>JANIIA010000191.1:38784298-38794831 GCA_027478495.1 Erythroxylum alaternifolium | reverse complement strand
TATTTTAATAAAATAAATGATTTATAAATTAAAATTTTATTTCTAAATTAATATTTATTTGAAATATATTTTAATTACTAAATCAAATTTTATTCGAATATTATATATTTTAATTTTAATTTTATTTATTAATAATTATTAGAATTTAATTACGTATAATTTAGTTATAAAAGTTAAATAAAATTCAATTATACATAATCTTATTGATAATTAATTTTAATTTATTAAATATATGATATTAAATTAAATTATTCATAATTTTATTAATAATTAAATAATATATATTTAAATAATAATAAATCATATTATAAAAAAATAAGAAACAAAAATTACTTTTTATAGTTTTCATAATTTTTAAAAATTGGAAGAAACTAAAACTAAAACCAGAAACTAAAAAATAAATAATTTTTTTACTGCACTTAAAAATAAAAATTAAAAATCAAAAACAAAAATAGAAGGTAAACCAGAAACAAATATGCCATGAGCTTGTAGCTCAGTGGTATGGCCCTTCCCCCGGTTGTACACTGACTTGATTTTGGTCAAAAGTTTAATATTAGATACCGAGAAATTTTAATTTTAAATTTAAATTTAAATTATGTACTTGTTATTTTAATTTAAAATTATAATAAAATTAATATTAATATTAACATTTATTTTTAAATATAGTAACTATTTTTAAATATATATTAATGTGCAAATATTTTTTAATATTTACAAGTATTTGGACATGAAAATATATATTTATAAAATATTTAAATACAAACATTTTTATAAGTAGTTATTATATGTTTTTATATCTTTGTAAGATAGATTTTGAATCGTTTATAAAATACAGCACAAAAAGTATAAATTTAATATTTTTCTATTGTAACAAAAGATTCCCTTTTTATGGAAAAAAATCTCATATTAAATTCTTGTCACATATGTCTAACATATTCATACCTAATCTTAACATTTGTTAATGTCTACGCGAATAAAAATGCAAACAAATTTTAATTTTCTGTAACATAAATTTATTTATTTTTAATAAACATAAGAGTCCTATTGTATTACTTGTCTGTCACATGACACATTAAGAAGTGCATGCTTAAATTTATTTGTCAATTTTATTTAATTTTTAATAAATTTTAATTAAATATAAATGAAATAATTTGATTCCAACCTAATTAAACTTTTTATTGATGTAAATTTATTTTTTATTAGATATGTGAGTCTTATTATTTCAAGTCGTACAATAAAACTATATGTTATATCAAACTTAAATTTATTTGTTAATTTTATTAATTTTTGTTAAGCCTTAATTAATTCTAATTAATTTCATTTAACCTCAATAATTTAGTTAAACCTTAATTAAAATTTTTAACTCAAAAAACCCTTAATTATTCAAAATTCTCAATTTAATTTATCTATTTAATGCCACTTAGTGTCTCTTTTTACTTTTTTGTTTTTACTCACGCTCCTTTTCCCACCAACTACAACCTACATATTCTAGCAAAATTGCACCAGAAGCTAGAAACCACTTCTGTATTATGAAGAATTTGGAGCATCAAACTTGTGAAAGCCTCCTGTCTCCATCAACTTCTTCTGTTTACACTCTTTTAACCACTTCTCGTATTCTACAGATTCCCCAACAATAATACTTAAAATCATGTTTAAGGTTATGTCTTCAAACTGGCTTCTCATCTCTACAAGTACCTCATCATTTGAACTGTTTTTGTTCTTATTCTTGGATTTATACAGCTCTTTCAACAATGTTCTCAACTCGGATTCTCACACAAATTTGAACATCTTCAACCGTTGGTTGGAAAGACGCTCAACCGGGGCTAAAACGTAAACATGACTTAATCATAGACTAAAAGATCAATGATCAATGGCTAGAGTTTCTGGTGCTACCTTGTTAGGATCTGTGGACTGTAGTTGGTCGGAAAAAGGAATGAGAGGGGAAAGACGATGATATGAGAGGACACAATGATTCATGGAAGTGTTGAAGTATAAGTTTTGTTGTTGTATATTTCTAATTTAGAAGAAAGCCCTTAAATAGGCACATATACATGGATGTTGCACAGATCCCATATTAGAGGATTACATCAAGGCATATCAATCATATTTCCTATAAGACACATATCTTATATAGGAAAATATATTTCCTTCCATACAAATCACCTACAAATTAGCTAATCACACACCAACACTCCCCTTTAAGTTGGTGCGAAAATATAGCCTAATTTGGATAGAGATTTATTATGAACTCCCGCAGAAACTGCATAGGTTTGAATGTTTGCTAGCTCCTCACTTGATCGAATGAAAGGACTATCCACCAACTTCAAATTCAGCCTCTCTTTGATAAAGTGTTGGCCTACCTCAATGTGTTTAGTTCAATCATATTGAACTGGATTATTAGCTATTTCTTAGGCTGCTTAATTGTCATATCTCTGTATTATACTTTTGCTAAAGACCTTGTTGTTAAATTTTGTATTTTACTTTGCCATGCGACAAGATTTTCAGCAACAAATGCAAAATGGCCATAGGTAGACCTTCGATCAGTGATGTTTCCTGCCCAATCCACATCAGTAAATCCTTTCACTTCCATATGTCCATATCTCTTAAGGGTCAAACCTTTTCTTGGAGCCCCCTTTAGGTAACTCAAAATCCTCATTACAGCAACCATATGATCTTCACTTGGTGTAACATCCCGTTACCCATGTTGTTAGCCTCTAAAATTTTGTTTTTTATTGAATTAAGCATGATATTTTATAGAATAAGCATGAAATTTAAATTTTGCCTTAGAATGAATTGAGGGCATTTTTGGCAAGTCACTTAAGTTTAAAAGG
Source organism: Erythroxylum alaternifolium (assembly GCA_027478495.1). Lineage (NCBI taxonomy): Eukaryota > Viridiplantae > Streptophyta > Magnoliopsida > Malpighiales > Erythroxylaceae > Erythroxylum > Erythroxylum alaternifolium. Next base: position 38,792,000 of record JANIIA010000191.1, on the reverse strand, counting down.
CATGAAGCATAGGTGCCATACGAAATGTAGGTACCAGACGAAGCGTGTTCCGACTTCTAGGGCAAATGTGTATTGATCTAGGCTGAATTAGACAGGGTTGTATTCTTGGAAGTTGTAGGTCTTCTTCTTAGCTTTCCAACGATATAAAGTTTGGGATTTTTAGCCTTCGGATGCAAAAGATATGGCCACTAGAAGAAGTGCTAGACGAAGCAGAAGCACCAGAAGAAGTGCCAGCCGAAGTAGAAGCACTAGACGAAGTTCCAGACGAACAATTTTCTAGAAGAAAGTACCCTCGAATTAATTCTTTTTCATTATTAGATTGATCATGAAAAGTTGACTCGAAAGTGTGTCTTAGGAAAAATCTAAATTAAAGAAATGAGTTATGAATTTTGGTTTTTATAGTTTTATTGAGGTATAAACCATAAGTATAAATGATACTTATATGAGTTTAAAAATATGTATGATTATGTGAGGAGAATAACAGAAAGATATCGGGATTGTCATGAACATGCATTGTACATATTTCATATTCATACATGTGCATAAATGGATACTTATAATTGTGCTAAAGTGTGATGTGAGTATATTGCTTGTTTTAGAGAAGCAATTGGAACGTCAATATCTAGAAGTTGTCGGAACTTCGAGGCAATAGATTTGGAAGAAAGTTGTGAGTAACCTAGACGGTCTCACTCAATTATTGTTGTGTTAAATTCTGTTTTGACTTATCCTATGAATCTGTAATGTTGTGTATTGAAATCCAGACACGAAGGTCCGATGATTGTCATGTTTGGATGAGATATTAAAGTGCTACTTGTATGTAAATGGGAAGAATTAATTGTTTCTTAAATTGATTGATTGATTATGAGATGCATTCCATACCGAAAACGAGCTCGAAGCTCTGAATGTGATTAAGAGCCAAAGCCTCACTATGTAAAATGAGCCCCTTATCCCAAACAAATAAGGGAGAGTATCAATGAGCCCGATATTCACAATAGATACGGGACAGTTTAGGCACTCGGTCACAACAACGTAATAATTAGAAAATAGTCATATGTGCATTCCATATTAATTGTATTAAGTATGTCTGACTGATTGAACTGCAATTGTCTAACTCTTAACTGAGAATGTGATTTGTGATATTTTATGGATATGTAAAAAATGCAATGATGTGAATTATCTGTTATGTGAAATGATATATTGCATGAATTGAGTGAACCATCAACGATTGTTACCTCATCTGAGTTCGCAAAACTCACCCAAAATTTCACGTTGATATTTCAGGATACAAAGAGGATTCTAGCTACCGAAAGACCGTACAAGAAGCTTAATTCTTGTACTTTCGTGAAGAAGATATGGCTCAAAGATCGGTCAGCTGGACTGAAAGATTTAGTTAGACCTTTTGTATTTCCTCTTTCATGTAATATATTTTGTATTAGGTTACGATGATGTACATATAAAAATTTTTGAAAGCTACAATGTACGTACATTCAGATTGATGAAATGAAAAGAGGAAATTTGTTTTAAAAATTTGGTGACTTTCTTGTATGATAGTAGAAGCCATGATTAAGTGGGATAAATTACCATATGATAAAGTGAAAGTTTAATAGTTAACATGCCGTTGTTATAGGGCATGTACCAGAATGTCATAAAGATGTTCCAATATGTACCTTATAACAATGAAGGTGTTACAAATTATGCCCTAAAATATTCTACAATTATATTGTAACATTTTTCTTCCTTGCATGTTGCTCCATTGTAAAATATATAAGGAGCCTTCATCCTTTATATCATACACACATTACAAATACAGTTTCTCTTTGTCTTATATCTACTAAAAAATGCCAAATAATATTTTAATCACATCCAAAATAAAATGAGTTGAGACTGAAGTAGGTAGATTTATAATGAAATTTATACCTATCCAACTAAGTCATTTTTAATCAAATTCTTAATTTAGTTTGAAGTTAATTAGTGATACACTAATCTACATTGACAAGAAAAGCAAATTAAATTCAATAACACTTTTAGTATCTTAACAAGTAATAAATTTTTTGAGTAAACACATCGCGAATTTTGGTAAGTTACATCTCCATGTACATTAGTATGGATAGGGTTTTAAGTTGTGAATTACGATAAAATTGTAGAAAATTATAATAATTATGGATGATTGAATTGTAATTACAATATATCATGTTAACAATTTCGACTTAAATTACTATTGCAAGTTACAATTTAGATCTGGATAAAATCAAAAGGCGGACAGTAAAATCTGACTTATATTTACACAAAAGTGGGTTTGTTTGGTCAATGAGCGATGAACTGGCAATATGCTTTAATGCTAAATTGCCTGTACAGCACATCTTTTGGCCGTCTTAATGTCTCAAAGAAGCAGAAACCAACAACACAAGTAGCACAAGCACTACAAGACATATGGTATGTTAGAGATTTCCCAATAAAAACAGCTCAAGAGTTTACGTCATTTGTTCTTTTTGAAATACTCCCTCGTTTATCTTTGCCCGACGAGTCTTTAATTATCGATCAGAGACGGTTGTTTTGTTAGGGTTTGGGAGTAGATTGAATTTATTATGCGATGTGGATACTGAGACATACCGTAAGAGTGGTTTCACTAGCATGTATGATTTTAGACAGTCAATGTAGCTTTACCTTAGATGGAAAGAGCAATTGAATCACATAATTGGTAATACTATTGCTTATAATTCATGTGATATGCATGCCATAAGCATCTCATACCCTTCATCTGAGGAAGCGAATTTTGAAATTCATAGTTACCATTTTGAGAAACTTGGGGTTCCATCCAGCATATCATGAAAGTTGATCAGTAACTGCTCCATCACCTCTCTTTCAAATGCCGACGTAAAACTACTTAGAATAACCATCGATATCTCGTATTAACTGCCGTGAGATTTGCATCCCATTGACGTAAATTGGGATACCAAGAAGTAACCCAAAAACAGGATAATGACGCCCAGAAGGTTTCACACCTGTAAATGTGTTATGGAGTTAGCATGCAGGCTTACTGATATTTAAAAGCGTGTAGCAGATGAAGCCATGATTTTTTGGGGAATTTTGCGATAAGAAGTACAATATGTGGATGATTTTCGCATATTAGGACAAAGTTACGAAGCAACTTAAGGTCTAATATAGAACCTGGACCGTTGAAAGCTACATAAGCAGCAAATACTTACGAAATCATCGAAGAAAAATGGGACACCACAAGAGGGCCACTCTGTAAGAAGTGGCTTATTGCTAAGCCAAGATGGCTCAGCTAACTACAAATACACACTAGTCATTATGAGAATAGCAATGTATTCTTGTTGTCTCCTTTTCACGTCCACTCACCTTCCTTTCTAGGTGACCTGACCCTATTTCCCTTCTCTTTTCCCCTCTCTGAGTTCCGAAGAAAATTTGGACAGTTCCATTAATTCCATTCGTACCAACGCGGCGCCATAGGTCTTCAGGATGGAAGCACATAAACAAGTAAACCCAGAGACTTCAGGCGATGAAAATGATTTTCAGGAACAAACCAAACAAGACAAAGGCACTAATTCTACAACTACTAAACGCTGCTATGAGTGCACATTTTGCAAGAGAGGCTTCACCAACGCTCAAGCCTTAGGAGGGCACATGAACATCCACAGAAAAGATCGAGCCAAGGCCAAGCAAACCCTAGGTTTTTCAGCACCAACCAAAGTGATTAATAATGAGGAATACCTAAACTCCAGTTATCTGCCCGCGATTTCAAGTGAATACGGAAGGTACTATCCGATTTTCGGACCTCAAAGAAACTATCAGTCGTATTATCAGCAATTTGGGTCTAACATTAGGCAGCAACCTGGTTATTACCACATAAATGATTTTCTTGTTGGAAGCGCTCAACCTCTGAGCGTGACAGAAGGTCTTTGGGGTGCTAATTTGAGCTTGCAAGTAGGAAATGCAGCTACGGAAAATGGTCAACTGAATGGAGGAATTTCAACAGAAGATGAACCAGATTTGGAGCTTCGACTTGGTCACGATCCATGATTCTCTTATAGAAATCCGTGTATAGGGGATATTTTCTCCAGTTACTGTCTCATGAAAACCAAATGAAGATGGATTCTGTTTATGTTTCTCCACTCCGAGATATATGCATGTATATGGAGGTAGGACCAAGTAAGTTAGAGAAGACGGACAGCTACGGCATTTGGGAAAGGAGAATAATGGTTTTTTTTTTTTTCTATATCCCAGTGAAAATGTCTCACTCAGCTTAATCTTGAGGTACTACTTTCTATGTCATGTTAATTTCTTTTTTACTGCTTCTTGATTCAAACTTTCTTTGAAGGGTAGGAATGTTTGTGATGATGAAGATGTAACTTTATATTAAAGATTAGAACATATATAACCCCGTTAACTAGTATACTAGGAGTCTATCTCCCTTCTATATCGGCTGGGAAAAACTTACGCATCTCTTGAATTTTTAGCCATAAAATTGGTATTAACTATAGGCATATGCTCTAATTTCTAGCTAACAATTATTAAAATGTGTCCACAGATTTTAGACCTTGCAATTTGCAGCAACTAATGAAGATTGGTGATTTCATATCCACAAAGGAAAACTAAATAGTCCGCAACTTTTTAGTTTATTTACCCTTGATTAGATTGTGCAGCTTGTCATGGAAAATGTTTCCTTTGCTAATCAGAAATTACCTTGATACTATAAGGAAGATAAGTCACAAATATTGAGCGCAACTGTTTCCTCTCATATCATCAGGGGCAACAACTTTTCCAAGTCCGTCATTTAATTAGTTTAAATCCTTTATGATGTCGTGCACCTTATTTTATGCTAAGATTGCTCCATATTACAGCTTAGTGCAGTAGATTAATCAAGTTTTATACGTATTCTCAACTTCTAATGTTCATGACTTTCTGTTTGCAATATCAGTTTGTTTTTATCAAATCGCATGCAATAGCAACTGTCATTAGTGATCCTGGACTGCATTCTCCATTGACACTATATCAATGCATGTTGAAGATTCTTTGAGAACCGTCACAGACATCATTAAGGGAAATACAACAGGTTTAATTATTCCTGATTGGTTATTATACACTTGAGATGACAAAATTCTTTATCAGAATACGGAATCTATTTGGCCCAGTTATCATCAGCTTGGTTTCCTAGAGAAATGCATCCTAGAATTTGTTTCCATCATCTCATGGTTAAAACAGTGTTAGGGGCACTAAATACGTCTTACAGACAATAAACGACAACACACGGATTAAATATTTTAAGATTTGATTTTCTTTGATACGCCTACCTATCTCAGATATTGAAGTTACTATGTGCAGTTCAATTTCATCCTATTATGCATATCTCTTAAGTACAGGATTTCCATGTTTAAGATATTGGTTCGATTTCACCCTTCTTATTTTCTATGTGCTGCGTTTTTTGAAGAGACAGAAAAGAATGTCTATATGAAAGAATACTAGATATAGTTCTTAACGTCATGAAAGTTGTTCTCAAATCTTTGACTTTAATGGACCGTATCATGCACTTGAATAGAAACTTATTTACTTCCTTCCATATTGCCATGTTTGCAAGATAACCAATAATAGCGATATTCTGGTTTACTTTTATTTCGTTGTTATTAAAATTCTCCTTAAACGTACAATTGTCGTTATTTTTTTTTTTTTCCGTTTCATTCAATGATATACACGGCTTCCACGGTGAACTGCTTTAAAGCGTGAAAGAATTAATATTTTTCCAATTTTGTTAATCAGTATTTAGCTTTTATTTTATTCTAGTTTGGTTAAGTTTGACAAGAGATGCGGTATTTCGAAGAGGATAATGCTGAAAATAAATATTTTTGACTTAAAACATATAATAATATTCAAAAGCAAAGCTAGACTAATATATAACTCGGTTTAGGAAATAAAGCTAGCGGCTTCACAGTGTTTTAATTATTAAGGAGTTACGATAAGTATCAGTGAACTACATGAAGATAGGTTTTTGTTTACAACAGGAACTTGTATCAGTAACCTCCAATTTTTTGAGTGCTCAAGTTGTACCCAGCCTTCATATACTTCAGTGTGCAGTGATTCCCATTCCCATATTAAACTAAATTGTATATTATTTTCTCATTATCATTAGTTATGGCCTCTGGTTGCATATATTTTCCTTCCTTTATCTTACAGCAAAACTTAAATCTCGGAATGTATGTTTTCTGAGCAGAAATTAAACACTAGCGTAGTTTCAGGTTTCTGATAATTGTGATGTGAAATTATACTCCCTAAAGTTTTAGGTCATGTTGGAAATTGAATTGATCCAGTAGCTTGCCTGTTTTACACACAGAAATAATTCAAAGCCAACTAAATCAGAATCTGATGGTTTATTACGTTTCCACAATTCCAACAACTATATTAGGGTGTCATTCTGGGAGCCTATATGTCATGAAATATTCTGGAAGCCTTTATACAACATAACGTGAGTATATATATATATATGTGTGTGTGTGCATGCAAGAAGAAACAATATCTATACTTGTTTAATATATGCTCTTTGAGTGAAACACTATAACCAAAAAAAAAACCTTAATGCAACATTCCATTCATAACATTTCAAAATGTGTTGCTTAAAATTATTATAATGCATCATATTTCAAAAAATTGCCTTTAATAATATTAATTGGCAATGATAATAATAATTTGCTATCATATACTTAAAAATATATTAACAATAAAATTAAATATAAGTAATAATTAATTATTTTTGTGACTTTAAACAATAATTAACAGGGTGTTTTGACTCACCTACTAGAATAGATAAGGAATAAAATAGATGAGGAATGAAATAAAATGGGTATTATTTTAGTTTGCTTTATTCCTACAAATTTTTAATGATGATATAATGTCAATGTTTAGTTTGAAAACATAAATTTGGAATGAAAAAAGAATAATTAATAAAAACATCAAAATATTCATTATAGTACCCACTAATTACATTACTACTACTACTACTACAAGAAGTATTATTATTATTATTATTATTATTGGACACCTTACATATTGCATTCTTCAATCTTTGAGAGTTGTTCCTTCTTTTTCTAGTTAGTACATATATTTTTATAAAATTATCAAATGACCTTCCAACATTTTGACTACAATTTAATCCATCATTTTCTAGCCAATTATGGTGTTCTGCTACTAAACAATGTAATCACTTGAACATTTTTTTTAATCTATTCTCTTTCTATATTGTCTACTACAGTGGCAAGATTCTGAATGTTGAAGTTGTTGATGGTGGATTGATATGCTCAAGTGGTGTATGTGTTGAAGAGATGGGGGATAAGAATGACTGTTGGCCTTGGGTCCCCCATATGGACTTTGTAACGACTACATGTCACAATTAAATTAATTATAAATAAATAAATTATAACATTTAAATAAATTAAAGACTAGGAAAAGAAAAATTCGTGGTGGGTTCGTAGACTAATGATAGGCATAAAATTAAATTGTTTTAAAAAAATTATTTAGTAAAAATAATTAATACACAATTTATTTAAGAATATCAATTTAAAAGAAATAGATAATAATGATTTTCAAATAAAGAAAATTCATAGGAAAGGTAAAAATATTACCCCACAATTTATAAAATTTTTCCATACCCAAAAATGAACCAAGAATATTTTATTTGGGTGATTAAGATAAA
>JANIIA010000191.1:38628244-38644390 GCA_027478495.1 Erythroxylum alaternifolium | reverse complement strand
CAGTACCCTTTTTCTTCCTTCCATCAACAAAATTTTCCAGATCTTTTTCTAGAGATAATATCTTTCCAGCACTTTTCTCCTTTTCAAGATCTAAGGTGGCGACTTTTTCTTCTAACTGTCTTACCTTATCATAATCATTTTTAGTATCGTACTTTCCAACTTAGCTACTCTTTTTTCCAGAGCTTTTTTTCAAAAACCTTTTGCTTGTAGTGTCTAAATCCTTTGGCATTTTTAGAGTTGTCACCTTAGGTCTCCATTCCTTTAGTAGTGACCTCAGAATCTTCGTTACGAGCTTGTCATTGGGTTATATCTTTCCTAAGTTCTTTAAGACTGTGATGATGTTGCTGAAACATTCGAAGAATTCACCTATGGTCTCTCCCTATTTCATGCCAATAGTTTCGTATTGATGAACTGAAAGACTTATTCTATGCTTCTTTACCTCATTCTTTCCTTTAAACGTGACTCGCAGTTTGACCCACATTTCTTTTACTGTAGAGCAGTAGGATATCTTTTCATATTCTTCTGGTGACAATGCACATATCAGGTGATGATTTGCCTTAGCGTCTAGTTGTCATTTCTCCTAGTTCATACTTCTATGTTATCTGAAGTAGGAATTGTAGCTTTAACTAAAATTGCTTGCCATACTTCTATATTTACATATTGGAGATATATGGTCATTCTCTCTTTCTAGTATGAGTAGTTGTTTCCATTAAAGTAAGGAGACTTTGAGACAAATTGTCCTTTAAAATTTCTCAGATTGTTTTCAATGATCTATCATGTACTGTAAAACACAAAAATGTGAACTGACACCAAATAATAAAGCAATCACACACAAGAGGGGTGAATTGTGTGTGAATAAAAAAAATTTCGGGTTACTTTCAGTTCGAAAAGAAATGGCAAAAATTTGTCTATAATTAAAACAGTAGGAGCTCATTGTGCAAATCTTATTTAAATGAAAGGAGCTTGTTAAGCGATAAAAAGCTCGTCAAATGACAGGCCCTACTAAACGAAGAGTTTTGTTAAAAACAATTTAAAATAAAAGGTGCTTATTAAAATTGAAAAGAACCTCTTGCAAGTTGAAAACAGAAGGAGCCTCTTGCTAAAATAAACATACACAAAATATAATACAGAAATTTAAAATTTAAGAGAAAATAGAGAAGGACGCAGTTAATTTATACTAGTTTGGCTTACAACCCAAGCCTACCTCCAGTCCCCAAGTATCCAACTTGAGTGTTTCACTATAAAATCAAGTAGTAATTTGAAGAGCCTCTTCAAGCTCACAATTTAATATTTTCAAGGTTCTTCAACCTTCTACACTAGAAGTATTTTACTAACTCTACAAGCTCTCAAATAAAAATGAGGTTTGCTCAATATGAGCTTTAATAATCTCTCTCAACATAATTTCGCTTTCTAACACGCAAGAGAATTTTTACAAAGATATCACTTTTAAGAATGTGTATGCTTTTGATGAATTTTGACAATATAGCTTTGCAAGCTTTTATATCATTTAGTTCTGCTTGTTCATAATTGTATTGACTCTTCCTTAAATAAGCATTTCCTTCAACTAGTCATTGCTTCACTTGCATCCTTAGTAAAGTGGATCGATTTGAATATGAATAATTTTGACGTTTATTTTTGCTAAAATTTTTTCAATGATCACGGAGCTAATATGCGACCTTTATAATTAGTAGGATCCTTTCGGATAAACCAGTTCTAATAAGGTAAGTTTATAGAGAAGGTTATTGTAAGAAAGGAAGCGTATTTCTTATTATTTTATTTCCTTTTGAGAATTAACCCATTAACAATAAAAAGAAATAAATCCAATTTAAATTTTGAAATATTATGTTATTATCATCAAAATCGTTAAATAATAAACCTTGAGCTAACAATAACTAGGGTTCAAGATGTAATCTAGCTTAGGAAACTAGAGTTCCTTTGTTGATATGTTCATTATGAAAATCTAAAAGTGTCAATTTAAGGTGTTCCTAGTGGAATACCTTGACCTTTGTTTTCTTAAAACAAAAAATTGTTTTATAACTACTGAGGACAAGAAATACGTGAAAATGTATTCGAAGGTGAAGCAAGGGAAGTGATTGTTCAAAAAGAGTCTATTTTTCTAAAGTGGCAAGAAATAATTGCTAAAATAATGGAACAATAATCTGGACTACACGAAGGTGTAGTAGAAGAAAATGGATATTATATAAGCATAGATATGGTAGAAATTACTACTGTTGAATGCAAACGTAATCATATATTATACTATTATTTAAAAAGGTTCTCTTATGTATACTAACATTAATAATTAGTTTGAATATAGAATTTGTGAAGAAGAAGGGGAGAGGTCTAACTTTGCTCAAGGAGGTTCATATAAGATCTATGGAACAATGCAAACCAATTTTTTTCAATGCTTATCATATAATTGGTCTTGATGAGAAAAGACTTATTGAATTCACATTTTTCTTAGGTATCGTAGCTCCTAAACAAAATCTTACCCCTCTAAACCATGTTAATTGGTGAAAGATTCCCAATGAACTTATTGGGAATATGTTAATGAAAGAAGTCATTATCTTAATGCTCATTTCAATTTTGATTTATGAAATTTGAATGAGTATTTATTTGCAGAAGATATATATTCTATCATTAGAAGGAGAAGAATGGACTTTGAAAACTGTTGAACATGCATGGAGAAGTTATAAGTTTAGAGTGAAGTAAAAACATTTCAAATAGTTTACTACAAATGCAGAAAGAATGACCAAGCATCCCAACTACATAAGCAAAGAAGTCTTTGAGGAGCTCATTTCTTATTGGAATCACCAAGATGTGAAGTTGTGATAATTATTAGTAATTTTTACAAATTAGTTACATGATATCTAATTAATATGATACTTTAATGTGTAACAAATTCCTGAACAAATTCAAAATAGAAAAAACAAACTTAAATGCAAACATTTGGTCCTAAAAGCTTTGCAAGTATTTATGCTAAGTCAGTAAGTTCCTCAATGAGTTATAATCTATTAAGAAACTACTTAAAATTTCTAAATTATAATTAAAAATTGTTTTCATGGATAGCACAATGAAAGAGAAAATAAAACTCCACTATCTAATGGTAAAAAGTATCTTGCAACTTATAAAAGAAAGCCTGGAAAAGTGTACAAGCAATCTACTAAAGCTACAAGGGAGAAAATTATGAGTAATGTTGATCTTATAATAAATTTCCATATTTTTTTGTTACTTTATTAAGATGCTCAAATTTATTGCTTATTTCATGTGTTTTTTATCCTTTTTTTGCTTTTTTATATTGTTGATTTGTTTTTCTTATCAAAATCAATTATTTATAGTATAACTGGAATTATAGTAGTTTTTTTAATCATATATGGTGCTTGCATTCATTAGTGTGACTGCAAATTTTCTTTTGTAAGCTCGCATTGAAGAAGTGCAGAAGGAAAATGATAGTCAAAAGCTTGATGAAGTTGTGGCTAATATTGGAATGATAAGGCCTGTAGTTAATAAACTTTTTAGAAGGGATGCGAAAGCATCTAGCATGAAGGAAAATAATATGGCGAGTGAAGCCTTGTATAAAGTTCCTAATGAGTATTTGTAGTCCATTAAGAATGAATTGGAAGAAGACATGAACCAAAAAGTAGAAGTTGAAAAGGAGAATGAGAAAGGAATTAGAACAAGAGATAGTTGAATGCTTATAAATGAAAATGCAATTACAACAAGATAAAGCTAATAAAGTAGAAATGTTGAAACAAATATTCTCCCTCATTCAATCTTAGCTTGGGCAAGCTAACATCACTAATATAGACATGCTTTGTAAATTGATTGCACCTATTTAATCAAGAATGGAATCTTTTATTCCTCAAAACCATAGATATCAACATAAAGATATCAGGTGATAATTTCCTTAATTCATTGTTTTTGTACATCATCTTGTTTGTTGAGATTAATTGCTTTTGGACTATATCATTTGTCTTTATTAAACTGAAGTTCACGATAACGGAATTAGTATTTCATTCTTTAGATATATGAACCTGAATTAAAAATAAAAAACTAAATAAGTGCTAGATCTAGGTGGGACGCTAGTGTACAAAAATATTTTTCTAACCCACCCACCTAACTTAAGAACAATTAAAAACTTTACTTGTGATTTTATAATTAAATTAAATCGTATCCAAAAAGTGATAATGTATTATTAAAAATAAATTAATATATTGAGTAATATTTATTAAAAATTCACTTGTAATATAATATATTGTTATATGTTGTGTTAAATACTAATGCATGTCTTTTTAGTGTGGAGTTTAATTTAATATTAAAATTTGTGAATCTTATATCAATAAACCAAAATACATTTTGAGTGGAAGGTAAAAGCTTGTTATTTTTGAAGCAAAACAAAAGTTTTGGTTTATGTTTGTTAGAAATGACGTTTCCATACGTTTGTCATTATTTAATCAACGGCTTATATTAGTAATTATTAATTTTAATAGTTAACAGCTTCTTTTCGGCTCATTTTAGTTTAAATTATGATTTTTTTTTAAATGGTAGAAGATTGAAATTCAGAACAGTTTGTAGTCTTCATGTTGGACACCGCCGGATTACTTGTTGTCTAGGTGAAGACGAGCAGGTCCTTGAATTTCATTTACTACATCATAACTGCTCTATTTATTTGTTTTGACTTATGAGACAAGAACTATTTCACTCTCGCTTCTTATTTTTATTTTTTATTTTTAATTACATTAGGTATCCCAGCTTAGTCGGACTAATCCTAAGTCTCTAAGACCCCACCCCAAGAATCCTAGAGGATGTAAATCTGGAACCCTAAGACTCCTCAGGTTTCTACGTAGCCTGTACACTTCTGCGCACAAGGAGTCGTCACATACTTGATTGGTCAACTGCTAATTGATCGCTGACCCCTTACTCAACATCAGGTTCCCAGCAGCCTCAAGTTTCTTAGTAGCTTCAACTCCTACACTGCCGCTGGAAACAAGACGTCCGTAATTGATCCGATCAAGGAGCTGTGCCCAGAGGACTAGAGGATCATCAATAGGACAAATTCCTATTTCTTCTCATTTAGCGTGACTCGAACTCAAGACCTCCTTTTAAAGGAAAGTCTTAAGTGAGGAGCTGAAACTATTAAGCCACTCCTCGTTGTCACTCTCACTTCTTATTTAACAGATGGCCATGAATTCCTTCATTATTTTACATTACGGTTCACTAATGGATATCCTAAAAATTCTACTCAGTTTACAAGGTATAATTTTATGATTGTACCTTTTACATTAACTTTGTTTCCAGGAGTTTTATACAAAAGGTAATTGTATAACTATTTATTTAAATGAGTTCCATATATTAGTTTTTATTGTCCATTTCAAGAGAAAAAATATCAATAACATTTCAATAAATATGCACTGTACCACTGTTTCCATAAAAAAAATTGCTCCTTGCTATTGGTCGGCGAGTTTTTCCCAGCAAACAACTTTCAGGAATAAGATTGCGTGCTATAATAACTCTTTGTGTTGCAACCCAAACTCCTAACGAGTGATTGTTTTCACCGTCGTCTTTACTAATGACTTTGTTTCTTGACGTAAAGCCAACAACTTCCAAAATCTAACAACTATGCTGAAAACCTCGTCCAGTTACAAATAATGGGTGAAAGCACGCGCCACCATTGAGAATGGGACAGATAGGAATTTTCTTCTAAGTGCCACGTGGCAGGAAAGTTCCCCAGGCGATGTCCAGTAAGAATAGAAGTAACCCATTACCCATTTGATTTATTTCACATAGTTATTATTAAAAAGAAAAGGAAAGAGAGAGAGGCGTCTTAAGTAGAAAGAAGGGAGAGATATTTGTAAAATTGGGAGTCTGACGGAGACGCTTTGGTTCAAAACTGCGTCTAAGTTCTCCTCATGTAACAATCCCCACCAGTTGTGGGTCCTACTCCTGTCTCTCTCTTCTTCAAAACCAACGGCGCGGACATTAACATTAACATTAACATTACCACTCTTCCTTCTGGTTTCAAAATTCTTAAGATTTTTGTAAGATCAAATGTACAGGTAAAACCGGTGTCTTATAAGAAGCCTTCAGTTTCCGTGTGTTGATTGTTTTTGTCTTTTGGGTTGCCATATCAAAAGAGGGGAAGAGGCTTTACATGACAATATATATAGGTAAAGACTACCAACTTTCATTCTACTCTACTATCTATAATAAAAATAAAACCAGTGAGTGGTTTTCTGTTTCGGAAACACTCAAGTCTGTATTTGAGAGAACAAATATTTTAAAGAAAAAGAAAGAAAGAGGAAAGTATTGGGACTTGGAACAGTGTTTTGGTTCTTTGTAACATGGGATGGAAGCATACACGAGGGGGGTTGCACCTAGATTGCTTTCTGCTATGCTGCTCTGTATAAATATGTTATTGTAGAGACTGTATTCATAGGTTTGAATGTCCATTTATCCATTCCAGCTTTATTTGTGTAGATTGTTATCGTCTTGTTGCATCCGCCTGCTGCAGGATGACGAAGATCTGGATGGTGCGCCTTGATTAGAGTTCAAGTTTTTCAGGTGGAATTTAGATTTCCCATTTGCTTCTTTTTCCTTAAACATTTTTCTGTTTCTTATTCAACTTTTATTTCTTGTGTTTTTGGACTTATTTTTCTGTTCAGATGAGAAAGTAGTTCTTTTTTTCCCCGTCTTTATTGTTGGTTTGTTTTTCTGGAATGACCTCTTTGTTGTCTGATGGAGAGTGGTCAGTTGGCGTTTGTTTTTTGAGCACTCTCCTTAAATCTATTATTCTCCTTTGATGGTTTGAATATTGACCGGGGAATATATCGTGTTTTAAGGTACCCTAAGTTTCTAATAAATAATACGACAATACTTTTGAAAATGAAAGGCAAGCACGGGTAACTGAAAAGTATACACGTATTCGATAATGCGAGTAATTGCCGCCCGTCTGTCCTGACTCTTTACTAGATCCCCAAGTTACTATTCATATCACCTCCTTCGATAGTTTAAGGCATTTAAATTGTTTCTGCATCATCTGCTTTGTCCCTAACGGGAAATTGGATTGGAAATGGGGATTATTGATTTTCAGTTAAATGACAGCTGCAACTTTACCCGGTTTTTGGAATAGCTGGAATCTCGGACTTTGATGGATTGAAACAGAATCTGCAGTTCATTTCGGCCACAATGTTGAAAGCATTTACTTCTGGTCTGCTGCTTATTCTTTTGGTCAGTGTATCAACATCCGCGGATGATGGTAATTTTCCCAGATGTAATTGTGATGATGAGGGCACTTTTTGGAACATAGAGAGCATTCTGTATTCCCAAAAAGTGAGTGATTTCTTCATAGCTGTGGCCTACTTTTCAATCCCCATTGAGCTGCTATACTTTGTTAGCTGCTCAAACGTTCCCTTCAAATGGGTCCTCTTTGAGTTCATTGCTTTCATTGTCCTTTGTGGATTGACCCACTTTCTTAATGGCTGGACCTATAGGCCCCACCACTTTGAGCTGATGCTTGCTCTCACAGTCTTCAAGATTCTAACTGCTCTGGTTTCATGTGCCACTGCCATTACCCTTGTCACTTTAATTCCTTTGCTCCTAAAAGTGAAGGTGAGAGAGTTCATGCTGAAGAAAAAGGCATGGGATCTTGGTCGTGAAGTTGGAATGATAATGAAACAGAAAGAAGCTGCTTTGCATGTTCGTATGCTTACTCGAGAAATTCGAAAGTCTCTTGATAGACATACAATTCTATATACAACGCTCATTGAGTTGTCTAAGACACTGGGATTACAGAATTGTGCTGTCTGGATGCCTAATGAGATAAAAACGGAGATGATCTTAACACATGAGTTGAATCGAGTTGATTACTCAAGTTTGGAAGCTGGCAGAATACCAATTACTGATCCTGATGTCACAAGGATCAAAAGGAGCGATGGAGTGAATATCCTGGAGCCTCACTCGGCACTTGCTGCTGCAAGCATTAGAGAATCTGGTGAGCCAGGGCCTGTGTCGGCAATTAGAATGCCAATGCTTCTTGTTAATAATTTCAAAGGTGGAACTCCTGAGATGATTCAGGCTTGTTATGCAATACTTGTTCTTGTCCTTCCTGGTGGGGAGCCCAGATCTTGGACTAACCAGGAACTGGAGATAATTAAGGTGGTAGCAGATCAAGTGGCCGTGGCACTGTCTCATGCGGCAGTTCTTGAAGAGTCTCAACTCATGAGGGAAAGGTTGGAGCAGCAAAATCGAGACTTGCAACAGGAAAAAATGAATGCAATGATGGCAAGCCAGGCCCGGACTGCATTTCAAAAGGTCATGAGTGAAGGGATGAAGAGGCCAATGCACTCAATTTTAGGCCTGATTTCAATGATGCAGGATGACATTCTGAGTAGTGAGCAACGGATTATTGTCTGTACAATGATGAAGACTAGCAATGTCCTTTCAACTTTAATAAATGATGTGATGGAAATGTCAGCAAAAGATAGTGGAAGGATTCCACTGGAGATAAGATATTTCGATTTACATTCATTGATCAAAGAAGCAGCTTGCCTTTTCAAGTGCTTGTGTGTATGCAGGGGTTTTGGTTTTTCAATTGTTGTTGACAAGTCATTACCTGGCCATGTAATGGGTGATGAGAGGCGAGTCTTTCAAGTTATTTTGCATATGGTTGGGAATCTGCTGAATGGCAACAATAATGGAGGATCTGTACTAGTTCGGGTGCTGTCTGAGAATGGAAAGCAGGAAAGGAATGATCAGAAATGGGCAGTCTGGAGGCAAAACACTTCTGAAGGGGATGTATATGTTAGGTTTGAAATCGCAATTACTAGCATTTTTGAATCAGAAGGCTCAATCTCAACAGGACAGCTTAGTTGTGCGAAGTATGCAAGCAGTGGAGCTGAGGAGGGTTTGAGCTTCAGCCTTTGCGAAAAGCTGGTCCAGGTAAAATCTTGTACATACTCTATTCTCGTATAAGTGCAGCAATCTATTTGCCACGTTAGATGACTATATACTAGAACTTTGCGTGACTGAATGCTTATGATTTTAACAACTCTTTGTCTACTATAGCTGATTTACCAAAATTATTAGAATTTAGTAGAAGTTCTTTGTTATTGTATGTTGTCGATTTTGATATGGTACGTTGTCCCTGAAGCAGCATGGTGATTACGCATGCACGATGTTAGGTCTTCCTTTGGATATCCCGTATCGTATACTAACTAATCTTCCCTTATGCTTTTCCTTAGTGTTATAACATGCATATCTCTTGGGTGACAGATTAAGTACTTTTCCTTCAATATGGTGAACACTTACTGCACTTATTTTACTACACATCTTGAATAAATTACCCCTAAATGCAAAGTATGGTGAAATTTTATTTGTTAAGTCCCTTGAGAAGATGCGAGGATCTTTTTATTCAACTTTGTTATTTTGGCTTAGATATTTGCTAACTTTGCTATGTTTGATAGTTGATGCATGGAAAAATATGGATAGAACCCAGTTCTCAAGGCTTTCCTCAAAAAATGGGGCTTGTTCTCCGGTTTCAACTACCTTCCTCCATATCTATAGCCGTCTCTGAATCTGGAGAATCTTCGGACCATCCACATTCCAATTCCCTTTTCAGAGGCTTGCAAGTTTTGTTAGCTGATGCTGATAATTTGAATCGAGCAGTAACCAGGAAGCTACTTGAGAAGTTGGGCTGCAGTGTTGCTGCTGTTTCATCTGGATTTGAATGTCTTGGTGCTATTGGTCCTTCTGCATATTCTTTTCAAATTGTTCTCTTGGATCTTCAGATGTCAGAGCTAGATGGGTTTGAAGTAGCAGCACGAATTCGGAAGTTCCGCAGCCGTACTTGGCCACTGATCATTGCTTTGACAGCCAATGCTGATGACAATGTGCGGGAAAGATGCTTGCAAATTGGAATAAATGGAGTCATTAGGAAACCGGTTATCATGGAAGGAATTGCCAGCGAGATGCGAAGAGTCCTGCAGGCAAACAAAGTTGTTTGACGAGCCCAGAGTTGGTAGTCGGTGCAGTAGTATTCAATCTTCACAGCAGCTTGTGGCGTCTCAGAAAACAAAAAATTTCCAACAGGAATCTTTGACCTTACACATAATCCACCAACTGTTTAGCATAGAAATGTTCGCAAACACATTAACATTCCAGATGGTATAAAGAATTAGCTACTTCATTTATCGTAGTGAAAGAACATTCTACGCTCCCGAAGAACAAAAGAAAAAGAGGGGAATAATACTCCCCATATATATATATAGATGATCTCATTTAACATCAGAACGTAGAATTTGTTATTAACGGTAATTTGCTGCCGATTTGTGTTCTTGGTGCGACTAGAAGAAACTGAATCTGTGGAACAATATGAGACAAGACATATGGCATTCAATATCAGCAGTTCGCTTAAAAAAGAATAGCAATTAAGTTGCAACTTGTAGTGGTAGTAGTTGCCGTACAATGGGTTAGAAGCTATCTTACGCAGGTCATACGCGTCGTGTCCTGAAAAAGAGAAAATGAGAGGAAAGGCGTGGGAAGCACCCTCGTTCTATTCTTTCCAAAAACCATGCATGAATCTGGATACGTACATGGACTCTATCTGTCATTTTCCATTCAAATATTAAGAAAGAATGTGGACCACCTAGCAATTGTGCCTAGAGCCTCCCCCAATAACCGAGTGCAATCTTACGTCTGTGGTGTAAAATCAGTGTATTAGACGTTAAACCTCTTTTGGAATTTACAGCGTTGACTAATTGCGTACCATGAATTTTGATTACAAACAAACCCATCACTTACTCGGAACATCGGATTGTACAGTAAATTTTGGTGGATGTTCTCTTGTCATCATTTAAAGTAAGTATCATAGGATATTATTCCATGGCGAATCGCTCTCCATCAACGTTAGCCACTGACCCACCCGCTTTTTTATTTTTTTGAATCCCTTCATTAGAGCGGTTGTTTATTGTTTTTCATCGTTCTTGATCGGTTTAGTTCAGCCGGAATTCAATCCCCATATTTAGAGAGTGCAAATATTCGATTGAATCTTGTTGGCTTTATGAAAATAAAATGTCAATTTTCTGTTCCATTCACGAAGTTTAACAATGAACTATTCTATCCAAAAGAAATCAATATATCTGCACCTGGATTTGACAGCACCACTGTAAGGTGAAATTTATAAGATAGAATCGGGTTGCTCTTCCCTATGTGATGTATATAATACAAGAAGCACGGGTGATTGACCGGATCAAATGAAATAAGTACAAGTTCAATCAGGCACATCTTAGTTTTATACGTATCAGTAAATTCATCTTTTATAATGACCATGAATTAAGTGGTGTCTCACGGAAGAAGCAGCATACAACTTTACAGCCCATGAGACACTTTATTCCCCATACATAATAATGTGATCGTAGGAGAACCTAGTCAAAGTAAAGATGGTGGTGTATACAAGACTCATTTTTCATTATATGCTTGCAATGTGCTTAATTATTCCAGGAGCAGGGGCTATGCATCCAAATTTTTTTCAAAAAATGATAACTTGAAGTTTGAATTTATGCCTTTAGATTGTATGAATTCAACCTGTAGAGAGACTTGGAAAGGAGAAAGGATGGAGTTATATTAATCTAATCCAATATGTGGATAATTAAATCTTTGGTAGGAAACGGATGATTTCCTTGTGTGTGTCAAAGGGGTAGTATGCATGATGGACTCTCAAAAACCCAAATGGCGCATGAATCACGATGGAAAGAAGATCTTGGAAATAGAAAATGTCTGGTGATTAGGTCATGAATCACGATGGAAAGAAGATCTTGGAAAGTCGATCCGCGATATAAAAGGAAGTATCTACCTCTTTAATATCTACAATGAATTTGTTATTAAGTCTTTTGAGGCTTCCTGTAATTGAAACACACTTAAAATCTTGTTAAAAACCTTAGCCCACCAACCAGTTTCCAGAGGACTTGGTCTCTCCGAATATGTGATAGATGGAAACTCCTCGCAGATTTACCGTGAAACGTCAGATCGAAGAAATTATAAGTGCGGGATGAGTTTTCATCTCACTGTGACAAATAAGGTTAACAGCCACTTGTGAGTCGGTTTCAAATTTCTTTTTTAAACCCCAGACTCCAAGCGTTTTTACTTTGTCAAGATGCCCCAAGGCTCAGCTTGTGTAATGGTACACACGCGAGCCTATATACATACAAAACGTTTAATCAAGCTACGTATATCGTCAAGAATTAAACCCCTTGAAATAGTTGTGTCAGAATTCTTAGCCACAGCCCTATTTATAATAACCTTTACAATTCGTTTAGGAGGTAAGCTCCAGGATACTAAGTATTCAATTCTAGATAGAGAGGAGGAGCATGGTTATTGTAAATAAAGATATTAAAATAAAATAATTAAGGATGCTTAACCTTTCATGAAATTTCATACAACGTAATACCATTTTTTGAGAGTTTTAATTAGATAAACACATTGATTAATTAACTTAATTAGAGTAGGTAGTTACGACTTTGAGGGAGTAATTTCACAACTTAAGACTTTTTTTGAAAGTTTAGTCACTACAACATACAAGACATTTAGCGACAAAAATAAATGTCACTAAACAATAATAAATCAACGCAAATACTAATTTGCCATGAAAAGATATCGTCGCCAAAATCATCATTGAATTCCAGTAGCAAAACAACATCTGTGGCGTTTTCCTAAAGTCGTCGCCAAAAAATGCTTTTGACACAAATAATTCGTCGGTAAAACGTATAACTGACGATAATAAGAAACATCGTACATAGTTTTTTGCAACGTTTCTTTTTCATAGATAAAATGTTTTCCCTACTAAACATTATTCATGGGTAATTATATTTAGTGACGATTTTATTTTGGTAGCAGAATACTTTTAGCTACTAATTTTTTGTTGTAGGGAAATGTTTTTAGAGACATTTCTGTAAACATAGGTAAAAACTTTTTGTGACGAATTAGACTTTGGTAGCTAATAGGTTTTTGTTACGATTTTGTTTTGGTAGCAAAATACTTTTAGCTGCTAATACGTTATTGTAGCAAAACATTTTTAACGACGTAGTTGTATATGTATTTAATGACTTTTTGTGACGAAGATGGTTTGGTAGCTAATAATATTTAGTGACAAATTTTAATTTTAAATTTAATAATTATTATAATTGTTAAAAACGAATTTATTTTAATTTATTACAATTTTTAAGACTTTTTTAAGGAAATTTTTTGTAGCTAATATTATTTAGTGATAAATTTTAATTTTGAATTTATAATTATCATAATTGTTAAAAACAAATTTATTTTAATTTATTAAATTTTTAGACTTTTTGAAATATTAAAATTATTTATTTTATAATTAATGTTAGTGATATATTTTTAAAATGATAATAAATTGAAATTAAAAAACATTAAAAATGGAATGTATTTCATTAAAAAAATAATTACAAGTCAAACACAAACTAAGACTCCTCATCGTCCTCACTGCTATTGACATATGTTGGGCCTAGTAATTGTTTTACCATCTTTTTAAGCTTATTAACTTCTTTTAGTTCACGATTTAATTTGTCTTTTGTACATTATAATTTTGTCTTTAATGCCTAGTTCTCCTCTTGAAGCGTAACATATGTTAGTCATGACAAAGAGGCGTCAACAAGCTAAGGGTCATATTCAAGACTTTTGATATAGCCTGATCATGTACCAAGGACATTGTTACAAATGTCATCAACATTAAGCTCATTTCCCTCAGCCAATGATGTCTGCAATAACTCCTACATCTTGTCCTACAATTTAAGTAAAAAGTTGAGTTAACTAGGAAATTATTACTTAATATTATATAGAAAAATAAATTGTATTATTAATTTATTTGTATTTACATAATTACTTTGTGCCTCTTCAGACGTCCAGTCTTGACCTTCCTTGTAATGTGTGTGCTTGTACAGTGTGATTCTATCACACTATTGCCCTTGTAATTATATTTGACTCTATAATATGAATTTTAAAAAATATAACTAATTAGAATTTATTGTATTAAAAATAGAATAATAAATTGAAAATGTTACACTTACAAATTCTGGTCAGATGATGACAAATGATCTGGAGCCGGTGTTTTGAGGAGTCTTTATTTTTGCTATGTTGGCTTTGACTTTCTCGCACTTTTATTAAATTAAGAGAAGTAGTTATGAGATATTTAAACATAATTAATGGAAGGAAATATGGAGAGGAAAAAACAAACCTGAACCTTCGCTGAAACCCAATAATTACACATTTCATTCCAATTTTCTTCAGTCACTTATTTTGGAACATGTCTCATTGCCTTTTCATTAGAAGGGAAAGACTGATAATTTTTATGAAGTTGATATCGATAATCCTTCACCCTTTGTTTCAACAGTAAATGAACACTGCTTGAAACTTTAGGCGTGTCGATATCAACGATATTGAGCTTCATATGCGAAAACACATATTAGATAAATTATTATTTTAGTTAAGTAAAATTGCAATACATATAATGAAATGAATTGAAATATTACTGAAACTTTATCCAAAGCATTTTATAGCAAGTTGTCTTCCTTTAACTGCCTGACATGCTGAAGGTAAGGCAACTCATTCCTTACTACGACGCCCAACTCACTGATCAATTTTGCAGCTTGGATCTTATCCACTGGGTACCATTGCGTGGGGTCAATCGTCACTGACAACTTGGTATTCATTGCAACTTTCCTCCATTGCAACTCAACTCCTTTTATCTTACCTTTACCTCATTTTTTGAGGCCAGTATTGGAACCTAAAAAAACATAATGATAAAAACACACTAAACATATAATGAGAGCATAAATGTAAATATGTTTGGTTATCAATAACATACCTGAAGATCTCTTATAACTACTAGACGTTGTTGGTAAAGGTTGTTGTTGCTGACTTTCCTCATTTGATGATGAGCTTGCTGGTTGTTCTGTGGGAGAAACTTCATTACCTGTTACCACCTTCTTTCCTTTATTTCGACCAGGTGCCATTATAATGAACCTGTGTAAAACATCAACAATATCAGGAAATTATCTTCTTAACATTTCAAACAACGAAAACAATTTATTTACCAAAATCATCATGATCAAGAATTTGAAAATCATCAACATCTGCAAAAAATATAACTAAAACATTAAAAATATGCTTATAGTCATTGTAAATTAATATAACTACAACATCAACAACATAAGACCTATAATTTTCTTATTAACATTTGAAACAATACAAATAATGAAACTTTCATTCAATCATCACAATTAAGATGAATAAAATCATCATCATTAAGTACATTATTGTTTGATTCTTCATCACTAATATATTCTAGCAAAGTATTGTCATTGTCATTGAAGTCATCTTGAGTATAGTCTTCATCTATTTGTAAGATAAGATGGGGTTAGACTTCATCCAGTTGAATTATGTTGGGCTCGACATTTCTCCTATAGAATGATGATATCTCTGCATCTTCTACTAGAATGCCTTTGTTATTGATCTCCAATCCAATATCTTAATAGACTTCATCAGCATTTTCATCCAATTCACCAATATCCCTTTCACAAAAATCAAAGACATTCCTTTGTTGAAACTTTTGAACAACCTCCCAATTGCTACCCAATACAGTATCGTTGACATAGAAAACTTGTTTGGCTTAAGTTGCAATGACAATAGGATCATTATCATACCATATCTTACTAACATTTATGCTAGTAATACGCCCATTCACTCTTATGTCAGTTAGATCAAACCATTTCCATTTAAGTAGAACAACCTTCTTATCCTTGATGTAGTGCAACTCTATAATTTCATATATGACACTCTAGAAGTTAATGATTTCGTAGTCATGACATCCTTCAACGAAAACCCCACTATTTTGATTTCTAACTTGACTATCTCAATCTTGTATATGATATTGCATCCCATTAACAATGCAACCTGTGTATTTCTTCCCACAAATATGAGGCCCACATGCCAAACTATATAATGTTGTTATCGCTTTTTACACATTATGACTATATAACCGTATCATCTGTACGAAAAATTGAAAATAAATATGAGGATGAGACATAGTCTCATATTTTCATAATATGTAATTAATATGAAACTTACTCGATTTCTAAA
>JANIIA010000191.1:38569383-38582044 GCA_027478495.1 Erythroxylum alaternifolium | reverse complement strand
CCATGGATTCCTAATAAGAGTTCTTTTGTGGCGGAGGATGGAGAGTTGTTTATTAATGGTTCATGGAGGGTTTGTGAGTTCATTGATTGGAGTCAAAGGAGATGGGATATGGGCAAGTTGATGACTTTCTTTTCAGCAAGGGATGTTAGAGGAATTTTAACTATTCCTATAAGTATGTTTCATGTTTGTTACTCTTTGATGTGGCCCTTTGAGAAGAAAGGTAGATATACTGTAAAATCTGGGTATTATACAAGTTGTTCTCTTGCTGGATTAAACAACATAGCTTCACATGGTGAGATTTGGGGAATTATATAGAAGTTGAAAATCCCACCGAAAGTTGCAGAGTTTATGTGGAGAGCCTCTAGAGATGTTTAACCTCCGAAGATTAATTTGGCAGCAAAAGGAATGGAACTGGATCAACAATGTCTTTATTGCTCACAAGTAGAAAGTTCATATCATTTTTTAATAAATTGCAACTGGGCCCATGATTGCTGGAAGTCTGCCTTTGATTTCTCACCTGTAGTAAACTCCAATCTTTGTGATTCTTTTATGCAGGTGTGGTCAAATCTTGGAAAAGAGGCTGCTGAGCTCTTTGCTTTCACTGCTTGGTATATGTGGCGGGCAAGGAATGACCTCCTGTTGTAACACCCCACTCCCGCAAGACCCGAACCCGACATCAACGGTGATATCCGAATTCGTGCCCCGCGAGGGTAGCATGTTATAGCACTCGATCTGTCAAATTTCAGTACAAATTTGTGTGGTCTTCCAAACTAACAGCCCCTAATAAAGTAGTCCTAGATGCTGCATTGCACTTACCAAGCTTGAGGTCTCTATCCAGTTTGAGACTTGCGACTGATTCCCAAGCTGCTGGTACACATTCCTCTTTGACCAATGTAACTAATCTTGGTCATGGTGAATGGCAAGCTTTTGTGGATGTTGCCCAATTTCATACTAAAGATTGCTCTGGATTTGGTCTGATCATTAAGACGCCTGAAGGTGGATTTATCAAGGTTATTTCTGGGTTTAGTGAAGGTCTGAAGGATGCTGCTACTGCTGAAGCTCTGGCTTTACGCTTGACTTTGCTGTTTATTCTGGAAAATATGGACATAGAGGGACTAATTTTTTCAGATTGTCATATGTTAGTTCATGCTATTCAGAGGATAACTCTGATTTTGGTTTGTTGGTTCATGATTGTAAGACTTTGCTTGTTTCTAGGCCAAATCTGCAAGTTAGATGACTTCGCAGGACAATGAATGGTTATGCTCACAATTTGGCTCGAGCTTCCATTTTCTTTTCTCGCTATAACATTTGGGAGAATGTTCCTAATGTTCTTATTCCTTTTTATGGTTCTTAATTAATACAAATGGTTCTTTACCTTTTTTAAAAAAAAAAGAAGGAATAAGGTCAACATGATGATTAAGTATGTTCATTTATGTGTAGGCCAAGATTGAACTGAGAACTTGATTTTAAAATCCTTCATTAATATTATCATTTTCCACCATTTGATTTAATTTAATTTCAGTAGTTTAATTTAACTTTATTTTATTTATTAATTAATCCGGTCACTAGATTTGTTATAAATTTATATATAGACGATTCAAGAGAAATTGCAAATAAGTGAACTATGGCTTAAAAATTAGTAGTTGTGTGTGGTGCTAGAGATAGGTTTATATAAATCTTATTGTATTTGGGTCAATCCATTTATAAAGATTCACATATTTATTGCATTGTTGGAGGTTTTTATTAGATACAAATAACAATTATTCAATTCAAAATAAGTGGTTGTAACTTAAGAACAATTAATTTCATACTTTCGGAGGTTTTTAATAATTTAAATCGTTAGTACAAAGAAGATACTATGAGGAGCTCTTATCTAAATTTCATTAGTATAAAGTTTCTTCTCTTGATTATACGTTTTGATCTATCAATGGTGGTTGTTTACTTTGCCTAGATTTACGTTTAGTTTTAGATTTAATTTTCTATCATCAAAATCAATCCTTTTATTTTAGTTGGCTAGGTAATAATAAGAAAGTTTATGGAATTTCTAATGCTTCATCATGGGATCAATACCTTATTTACCAATGTATTCCTACCAAGCAAGAGGTGCATTGCCTTAGTAGAAAAGATTAGTAGTAGAAAACATTCACCAACCACCCCTAAGGAAGGTCGCCCAACGATTGCAAATTCACTGTGACTACTCTTTAATAGGTGAAGAGTAAATTGTTACAACTCATCCTTTTTAGGCTCAAGACAAATTTTGTAAATTTTGAGTATTTAGAACACTTTCTAAGACACTTCTAAATCTCAAAATCACACAAGATATCTCAAAGTTCCTAAAAAAAAAAAAAAACTCAATGCTTACACAAAACTTTTATTTTATTATATCTTTCGTAATCTTCTCTACCTTCTCTAGTGTATATATTTTTTTTCAACTTTGTAATCATTGTTAAGATCATTCCTTTCCAGATTGGGCATAATATGTTTGTAACTTAGCAAAACAGAAAAGTTAATCCAATCCAAAATTCAACTATCAATTTTAAAACTTTTTACAAGTCTTATAACCTTACTTTCCAATATTTTCTATCGTCACCTAGATAAATTTATTGTTATTTCAATATTTTGTTACTCTTCAAAACCAAGCGTTTGAACCCACTTGGTTAGAGATTAACTAAAATTCATTTTCAATGCCACTGTAAACAAGCAAATTTATTAGCAAAGTAAAAAAGGAACACACTCAGCTTCCATTTCAAGATTAATAAATAAGGCAAAAATATAAGATGAAATTTGGGTCAACTGAATCTAATTTAGTGCGTGGGGTTAGAAGGATCAGATTTATATGATAAAATCGTGTCATACTTTTGGGGTCAAGCATGTAAGGATAAACCTAGTCGATCAATACCTCAAGCTGGACTGAGTTAGATTGGGATGGGATGGGAAGGGATTGTTGTAATTTTCATATCCTAGTTTCAAGTCCAGTTGAGTCAAATAACGACCCTGATAAAATCCGACTTGGGACAACCCTAACTAATTATCAAGAGTTTGGAAGTCCAAATCACCATGTAACGCTTCACGTCTGTTCCACCAATGCTCACCCACTGTTCCCAAGTTTGCTATCCTATCGACCATTGGATAAGGCTCCCCTTTCTTACAGGTGTTGGAAGGATTTTGCTGCGAGCAGATTGCAGGGTATTCCCTTAAATACAATGATCCATCATAATCTATACGACAATAATTGAAAACCCCGGATGATTGAAATATTCATTAAAATCCTACCTCAAATACCATGTTTTTTACACGAAATCTAAAAGACGATTCCACGCTATGAAAGACTCTCAGCCCACAAATAACAACTTGTAAACTTACCAATCCTAAGAAAAAACTACTAACTTGGGTATCATAAATAGCTTGGAAAAATTCACTAATATACTAAGGATTCAACCAGCTCGCACCAAGTTTTCCAAAACCTACAAGAGAAGTGACCTTGCAAACGTAGCTTCTTTGACAAACTCAATTTGCTTTTGCCTTGTTAGCCTTCTTCTTTATCTGTCTCCTGGGAATCAAGTTTTTCATCCTTATGAAGTACAGCAGCGCACCGAAAAGTGCGACGTTCTGCAAAAATAGCATAAAGTCGACGAAGAGTTGTCATGCATAAATGTATGTTAAATGACAATCCTTTAAAAGCGATAAATTTAAACAAACCTGCAAGAATTCATTTAAGAGCGTGGCGTAGTCATGACTATCACGGCTGTAGTTATAGATGTCAATACAGGATTGGGGAGGTATCCACAAATGGAAAAGCTAAAACAAAATGCATAACTTCGTTATTGACTATTGACATAAATAATAGCTGTTAGATGAACATCCAAATGGCTAAGTACTGGCCGTTCCAAAAGCAATAGGTTTATTAAAATATTAACAGCATGTTTGATTCAAAGAATAGAGTGATTATTCTTAAAAATAAAAAGACGAGGAATATAATAAAATGAGTATTACTTTGTCTAGTTCAAAAAATATCATAAATAAAGAATTTATATTCTAATGTTTGGTTTGAAAATACAAAATTGAAGTGACAAAGAAATAATCAATAAAAAATCAAATTATTATTGTTAATAATAATTTTATCAATTATATTTATTATTATTTATTATTATTATTATTATTAAATTTCTTCTTCTTTTTAATATTATTAATAATAACAACATTATTATTATTATTATTATACAAAATTAATTTTCTTCTTTTTTTTGTTGTCATTCTTCTCCTTGTTATTTATTATTTTATTTTATTTTATTTATCATATTTGAATTATTAAGATATTGAAATTCAGTTAGAGGCTAATTACTTACAAACCTTTTAAATTTTAATATTTTATTTTATTTTTCATATTTTGAATTATTATTTATTTTGTTTTGTTTGGCTTAATTATTTTTCTATTTTATGTTAATCTCTTAATATAAAAGTAAAAAAAATTAAAAGTATTAAAATTAAGAAAATATATTTATTTTATTACTTTTGTTAATTATTTACTAGTAAAAATGAGATAAATTTAATAGTGCTATTTTTTAATTTAATGTCAAATTTATTTTTGCTTAACTTTTAAATAACTCAAATTAAAATGCGACTATAGAGAAAAATGCGAACTTTTGTTATACAATAATTTAATGTTAGAAAATGCGACTATAGAGACTTTTGTTATACAATAAAATTACGCTTACAGATGAAGGTTGGAAGCAACATAACTATGAATCATTTTCCAAAATAATAATAATAATAACTGCGAATCCAAAGAGGTATATATACCTATGACAGGCTCTACGACAAGAGTATAGTCATGAAAAAGCTATGAAATGAAGACACCTATGTTTCAAGCAGTCTCACCTTAGCTGCAAATGTTATTCCATATCTCATAATAAGTTTAAGAATTTGTATCTGATCCAGAGTTTGAATCTTCATCCATTAGCAAGTCCGCTGGCCTAGTTCGATTCATATTGACTTCCAATGGAGGGAGCCCATCATCATCCTCACTGTTATCATCGTCGCCATCATTCAAGTCAAGCCTCTTATTTTCTTGCTGGGATGTGCTTTTGTTTGGACTTCCTTTAGAATCCGGTAATGCTGCAGACTTAAATATTTCTGGCCTGTGATTGAAATTGCACGAAAATTTCAAAATAACCATATGTTGGCAATAACATGAGGAAAGAAAATAAAAGAACGTATGAGCTAGAAGTAAGCATGTATGGCTTTGGAAGTACAATGCCACTGCTAATTCATAAAGGCACTTAAAATCACTTGGAAAGTTAGCTTTGACATCCTAAATTAGGAGACACTTAACATCCACTTTATTAAACTGGATTATGACAAATATTTTAATAGAATTACTGGATCCAAAGCTGCATGCCCATATCAATCACATGCAGAAGGGCACCCCAACAATGCAATTTGAGATTAAAAAAAGGCCAAATTTTAGTTTCAAAATTCAACTTTTTATTGCTTCTTAAGATAGCAAAACCAATGATATAAAAGAAATTCTGTAATGGAAAGATTTTGCAGGGACTTCTACTTTTAAGATGTGATATGAACAAACCATTCAGTACACTTCTGAAGCATCCGGACTTGTTCATAAAAGAGTACTTGAGAAACAATACATGCCACCTTGCTACCAAATTCTAAAGCCTTTTCCTTTCCACTTTCATCAATCACAACAAAACTACCTGCACATTTTGACAATTTAATGTAAACAACCTAATGCTCTTCCAATCCATTCAAGCATAGTAGGAATGAAGTGACCAAAATTAGATGGGTTATACTTAAGAGCCATCTGATAGAGAAGCCAATTCACCACAATAACCAATATATAGCAAGAAAAGGTGTTAAATATCAATTCAGCCAACCTCATTTAATCCACATGCTCTTCTGAAACTTAGCTGGAAACAATGCCAATGATTTCTCACCTTTTTGATCCATTACCTAGAATAGAATCTCGTTAACATGGTATCAACAGACAAATGATTACAATCACTAAATCTCCCTACAGAGGCAATTGAAGGTTGAAGAGTGAATGAGTAAAATGGAAACGAGCCAACAAAGAACATGTATTCTTCCTAATCCTAATTGCAGAGTTCAGATCAATCAAAGCTGTAGGCAACATACACTCAAAAATGTCATCATAACCACATATTTTGTGACAAAAATGGGAGACATCAAGCTTTGAAAGATTATGTATGAAAAGAACAAGGACTAAATATCGTGAGAAAATGTACCTCAATGAGATTGCTACCTCTAGAGATACAACTTGCATGATACTTTGACCATCTTCTAGTATCAAATTACCTTCCTTAGCTGCCTTCTTTAGATTCTTCCTTCCTCCTTTCATTGTCACTCAATTGATTATGATCTCCCAAAACCCAGCATTCCTCATCGAAATTAATTTAAATTTATAAAGGACACCTAAAAAGTATGTCAGCCGCCATAATGCAAATTCCTTGTGATGTATTATTCAACACCTTCATGCTTGTGTGTCCAAAATTCGAACTTCTCTCTGAGCTCCACATAATTTTTTTTAAAAACTCAAGTTTTCCATAAAAAAGAGAGAAACTTCAGAGCCTTTTGGAAGCCAGATGAAACAAATAACTCCAATAAACAAGTAAAGGGGAAGAAAACCCACAAATGATAAGTTAAAGACATTACACACCCGAAGGGAGTTCCCCCGTTTGAACGTTGTTTTCTAGTTCTTAAGTTTTTCTTCGAGTTCTTGCACTATGGTTCAAATTTGCCTTCAAGCTTCAAGCTTCAAACTTCAATTGCAGAACTCTGCCAATGTTGACTGAAGTTTGCAGCGAACTGAGATCCTATATAAGTCGAAGGAGTAGTAAATCGGAGGCGGAGTTTTCTGGTTATCGACTATCAGAAATTGTTAGACGTTTCGTTTCTACAGTTTATATCCTCGACTATGTGTAATGTGTGTCCCTCTACAACAGTTTAAGACTTTAGTGGTGGCAAATGTTTGGGAGAAAAGTTGCCCTTACCTAATCAACGCAACTGGCAGAGATATATTGGAGAAAACAGACGAGAGTGTGAAGAGTGAGAACCCACTAAGCCAGAAGAGCGTGGGTGAGACCAGACCAGAGAGTGAAGAAAAAAGACGCTCGCATGAAGAACAAGAAAGGGCCACTGAGCCAGTGGTGAGTTGCTGCTGTGTGAGTGAGAAATTTGTTGGGAAAAACAGAGAGCAGGATAGAACTTGTCCAAGAGAAAGAAAGCTCGTGTTTACCTATTCTGGATGTGTGCGGAATAGGTAAAGAAGGGGGGTTAGCTTCTTTGGCTATTCCCCGTTTTCAGGAATTATTTATCCTCAGGAAACCAAACAAAGAATACTTAACAACTAGGAATAGATGGGTAATAGAATACCTTTTACCCTCAACCAAACAGGCTGTAAAGGAAAGGAAACCCTAACTAGTAGATGGGCACCAAACAAGCTCCCAAATATGAAAAGAAGGCCTCCAAGACCCTTTCGAACAATGAGAGCCGCAACAAAATGCCTTTGCTGTACAAGGTAACTCACAATCAGCAGTACACACTAAAATAATGATGATAGTTTAATTTGCAAGGGTTTCTAGAGGAAAAATCAGGTAAAAGAAAGATTTACATCAATATCTGGTATTTCCAATCCCAAAATTGAGGATATATGTTTCTTGACAGCAGCAAGCTTGGTTGTCAACACTTTGGCAGCAGGTCCACCATCCTTACCAAAATCACTGTACCTAGCATGATGAGCAACATTAGCTCAGAAGCATCCAACAATGTCATTTGAGTGTTCAACTACCTGATAAAGAGTGTTGAAAATTTACAAGTAGAGTAATCACATATCAAAAAGAGATATAAAGATGAAGTGAATCATATACAAAGATAGAACTCAAAACTTATTGTCTTAAAGTTTTTGGTTGAGATATAATGTTCTGGTTAGATAAGACTTAAACCAAGTGGTCAATGTGATTGATTTGGAGGAGCATTCGTCTCATGGAACAGAGAATAAAATTACCATTATCACCAAACTTAAGCTGAAAAAAGCACACCATAACAGCTAGCCAAACAATACATGTGTATGATGTATGACACGATACAGAAGATGTCAAAACCATTGACTAAAAATCATTTATAAGGTGTAAATCAGTGCTCATAGACTTCAGATATTTCATTTTACGTTTCTTGTAGTTTAGAATTAAGAACATAAAAACAAATGAATAGAATAGATCTATAAATCGCCGCTAGGCACTCATTACCACACACTAAGTTCCTAAAATCATTTTTAAGGTTTAGAAATCGGTCCTAATTCAAAGAAAGTGTTCCGCTTTTCACACAGAAACTTCAGAATTGCATGAAAGAAAGAGTCACTCTCATTCCCCCCTCAAGGAAACAACGGTAACCAGAAACCGTAACTAGATTTACCAACCATTCAGGTGCGGCTTTAGTCCAATATCAACAGAGTTACATGGTTCCAAAAAAAAAAAAGAAAAGAAACAGTAGAGAAAACGAGAGAGTTATGAAGCACATTAGTTTGTATCATTCTCCGACACAGAAATACTAGTGTATGCGCAAAAGGGCATGCGTGGATCTGGAAGAAAAACAACAATATGAAAAGATAACAGAGAGATTACATGTGCCAAGCGGAGAAGAGGAAGAAAGAAAAGAAGCCCATGATTTTTCATTTCCGATTGAAATTCTTAAGACAGATCTCTCTACACTAACCTTACCTTAGTCTCCCTTGTCTCTGAATTCCCTGCGAACTAACAATGCAACTTTGTATTATATTATTATGGATTATGGTAAAAGGAGCGTCAGGCTGGCCGCAATCCTCCTTTTGTATAAACTTGAAGTTGTATTATATTATTATGGATTATGGTAAAAGGAGCGTCAGGCTGGCCGCAATCCTCCTTTTGTATAAACTCGAAACTTCAAGTCTTCCAAATTTTGAATGTTCTGATCTTTCGCTAAAATAAAATTCATTGCATATTCTTGTAGTATTTAAAATATTTTTCATTAATGAATTATTAATTAAAACTACAAAAAAAAGTTTCTTTGAGAAAAATAAAAAATATTATATTGTCACTATTTATAAATTTCTGAAAATCATATATAATAGTCCGTCGGTTCCATCGGCATTAATTATTTCAAAAGCTCATCAAATTTTATTATCATGTTCTAATTTAGATGATATATAACCCAATATGATTTAAATTTTGGGAGAAGAGCTAAGATGAATTAGACTTAGAATTAACTGATACTTTCTTGTGTTTGTTTCTACTTCGATTTTTAGTTTTATGTTTTATCTTTAAATTTTTGTTTGAATTTTTATTTTTATTTATAGTTTTAATTTCTTCCAATATTATAATTTATAAATGCTATAAAAATTATTTTTTCTTTTTTGTTTCTATTTTTGACATATTTTGATCTATCATCAACTTAAGACATTATTTAAAATTAATTATTATTGAAATTATAAATATTTTATCTTATATTTTATTATTTTTATGTAATAATTATTAAATTAAAATCATTTTATTTTAAAAACTATACATTACTTAATATTAATTATTAACACATTTTATTTTTAACTAACTTAAATTTTAATTTAAAGTAAAATAATATTTATTATTAATACATTGAGGTTTCTCCAAGCGATACCTGCTCTCTTTTTTATATCCTAATAATTTATAGTCATCTTTTACGTGTAAATTAGACTTGAAATTATTTGACTTCTCCAGTTTATGTACGAGTTCCTTGGACCTAACTCTACTTATCTTACGATTGTGAATGCACACATAAGTGAATTTTGATAAATTGCTAGAAATTCTTAGGTTGCATTGAAATGCAATAGGTGATGATATTAAAGGTATTAACTTGTCCATTTACATGCATAAAATATTATTGGAATATGATATTAATTGAGCACCAAAAAAGATTGAATCCCAATATGAAGGAAGTGATTAAGAAGGAAGTGCTCATATTAGTAGACGCTGGCATAATCAATCCTTTCTCTAATAATGAATGAGTTAGCCTTATCTAGGTACTTTCCTAAAAAGAAACATGACTATTATAAAGAATGAGAATGACAAATTAGTACTTGCTAGGACAACCTATATCATAGGTTGGAGGATGTGTATTGATTATAGGAAAAGAATAAAGCAACCCAGAAGATCATTTTTCTCTTCCCTCTATTTATCAAATGTTTGGAAGGTTGAAAGAGCATTTTTATTTTTACCGTACGGATGGTTACTCATGTTTTTTCCAAATCCCTATCCACCTTAATGACTAAGGAAAGACCATGTTTATATGCCCTTATGGCACTTTTACTTATAGGAGAATGCCTTTTGGTTATTACCACGCTCTTACTAATTTTTAACATTATATGGGGGCCATTTTTCTATTTTTATTGAGGATATTATGGAAGTGTTTATATATGACTTCCTCGTATATGGTACTACTTTTGATGACTCCATAAACAACTTGTCTAAAGTGTTCTAATGATGTGGAGAACTAAATGTTTACTTTAATTGTGGGGGACAAATTTATAATAGTATACTCAAGCTTATCATTTTTATAATGAAGGTAGTTTTTGAAAAAAAAAAAACTTCTCTAAAGGCATGCTATTGGAGATAATTCATTATGAATTTGATTATTTTGGTGAATTGGATTGCTTATGTAACTAGTTATGAGTACTTACAAATTGGTGAGCTATTTCTTTATGAATTCAAAGAATGAATACTTGATGATCATTATGATATTCTTTCCATAATATGCACATGTATAAGTAAATGTCACTTCTTTTGAACATCTTTATTATTTTAAAAAAATTGTGAATAAATGAGCATAAAATTCACTCTACCGGCTTGGTAGTAATAAAAAGGTTAAAGTTAAAGATTGGTACTAGTAGTCATTTAAAATAGTAATCTATTTAAGAAATTATGGCATTCATGACAAGGTATTTACTCTCGCAAAAAAAGGCTAGGTAACTTTTCAAACAAGCTTCAAATGCTCTTGTTTAAGTTATGTTTTATTAGTAAAAGGAAGTGAACATGTTTGAAAGTTGAGGCATGTATCTTATGGATGTTTATTTTATATATAAAATTGAATTTTTTGATTCGAGTTTGATGTTTGAAGATTTATAAAGTGAATTGAATCATCTTTTGAATTTGTGCAGTGATCCTTTATATTTGACTGAGTAATTAGTATGTTTGATTGGTTTAGCATTTTCTCTAAAAAAATTTATCTGAGATTGAATGTTGGATTTCTTTACATTCGGATAATCAATTGCTTAAGTGTTGAGGGAATTTGATGTATGTTAGATATATACGATTATTAGCTAATAATAAGCCACGATCATGATAGAAGGCTCAGATGTGGGCCATGGTTGTGGCTTGCATTGGGCAGACGTGCAGTCACTTACGAACTTCACATTTCGAGGGACTTTTTAGACCTTTCAGACCCCGGAAAGACCTTAGGGTTATCCAAAACATAAAAGACTATTTAAAGAACATTAAGAGTAGCATAAAGGAGATTTTTGCATAAGCCGCACTTGAAACCCTAAATAGAGAATATTGAGAGAGAGGAAGAATAAGAAGGAAAAGGAAGAAGAGGAAGACGAAGAACTAACTTGACATGCTTCCCAGATCAGGAGGTTTCCCAACATCACTGCCTTCTGTCGTTTATTTAAGTTATTTTTCCTTTTTGTTTCAATTTTATTTATGTATAAAATTGAGATAAATAGTATGATGATAGGAATTGGAGTATTGATGATGTTCTAAACTCTCATTTAGGATTTTATTTTGATTTAATAATAATTTATTTGATTGTGTTTATTAGATGAATGTCGTGATTTGATTAAGTTCTTGCATAATTCAGTAATAAACTAAGATCGTGAACTGAATGAAAAATGATTAAATCGGATTAATGAGAGTTAGGCAATTTAATAGAAATCGTGTCAAATCATATTGGTAATTATGCAGAGAGATGTGATGTTCCAATAGTTAATTAGAGTGCTTCAGGTCTAATTAGGATTTTAGATAATTTGTGAATTGAAAGATTGCAAATTCCATAATTTGATTAGGGTTTATAATTTAGGATTTAATGGTTATAACTTGAGAGATAGTAATCAGCCTTAGGATAGTTTAGAATCGACACTCCATTGCCATATAATTGGCTAGCTTAGCATTAATGTTAAGTAAAATCCCCTTTCTCATAAATTAGTAAATTCCTTAGGTTGATTTCTATTGTGATTGCATATTGCTCACCTGATAATACTTTTGTGTTTAATTTCTGATTTGATTGGTTGAACTCAATTCTCGTATTTAATTTCTGTTGCATCTTTTATTTTTAGTTTTATAGTTTTTCTAACTTTAGATTTTAGGATTAGATTACTCTCCTTTCTCGTGGGATCGACACCTTTACTGTCTGTTTGGTTGCTGTCTTTAAGATGCAGAGACAGAACGGAATAAAAATTTAGAGACAGAACAGAACAAAATGTGTTTAGTTGTCTTCGTCTGGAGGACAAAATGTGTTTAGTTGCAATGGACAGAACTAAAAAATAATATCAATGACGAAAATACCCCTACAGTATAATATGATTGGAAATATGTAATTCATTGATTATTTTATAATTGTATCA
>JANIIA010000191.1:38482595-38502319 GCA_027478495.1 Erythroxylum alaternifolium | reverse complement strand
ATTTCAATGACATATGTCATTAAACCCAAATGTCATTTATAAAAATTTTCACTGCCATTTGACTCTTAATTCTACTGGTATTTATCAATTGTTCTACCACTTGGCATTTTTCTAGTTCCAAAATACCCAAAATTTCAGAAAATTTCCTAAATTTCACCAAAATTCCAAAATCAACATTTATATAGCCCAAAGCAATTTTCAAGTCATATAAACTACAATTCATAACAAAATCACATTTATAAATCAATTATACCCAGAAATTGTCAATGAATACATGTACAGTTATTTTCATGTGTAAAAAATTCAATATTCACGTGTAGGTGCATATCATATAATGCATGAGCATGAAATGTATTTTCTAATTTCTTAATAATCTCTCATATTTACTATTCTAGCCTCAACATGGGTAACAGGATGTTACATATTTAAGTCCACATTTCTTAAAGATTCTTCCACACTTCTCTTACAAAATTCATGGGACAGTTGTCTTACTTGAATCTCCAGGTTGTGAATAGAAGTGACATGATTTTCAAGAATTTGATTGAATTTCTTTTCCATTCTCTTCTAACTTTCCTCTTAGCTGAAAAATGTCCTTTTCTGGTTCTCTTCCTGAGCTGCCAGTTTGGAACCAAACATTTCCATAAACTTATCCAACTTACTCTGCATCGCTCTAATTCGATCTTGTTGAAATTCAAATAGGTATTGATGTCCCATGTGAGTACTTGCATTATTGGGCCAATAAAAATTTGGGTGGTTCTACCATCCTGCAGTGTACGTGTTCCAATAAGAATCGGTACTTCCCTAACCATACTGCGTTTCATTGTAATTTGCAAAAGTTCCTTGCTCCCTATAATAATTATCTTCCAACATTGTTCTTTCTATTTCTTCTTGGCATCTAACTCTTTAGATTTCTCATTCCTCATTCTAAGATGTCGTGATATGTCTCTACTTTACGCCCTAAACTTCTTCTTTACTAATTTCTGTCAATCTTCACGTACTCCTTGTGCTCATGCACCTGCAAATACACAAGAAAAAGTATCAAAAAATCTTAAATCAAAGTAATCTAATTAAACATGATGCTCAACAATCAATCCCTGGAAACGGCGCCAAAAACTTATTAATG
This sequence comes from Erythroxylum alaternifolium, assembly GCA_027478495.1. Lineage (NCBI taxonomy): Eukaryota > Viridiplantae > Streptophyta > Magnoliopsida > Malpighiales > Erythroxylaceae > Erythroxylum > Erythroxylum alaternifolium. Next base: position 38,501,196 of record JANIIA010000191.1, on the reverse strand, counting down.
GTAAAACCTATTTACTTGTTTTATGCTCAAAAACTGCAAGTGCACAGGTTGTGACCTGTAGTAAAAAGAGCGAATATCAATTCCACAGGGATTGATGCGTAGACACTGCTTAACTTAGGTATAACATTGTTTAAAAAACTAAATTATGAAATGTAAATAATCTAAAAAAAATTAAATTAAAATTTAAAAAAATAATGTAGATAATGGACAAAACCACAATTGTAGAAAAATTGAATTCAAGAATCTAAAAGCTAGAGATTACTTTTTCCTTATTTTGTCTCCTTCTTATTTTATTAATTGAATTATGACTTACCTTAGATTTTTGAATGTACTAATTACCCTCTCTTAAGGTGTAACTATTTTGCCCTAATCGAATTAACGAGAATCAATTGAACGATTTCTCAACCTACCCAATGACTCTACCAATTTAACTAGTTATTAAGCTATCCTATGGGTGATCAATTGACTAATTGAGATCTATCTTCTAATTATTCAATTGACATAATGATTGCTAGTCTATAGTTCGCCAACTCTCGTTGTACAATCCTGCATGAATCTCATCTAACTCACTCTCTCAATTTGTTGCAAGACAACAATTTAAAACAACAATCATAAAAAACACTTCATTCAATTCAGTAAAATAGGAGTCTTGAAAAAAAAATTCAAAAGCAATCGTTAAAATAAAATCAGCCTAACATGGTCCCCATAGCATCATCGACAATCAAATAAACCATTTTCACAAAGAATAGAGAAGATTAGAATGAAAGAAAATTGAATAAAAAGACTCCATCTCTTCTTTGCCAAAATCTGGAATTTTGGTGTTGATGTGCTATTTTGCCCAATCTTGATGGTGAACCTTGTCTTCAATCCTTCCTTAATGCTCCAAAAATGTGTTCTCCACTCAAGGATGGTGTTTCTATAGGTGGGTGTCGTCTCTACCAAAGAAGGAGGCTTAATGATGTTTTTGTAGTCCAAAAATCCTAGGTTTAATGAAACCTCACAGATTGCCTCGAATTATAATTCCCCCACTCGTGGGAATTTGCGTAATTCCCACGAGCATGGGAATTGCACATAGATGCACTTCACATTTCTGTTGTGATTTCCCACATCCGTAGGAATTTGTACGATTCCCACGAATGTGAGAATTTGTCCCATATGCACTCTCCTTGTGGGAATCGCACACAGATGCACTTCTCATTTCTGCTGTGATTTCCCACGTCTATGGGAATTCGCATGATTCCTTTGAATGTGGGAATTTGTCCCATTTGCACTCTCCTTGTGGGAATTGCACACAGATGAACTTCTCATTTCTACTGTGATTTCCCACGTCCATGGGAATTTGCATGATTCCCACGAACATGAGAATTTGGCCCATATGCACTCTTCTTGTCTTCTCTTCTTTGATCTTTAGTTCAACCTCTAAGTTGCTCCCTTTTTCTTCCTACACAAAAATAATCAATTCTTACCCTCAATTAGCATCCTACACACAAGAACAACAATGGAAATCAAACTTAATGAAAACATACAAAATGAATCCTAAACTAGAAAAATAAACATCAATTATTCTAGAAAACATATGCCAATTACCTATAAAATCGTATCCTAATGCACATTTATTCACCGAAGCAATTTTGGAATTTTTTGCTTCCTCGAATATGTTGAAAGAAATGAATTACACCTATATTGATTTTTCACACTTTTGTTATTCTAGTCTTTTAACTGTTTTTACTTTTCTTTAGATTATATTCTTTTATTTTAAATTTAATTATCACTATCCCTTTAATTGTTAGTTATATAATAGGAAAAGAGTCATTACTAGTACTCATAGTCTGTGTGGGATCAACACTTGGTAATATGAGCCCTATATTATAGAACGATAAGTGCACTTTCATTGGATAATCAGACTTGAGTGTTATAAGTTGCATACAAGATTCCACCACAAACCTTCATTTTCTGACTACTAAAAGGAAGATATATCATTCCTTAGTTTTGTTGTTATTAATGGTGGAAGGCATTTGAAATGGAACTTCTTTATAAAACTCTCCCAATTGTTAATTTATCTAGCCGATAATTCTTTCAGCCACTTCTTATTCCAGTACCTTAGTGTGAATGGGAATAACCTCATCCTATTAGCACTTTTAATCACTTTTTAATCTTGAATTTGCCATAAATCTATAAGAATTTGGCAATGTGTTCTTTGCGATCCTCATCAGGTAATCCATCAATTTATATATTCTATTGAAGTATCTAAATAACATTATGCTTAATCTTAAAATAGTGAGCATGTTTAGATTAATAATTCCTATTAGCGCTTTTGACTTGATAATTTAATTAGCTTAAATTGTATATTATCCTTAGACTAATGATTCATCTAAGACACTAAAATTTACTCTCTTTAATTACATCCATTTACTCTCTTATCCTTATACGGTCCCATGAATACTTGTTGCTGAACAAATTTATGTGTTAGCTGGTTTACAATAAAATCAAAACCAATAAGTATTCGACCAAGGAACTTTTTTATGTTGTGGTGCATGGACTACAATATTCTAGTTTGCACATCCACACATGTGTTGAATGACATTGTTGCGACTTCGTGCAAAAGAAGTAACAATCTAGGAATGCGGTATATAGTGTCAGCGTGGAACAGAGGGGATTAACTGTTCATCTTCTAGAATCCTTAAACCATCATCACTTATGGCAGGCTAAAATCCTTAAGTCCCATAATACGAAACTTAGGGATATTAGCCAGAAGAGACATGTTTGAATTAGGGCAAGTCAGGCAAGCTCGAGCTCAGTGCCACATAGGCAGGCATGAGAGGAATCCACTAGTGAAGAATTCGAGGAAGAAGAAGATAAAGAACCAGGTTAGAAGAAGGTTTTAGATGCAATATCTGAAACAAACAGGACACTTAAGGAAATGGCCCAGACACAAAGACACCAGAGCTGGGATATCCATCAGATCCATAGATATTTCGAGGCTCAAGGCATCTAATTACCACCTCCGATGCCATCATCACCTCCATCTCTATAGGATTTATGTGTAACCCAATTTTTTTCCATTCAGTTATTTTTCTTTTCCAAATTAGCCTCAAGTTTTACTTTTTATGTTTATTTTTCTATTTACTTTAAATTCAGTTTTTCTTATCTTTTATGTGTTTATGTGCTCTCTTCTCACATTGAGGACAATGTGTTGTTCAAGTGTGGGGAGGGATTATGTGTCTTTGCTTTTGAACGAGATTTTTACATACCGTATGATAGTTATTAAGTTGCATCTTGTTAATTGTTTGAATGTGTCAATGGCTTAGATGGAGTGAAATTTATTTAATTTTGAACATAGTCTAGTGAAATAATCATTAGCTTGCAAAATTAGTTAAGTAGGAGGCTTTGGATAAATATACAGCTTAATTAGGATTTAGTGTAAATTTAACACCCTATAAGTTGTCACATTCATTCATAATTTGAGGTATTTCTACTTAAGTAGCTTAACTAGTATTTTTCATAGGGACGAGTAGCTTAAACAACAAGGTAAATCACTATTCTCTTGGTCTCCGGGTTATGAATAGAGCTAGTAGCTAGTTCAGATTATGATATAGCTGAGTAACCGGATAGACACGCATCAGAAATATGTGCCTTCAAATCAAAAGGCTATAATAACATTTCAACCAAGCTGTTTAATAAAAACATTACTTAGTTGAGTAACCAGATCGACATTCATTACCAATGTTTGCCTTCGAGTAAAAAGACTAAGTATGTTCATTAAAAAAAGTATTTGCTTAATAAAAACCTACCTAACTTATAGTAAGCTCGACTTTTCATGAAAATATACTTGGGAACAGTTACAAAGACGAAAAGACGAAAGAATTGTGTGTAAAATTGGAACGGGTAAACAAATTAACACTTAGATCTCGATTAAATTATATATTTAGTTCAAAGCCCCCTAGACATAGATTTTGCTTGTTAATGATTAGATATAACTTGTAAGATTATGTTTAAGATTAAATTTAATTCATGAGTCAAATCCATTGGCTCATTGTTTTTATTGTTTTGTTTTCTTGATGACAAGCGAATGTTTAAGTGTATGGATGTTGATGGTTATGATTTGGATTTTGTTTTAGGGTTTGATTTGTTAAGTATTTAGTGTTATTTTGAGTGTTTAGTTTGTATTTAGGTTTCAATTGTGTTAGTTTATGTGTTTAATTGTTTTTATAGGTTAGTATGAGTCTTTGAACTTAAATGTTATATTTTTGAGGTACTTTCATGGGTTTGTTAGTGTTTCAGGAAAAATGGTGAAGAACGGAGAAGTTTCAAGGAGTTTTGACCCAAAAATATGGCTGACGATCGTGGCCTGTGTTGGGCTGATACAGAAACTTGAGTTTCGTGAGATTTTTCAGACCGTTTCGACCACAAATTAAACTTAGGGTTTCCAAGATATGAAAAGAACATTTCAAGACAGAAAGAGCAGTCTTGGACATAGTTTTTAACATCAGCAATTTCAAAACCCAAAAGAGCTAATGAGAGATTCGAGGAAGGAGACGAAGGAAGAGAGACACAAAGATGAAACTTAACGCGAAATACTTCCAGAAATAAGCAGTTTCCCGTCATCACTGCCTTAATAAGTCCGTTCTCAGCATATTTTCCAATTTATTTCAGTTTTGTTGAAGTATCAAATTGAGATAATTGTCGAGAATATGTTATGTCAAATGTTGAATGTTGATTTTGGTCTAAAATCACCTTCGAGATTTGATTCTTGAGATTTATGAAAATTGATTCATTTTGTTTTATTTTAAGTTATTTTATGATTCAATATCTATTTTTAATAATTTAGCAACAAACTGAGAGGGTGAGCCGAGTGAATATTATCAATTTGGGCTAGCAAGAGTTAGGTAAATTAATAGATAAAAATTGAATCAAACCAGTGAAATCGTGTGACTAGAGATCGAGCATAGGTTCTATGTAGGTTAATAGACAATTTTAGAACTAATTTAAGTTTTGGGTCAATTGTGAATCGAGAGATCACAATTCTCTAATTTAAATTAGGATTATTAATTTGGATTTATAGATTATAACTCGAGAGAGAGTAATCTACCCTAGGACTGTCTAGACCCGGTAACTCGATAATTGCATAATTGATTAGATTTTTAGTAATTTCATATTAAAATCCCCTTTCTCTCAATTGGTAGTTCCTAGGTTGATTTTGAATTGGGCTGTGTGATTTGCTACTTGTTTATTATTTTTGTCATTTAATTCTCGTAATTGATTGTTTGATCGATTAATTTTTTGCATTCTTTGTTTATTTTATATTTTTTAATTTTAGTTTCGCCTTAGATTTTAGGATTAGATTACCTCTCCTTGTGAGATCAATACCTTAGGTACTACTCGAACGACCCATGCACTTGCGATATTATCAAGGTTAAAATAGTAAAACTTAGCATACGTAAACCTACAATCAATGGTGACACCTATGGAATCTGGATAAATTGTGGTTTCATTTTGAGACCTGTCTGCTACCATATAAAGGACATCTCTTGTAGAGTTTGAAAAGTTCATATCTAAAGTATGGTTATGCAAGCTGTAAATGACCTGATGCTGGAGTATAACCATGATAGCAGTAGAGTCTTGCTCAGCTCCAACAATTTGTATTTGGGCTTGCAGTCCTCTAGGTAGAGTTAGATTATCAAGCTTGATGTTGAAGGCTAGAGAAATAGTCATGATGATACTTCTATTGTTGAGAGTGGCCAAGAGGGTGCCGACCAAGGCATTCTAGTAAGATTTGTATACAGTATCTAGGAGAGAAATCCTCGCCATTTATGGAATTCCTTTTCTTCCATGTAATGTTAGGACTATGCGAATAACGCTTACATGGAGATGTGTGTAGCCCTGATCTTGCCGTAACGATATGAGTTTAGACGGAAAATTCAGAGTTACGTATTATTCTACAAAAGTAGATTTTAAGCCACATTAGTCTAATTTGATCCTTGGTTCAATTCTTTATGTCAAGGTCTATGTGCGGAGATCAAGAAGTGAATACTCCTTGTAAAAGATTTGGATCTACGATATAGACTATATGGGCTTAATAAAGGTAGTAGGGTATTATGGATTTTTTTGTCTTAAGGTAAATGGGTAATTCCTACTAGGTTTTCTATTTTATTGAAGAGATTTTCTTAAGTATAGAGGGAAAATGTCCTAAAGAAAGAGTTGAGGAAAAATGAACTGGGTTTGATGAAATCAAAACTTCATTCAAGTTTATTTTGGTCTTTCCCTTCTCATTAGCATTTGATATTCTTGATTTTAATGAATTTAAACAAATGATTTCATGAAAGAGATGTTTATATCAATGTAAAAGGAATGAAAACAACTTTATAAAAGTATATGACATTCTTTAAACTTGTTAATAATAAAAATATATTATGTTATAAATAAAATTTTCATCCACTATTCATTTATTTATTTATTTGCTAATCATAAGGCAATAGTGGGGTTGTGTGATTAAAAATCACTCGACCTAAGTATAACAAAAGATGTTCATATAGATATTTTAGATATTTTCAGCACGTTAGGAATAAGTTGTCTCAACTTTGAACAATTCTTAAATATTGCTAACAAGTAGCCTCTAGCATTTCGCTTAATTTTTACTCCAAATGGAAAATTAGGGAAAGTTAATTCTACCTACTTTTAAAATGACATTTGGACAATCACCTTCTAAAAAATTTCCCTATGCATTATTATGATCTTTTTCTTTTTTGAGAAGCCAAAGTGATAGACTGTTATAGGTTCTCCAATGACAATTGCGTGGGTCAATCCGGTTTTGAAGACCCATTAGAGTTTGGGAGCAAGATCAGCTTGATAACTCATTTAATCTTATTGAAAAAATAAACAATCAAACCTTTTGAAGTGATAAGCTTATATGGATTAATGAGTGATAAGACCAAAACTATTTCGAAAAGCTCTCCTACGTGACCAGGACAACATTAATATTTTACCTTAGGATAATTTTTCTCCACATAAAGTTTAGCGTCAAACAATAGTATTCCCTCAAAGATGTTCTTGGGGAATGAAGAAGTACAACTTCCTCTAAATCAGCTTCTTTTGTAGATGGTAAAGGAGACATTTGGAAGATAACAATTGCATTGTCTTCCACGATAGAAAAGTTTGGCTCATATAGAGTAACATACTCAAATGGTGGTGGTGCCTAACCACTTGTCTACTAGAATATAGTCAAGACTTTTATGTGCAATCTATTGAGTTGGTGAGGAGTTGGTAAGCTTAGTAGAGAAGGCGGAAAATAGTCACTCAATTTACCTTATGGTCTAGTTGGAATGTTAGAATCTCTTAGTCATTAATTAATAGGGTTGCTACTGATGATTGGCAGAAAGTGCTAATCTCTATTAAATAATCTTCCTTTTAATGGCTATTTATCTAAGATACAACATTTTACTCCTCGCTTTTAGATCGGTTACGAAATTCCTGCCACTTTTATAAAATTGGTGTTTTCCCCTTCTCTGTGCTAGCTAGATTTCATTTATTTAATGCTATTCTTTTGGTCATTTCTGCTGCATTGGGAGTTCGTTTTGGGCAGTTCACAAGGTTGGACAGATTATCCTCCCTCCTGCATTGGTTAATTAATTTTCTCAATATTCTGCCTCTTTTTCGTTGTCTTCGTAGATAAGTCCTCTCCTTTACTTTGTGTCATTCTTCAACTTGTCCTGACGATTAGGACAATGCTTTAATTGTTTTCGTAGTAACTTAGATTGATCGGTTGCATTTGGTTTGCTTTGCCTTTGTGAGTGCTCTTCTGCAAATGATTACGTTTAAAACCTCTACTGTACTACTTCATGGAAAAATAATATTTTAAATAAAAGCATAGCATGGATTTCGGCTATTTAAATAATATTAGAAAATTTGTAACCTTTAATAATAATGATAATAATACAACTTTATTTGATATTATTATTTTAATATATTAACTATTAATCTCAATCAAAGTTATTTGTTAACTAGTTGCAGTATTAAATAATGATATTTTGTATATTAATCAGTATTGAATTGCTTTCAAATTAGTATTTAGTGGGTAAGAATTGATATAATCAATAATATAATCACGGGAACCAACGGTCCTAACCGAGTATGATATGGCCTGCAAATGTCGGAAGTTGCCGTAAACCGACATTAATGTTATTATTATTTTATTTCAGTGCGTTCTTTGGACAGCAGAAACTAATGACACTCTTTGTAGGGAAGATGTACAGTGAAAAGCACTGAAGTTAAAGCTCCAGTCTTGGACAAAGTCCAACCGGTCCTTTGAGAGAAACCCTCAAAACTGCAAAAGTTTAACCATCAGCTTCTCCCTCATACATAACATTGAAATGTAGAAGGAGAAAACGACGTTCTTCCCACATGCCCACGCGCATGCGACCCCACGAAACCCTAATTTCAATGACCTCCAAAACATTAGCTTATATATTGTTTGTTTTTCCTACTTGTACCATTAAAGACTACATACTACATAGTAAAAGCAAATCACTACAAAATATAAAAACCAGAAATAAAAAATTTGGAGACTTTTGATCTGATGCATTTGTTATTGTTGTCAACTCCCCCTAGGCTGTTGTTGTGTTCATCATTTTTTCCCATCTCTCTCGTTTGTGCTTTCGCTTATTCTTTCTTCTTCTATGTTCTTGGTTGATTCTCTGTTAGGGCCTTGTGCAATTTTACTTTGTTCTCGATTTCTGTTGTTTAAGATCCTTTCAACTTCTTTTGTTTTTTATTCATTCCATAAGCAATTGCATCTAGTTCCCTCTTCTTAGTATTTAGTGCTTGCCCCTCCTTGTTTAATCATTCAATGATCTTCAATATATATGAGAGACAAAGAATAGTAACCTTCACTTACTGTAGTTTCTCAAGAAAACCTTGTTTTGACTTCAATTACCTGATCTCAAGCACTCAAAAACCTGGGAGGCAGTGGTCACAGACTAACAGAACGAGATTCCATAGATACAGGAACTTTAATTAAGCCTTCCCTTCTCTTCTCCTAAACCAGTTTCGCAAATTTGCAGCCATGGCCAACCCTTGGTGGAGCGGTCAAGTAGGCCTTTCAGGCCTTGACCCATCATCCAATTCATTACCTTTGAGCAAAGTGAACCTCGAAATTTCCATCAATGAAACAAGCAACAGAAGCAGTGGTAGGGGTGATGAAGATGAAGACAGAGACACGAGCGATGAGCATAAGGAGGATGCCGTTGAGGTTATCAGAAGACCTCGCGGCCGGCCACCGGGCTCTAAAAACAAGCCGAAACCCCCTGTTTTCGTGACCAGAGATAGCCCTAACGCCTTCCGGAGCCACGTGATGGAAGTGGCAGGCGGAGCAGACGTAGCCGAAAGTTTGGCACAGTTCGCAAGGAGGCGTCAACGAGGAGTCTGTGTACTCAACGGCAGTGGCTCTGTGGCCAACGTAACCCTAAGGCAACCCACAGCACCTGGTGCGGTTGCATTTCACGGCAGGTTTGAGATTTTGTCACTAACAGGGGCATTTCTGCCCGGCCCGGCCCCACCAGGCTCAACCGGACTTACCGTGTACCTAGCTGGAGGGCAAGGTCAAGTGGTTGGAGGAAGTGTGATGGGACCACTAATTGCAGCAGGTCCGGTCATGGTGATTGCTGCAACATTTGCTAATGCAACCTATGAAAAATTACCATTGGAAGAAGAGGAGGAAAGTGGCGTTGGTGGTCAAGAGCAAATTCAGTGTGGTGGTTCCTCACCGGAAATTGGAGGCACTGATCAAGCCGGTTGGTTGCCTGATCCCTCTGCACTCCCTATGTACAGTCTGCCACCAAATTTAATGCCCAGTGGAGCTCAATTAGGGCATCATGACTTTGCTTGGCCACAAGTGCGACCTCCTTACTAAGTAGGCAAGGTAGAGATATATATATAGAGAGAGGAGACTTATTCCACTGCGATGTATTGAAAAGGTAGGAATTACTTTGAAAGACCAAATATTAGAGGGAAAACAAGTAGAGTTTCTGAAGATGAGAAATGATGGTTATGAATGTACATAGAGAAAAACTTCTTTTCGGTTTCCCAGCTTTCTTTTTGTAATAAAAAAGATTATTACAACTTCCAATGGATAGAAATCTTCCTCTATATCCCATTTTATAAACTAATCTTTGCGTTCAATTCTTAACTGGCCTCAAATTTATTATGCATTTTTCGCTTTCATGTCATATAAGCTATAGTTTATGGACATCATGGGTGGCACTTGGGATATTGAGTCGGTTGATCTAACACGAGACTTTCGGGTTTGCCGATATGAAACTTTTGTGTCAATCCTCTTTCCTATGAAGAGAAAGTTTCCAAGATTTGGATAAAGGTTTCAAGATATGATTGATTATTTACTTCATTTTCATAGTTATTGTAACAATTGGACATACTACACAAAGCATAGTGAAGTGTTTTCTTATACGTTTAATAACCAATGGTCGAAATGATCTATCTGTGCTCGGAGCTAGTGAATATCAACCTACATATAAAAAATAATTCCAAGTTCACTTTTTTTTTTTTTTTCGGCAGTTTACTATGGCATGCATGTTATTCCATTCTTTTCTTTATGCTTGAATTAATCAAAGTGTAGTAGAAATTTGTGTATACTTCTGATATATATAGTTCATCAGTTATAGCAAGGAAAACTTGCAGCTATAGGTAGACGCTCATTTTAATGTTGCAGAAAATAAGTAAAAGAAAAGGCACATTACATTTGCATGAAGATTGAAGAAAATCATGTCATGAATTTGTGAGGTAGCAATACGTACAGATTACAGACATTTATAATGAACTCTGGAAAGACCAAAAGAAGCGATTTTTTTATAGGCCCACATGTTTTCTGGAGCCGAAACAGCCTCCCTAATCTGAAGCATGGAACTCTGAAATGCCGGGTCTCATACTCACGTGCAAGTGTGACAGCCTCTGGGTTAACGAGATGTGCCCCATAAAGACTAGCTGTAAATTGTTTCCTTTTCTGCTTGGCATTAAAAACTGGTCGCCAGGGAAAGACGAACTGGGTAACCTATCATGATTAATTACGAGAATAAATTTTGGATTTCTTGTCTTTGATAATAAAATCCAGAATATAGGACTTGATTGGTCGATTGAAAGGATTGGCTGATGGTTTTATGCACTCCCATGACAAGGATACAATTAATTTTTATGGGACATATTTGGTAGCAATAACCTTTTTCTTTCGCAAATCCGTTGAGTAAGTTTTATATATAATAAAACCCTCAATATTGCATATATACATATTATATCATATAGTATTAAGGGTAGCATTACTGCAAGGACTATAGACACTTAAACAATTTGAATCCAACTTTGTCTAAAGTACTAAGAAATTGAGTTGAATTAAAATAAATAATAGAAATTAAAACAACTAATAAAACAAAACAATAAAACAATAAAATAGTTGAGCTATCAATAAAATTCAGATTGATCAAAGTTGAATGCCTAGGAAATATTCTATTCTTATTTTGTTTCTCTTAATCATGTTGATTCAATTATACTTGATCCTAGATTTCCTAAGATTTTGATTACTCTCTCCCAAAATTTAATTAAGTAACCCCAATTGAATTTGATATTTATAAAATTGTGATCTCTCGATTTACAAATTACTACTAACTTGTTCAATTAGATCTGAAGCAATCTATTGGATAATTAATGTCACAACCAAGATCTCTCTTTGATCGATTGTTAATTTGATAATTGTAGGTCTATTCAGTTGTAAACTCTCGTTGTATGCCTTAACACTACTTTGACTCACTTTTTCGGTTTATTATTAAGTATATGCACGACAATTATCACAAACATTCATTAATTTATTGAATTCAACAAGAAATAAGATTCATAAAATAATTCAAGAACAATCCTTAATAGGTATCCGAGACCTAACTTCTTGGATTGGATACAGAATTTGAGAATTGTTCTCAAATCCAAAAAACATGTTAAACATCTTAGAAATGCAAATAAACATCTAAGAAAATAAAAGAAATAAAGGGAAAAGAAAGAAAACTAGTTGGAGTGTTAATATAGAAATCTAGAATTTCTCTGAAGTTCTTTTTGATGCCTCCTCTTAATCTTCTTTATTCTGATGGCCACAACTTCTTTTTTTGTTGTTCAATTTCATATATAGTGATTTAGGGTTCTATGATTGTGTCTAGGGTTTTCCCATTTTGTTCGATTCCAAAAATAGCCCCGAATCCTTGGCACGATCATGCCTTATACTGTTCTTCCTTCTTTGTCACGATCGTGCTCCCTGTCACGGTCGTTACAAAGAGCCATGTAAGCCATACAATGCCTGTCATAATTGAACTCCTTGTGCTCGATCGTGATATCCTTCATTCATCTCACATCTTCTTCATTTTTTAATTTCCTAATTTCCAACACTCACAAACACATCAAACACCCCTTAAAACATAAAATTAAGATCCATTTCTTTCTTTAAACCAAACAAACACTTAGAATACATACAAACATTAACAACATCATAATTCTAAGCCTATACAAACGATAATCATCTAAGAAACACTTAAAAACATACTTAAACATTTATCAAAACATAATCTATGGTCTAATTATTTATTAACACTTTGATATTCATATTACAATGAGTCATCAAGTGCAGTAGATTTTGTGAAACACTTTGTCCTTAATTAATTTCTTTTCTAATGGTTCTTTAATTTGAGAAGTGCCATTCAAATCAATTGTCATCAAAGGTTCCACTTAATTACTGGAAATAATTTCTTAAAAATAATCAATGTTATATGAATCATAATTTTTAAATTATGAAATGCTAGTAAGTCTTATTATAAACATTACGTATCTGACAAGTGTGAATTGCATCATGTTTTAGGGCTTAGTTTGTTATGTATTTAAGTGTTAACTTAACCATTTACTATGTGTTTACGTTAGAATTATGTTAGCTTATTAATTAATTGTGTTTAAGTGTTTTTATAGGTTAGTTAAGTCTTTGAGCTTAATTATTATGTCTTTTAGGTACCTTGATGCGTTTGTTAGTGTTTTAGGGTAAACATCGAAGAATGAAGAAGTTTCAGAGACACTCGAGCCAAAACAACGACCTATGATTGTGATAGAAGGCTTAGATGTAGGCCACGATCGTGGCCTGCGTTTGTCGTGCAAACAAATAAAAATGTTAAGTTTCGAGAAATTTTTTGGTTCGTTTTTGACCCCGAAGAAACCCTAAGGCTACTTAGAGTACAAAAGATATTTAAAGAAGAAGACAAAGGAGCAGAGGCAGCTTTTGCATTAGACACCATTGAGAAACCATAGAGAGAGTTCATCGAGAGATTGAAAAAGATAAGAAGGAAGAGAGACGTGGAGAAGCCGACGTGAAATACTTCCCATAATAGAAGGTTTCCTAACATTGTTGCTTTGTTGGGTCCTGATTTTCTTAGGATTTATTTTATTAAATTATCAAGGATGAAAATAAATTAGAATTTATGAATTAGAAATTTTTTTGAGTTTAATATAGTATATTGTGAATTTTATATGGTGGCATGAATTAAAAATAAAGAAGTAAAATTAAGTGGAGGAGTTGTAGGAATTTGATTTAATAAGGAAGGGTAAAATTGGAAAATCAAAATTTTTGTCTTAAATTAATAAGACAAAGAGTAGAAAGAGTTGTGAGAGTTAAGGAAAACAAAAGAAAGAGAGAGTGTCATGGAAGAGACTAGAAGGAGAGAAGGAGGGGAAGAAGAAGGAAAGAAAGAAAAAGGAGAAAGAAGAAAAAGGAGAAAGAAGAAAAAGGAAAAAGTTTAGGTGAATTTTTAGGTATTCTTTGTCTATTCTTTTTGTTTTGATATATGAAGGAAGTAGAGAAAGTAGGTTTCATGTGATAAAAATGAAGAGAGAGAGAAAGAAGAAAAACAAGAGCTTTATCTTCTTGGATTCTTATAAGTTTAGTTAGATCTTAGTTCTTTGAGGTAGAAAAATTAAGAATAAATCAAGCTTATGTTCATTAATGGATAGTTAGGTTTAAGAAAGCTCATTCGTGTATGTTGATGAAATGAATATATATGTGTGTGTTTGAAGGAAATCATACGAGTCGAAGTCAAGAGCAAGGAGAAGAGTAACCTTGATCTTAGAAGTGTCAAGTAAAACAGGTGGGTAGTATGTTTATAGTTTTGTGATGATGAGCAAAAATATTTGTGTGTATGAATGCTATTAATGTTTATCTTGACTTATTGTGAATGTGGGAAAAACATTCTCTAATTTTATATCATGTTTGTTTGTATAATTGTGTTGCTTTATGCTAAGGAAAAATATAAACTTAAGAAGCATGAAAAATATGATTTTGATATGTATGCGTTTGAAATTTGTTTATGTGGGTAAGAGAGATACCATTTCATTCGTCATGTACATGTCAACTTAAAGCCTTCTCCTGGCTGCCCGCATATGAGCTCTAAAATTTGGACTCATTTCGTTCATAGTGTAAGCTTCGGTTTTGCCATTTCATTTTATGTGATTCTCTCGAGCCATTTTATTTGTGCATTGCATCCTGAATTGTTGGATATGGAAGATGTTTTAATAATATTTTTGTGATGATTGAATGAAAAATATGAGCTGAATTATGTGGTTTATATATATATATATATACTTGATTGTGTGTGATTCATTATCGCTGATTATAAATATATTAGCCACTGAGCTTCCTAGCTCACCCCACTATTTTTTCACTTCTCAGGTGAAGAAAAAGCAGAACATCATTAACTTGTAAAATTTGGCAGACTCCAAAGATTTTTATCATTTGTAACTTAACTACGTAGTTCAGAAACTTTTGGCACTTAGAATCATTTCAAGCATAAGCATCCATGAATATGTTTTGCAATTTTCTACTGATGTGGTTTTTGGGATTTGTAACATGGAGTTATGTAAGAACTCTGTTATTTAAAGTTGACAGAAAAAGTTACGGAGATTCTCATATGTATGTGTAAGATGTTATATTCTGTCAAATGAAATTTTTGTTGCGTGATGGTTTTTGGGATGGATTTGTCTTAAGAAAAATTGTTTAGATTGGAAGTTTGTATATATGGAATTGAAAGTTGGATTCGGGTCTTGTAGTTGTAGTTGCTGGTTTTACATATATATATAGATGTTGATAGCAGATGAATGAAAATAGAGGGTTAAAATATAGTTTGAAACTTCCAGGCATAAACAACACTTATCTAAGCAAAATTAGATAAACATTTCTTCATAAAAGTTGTAGATCTTTTCCTTATCTTTCTAACGAAATAAAGCTTGTAATTTTTGGATTTATGGATTGAAAGTTGTGCAGTTTTGAATCAGGTGTGTGTGACTAAGCACGATCGCGACAATCCAAAATTTTCTCGCAAGTCACGATCATGCATGAGCACGATCTCGATTCTCTTCTTCATTTTCTTCTCTCTCATGCCCATGCATAAATCCCTTACCCCTGTGACTCTTTTATTACCTCTCATGCTTATGATAATTATCCTCATGCCCATAAGAATTGTCCATTGTCACGCAGTGACACTTCTTCTAATAGTCACGGTTGTGACAACATTATGTCATAACCATGACTCTTTTTCTTAAATTGTTATGGTTGTGACATTTTTTATGTCATGGCCGTGACAATTTCAAAAGTTGGACAAAAATATTTTTATTGGTTAAATTTTAAGTGAGTATATGAGTTGTCCAACCCCCATTTAATTTATCTTTCATGTATAAAGTTATTTTATGACATTTCATTATTAATTGTGTATTACAAAAAGTCCCACCATGATTTCCTTTAAGTACATTATGTTCCCAAATTTATTTAGTTAGTATTTCATTAAATATCAATTGTGGCACATAGTTGTCATGAAATTCGAATTGAGACCCAAGCCTAACATCTTTGATATCAGAGCCCACGGTTTCTAAGGATTCCTAGGCTTAGAATATGTTATGCTATGAATTATATGCTATGTGATTAATTGTTATTATGTTAAATTGATTGATTGCATTAAGTGACATGCATATCATGCATACACGTAAGACATAACATTTAAAATGAAAATAAGCTAAATGTTAATATTTTATTGTGGAGTAAAATGCCACTATGGATGTCAATAGGCCGGGCTGGGTCCGAGCCACCCTTGGCCCAGCTCGGCCTGGCCCCATTCACGGCGGGTCGCAAGCTGGGATGGACCGTGGTCGGTTCGTGGTTTGGCAGGCCACGGGCTAGCTGGGGCAAACCTGACCCGTCAATATTTTTAAATTAAAAAGTACAAAACGACGTCGTTTTGTCGGGCCACGGGCCCGGCCGGGCAGGGCAAACCATGGTCAGCCACCAAACTCGGGCCAAAAACGGGTCGACCCGGGCGGGCCGGGCTAAAATTTCCATCCCTAAATGCCACCTCGTCGAAGAGCACTTCGAGGGATTTTGCAAGGATCTGCTGCACCTAATTCTCTACCGAGAGAGGAGGGTATTGACGAATCCATAGCCCCAGTGATTGTTGAGGCAACTGTAGGGTAGGATAGCGAGCCCTTTCCTCCTCAGATGCCTGAACCATCTCTTCCTCAAACACAAGTTCCTAATCTGTTTGATCCCAAAATGTTTCAAGTCTTTTCTCAGGCTTTTATGCAAGCGATGAGTTAGATGCCATCCACGTCTACTCCTATTCTATCCAAGAAAGAAAGAAAATTTGATAAGCTGAGATAGTATGGCACTGTGGACTTTTATGGAACGACTGACCCTGAGGAAGCTGAGACTTGGTTAAGGAAGGCGGAAAGAATATTGGAGCAGATGGATTGTGAAGATGAAGAAAAGATGGTGTATGCTGCGAGCTTGCTACATGGTGATGCTTTGCATTAGTGTGAAAGCATACCAGGGAGCCAGTTTAAACCGCCAGTGTTAACATGGGTTGATTTTCAAGCTGCCTATAAGAAGAAGTATCTGTCCGAGGTCTACATTCAACAGAAACGGAGAGAGTTTTTGAGCCTCACATAGAGGGAGATGACATTGAGTGAGTATGAGCGTAGGTTTACTCAGTTATCCAGATATGTAGCCGAGCTGATGATGAGTGAGGCAGCTAAGTGCCGAAGATTTGAAGCAGGTTTGCATTTGGCCATCAGAGAAAAATTGGTAGTGCAAAATTTTTGGGAATTTCAACAGTTGGCAGAGGCTGCCCTGAGGATTGAAAATGTGGAGAACATAAAGAGTGCAATGAATAAAAAGAGAAAAGGAAGAGAACAATGATGTAGGGGAGGTAGTATGCCTGTACTAGGAAGGAGTGCCAAGACTTTCCCTACATCGTCTGAGGTTCGAAGCAGTGGCTCAAGTGGACCCAAACCGACGAGAACTGTTTCTCTTTAAGCCTCGACTACAGGAGGAGGTAGAAGAGGAGGGGAAAATAAGGCATCCTTTCCAAAATGTGATGATTGCGGCAAATTCCATAAAGGGGACTATTATCGACTGATGGGAGCTTGCTTTAATTGTGGAGAAAAAGGGCACATAGCTAGGGAGTGTCCACAGTACATAAGAAGAGAGGGAACTCAGATGCAAGCTTCAAGGAGGACTGAAACTATGGGTTTTGAGTCTGTAACTGAAGTGAGCAGTTTTGGTACGGTCAAGAAGGTAAATCCTTCAGGAGGACCGAAAGGGCAAGCACCAGCTAGAGTATTTACAATGACTAGGGAGAAAGAAAAAGTAGCTCTAGAAGTTATGACTGGTACAGTTAAATTATTTCATGATGACGTTTTTATTTTAATTGATTCGGGGTTTACTCATTTATTTATTTCATCAAGTATGATTTTATATGATAGAAATTTGAGTCTCCTTGATAGTCCTTCGATAGAAATTTGAGTCTCCTTGATAGTCCTTTGATAGTTAGTACCCTAATTGGTCATCATGTCACTATTAGTCATGTTTATCGACGGTGTGAAATCCATGTTGGTGAGGTGACATTAGTGGTGGATTTAATGCCATTGTAATTGAAAGGGTTGGATGTAATTTTGGGCATGGATACCTTAAAAAAATATAGTGCCAACTTGAATTGTAAACAGAAGACAGTAGAGTTTATACCAGAAAAAGGAGAAAAGGTAGTGTTTGTGGAAGATAAGAGAGCAATCTCATCTAAATTTGTTTCGACTCTAACAGCAGAGAAAATGATGAAGAAGAGGCATGAAGCATACTTAGCATATGTGGTAGACACAAAAGCAAATGAAGAAAAGTTAACAAATATTCCAGTAGTCAAGGAATTCCTATTAGGCACTACCAGAGCACAGAGAGATAAAGTTCACCATTGTGCTTCTTTTAGGCACTGCACCAATCTCTATTCCACCTTATAGAATGGCTCCGGTAGAATTGAAGGAACTTAAAGAGCAGTTAGAAGAATTATTGGACAAAGGTTTTATTAGGCCTAGCTCTTCTCCTTGGAGAGCTCTAGTTCTTTTTGTTAAAAAGAAAGATGGATCCTTGAGGATGTGTATGGATTATAGGAAGCTCAATCATGTCACTATTAAGAATAGATATCCAGTTCCACACATAGATGATTTGTTTGGTCAACTACAAGGAGCAAGAGTTTTCTCCAAGATA
>JANIIA010000191.1:38458129-38469641 GCA_027478495.1 Erythroxylum alaternifolium | reverse complement strand
ATATATGAATGCATGCATATGTCACTATACACTTATACACTCCTATTCATGGCAATTGGTGAGGGGATGTTACAATACTAGGTAATTAAATCATTAAATTTTGATTGGAAATAAGCAGTCGAAAAGAGACTTCTACAACTGGAAGAACTTGAAAAGTTTTGTTATAATTCGTACAAAAATGCCAAACTCTACAAAGAAAAGATAAAGAAATGGCACGATTCTTGTCTTAAACAAAAGGAATTTAAAGTAGGAGAAGCAATTATGCTATATAGTTCAAGGTTGAGGTTATTTCCAGGGTAAGTTAAAATCTAAATGAAGTGGACCATATACGATCATTTAAGTTTTTTATTATGGAGCCCTCAAACTGGAAAATGCTAACAACGAGACTTTTAAGGCATCATTGCAAGCTATATCTTGGAGGAGCAATTCCCGAGGACAAGGAAGTGATTTCCCTCTCTTCGAATAATTAAATGAATCAATGAATGCAAGGTCAAGCTAAGGACTATAAATTAGCTTGTTTAGTAGTTCGATTGAAATTATTAGGTTTAGTTAGAGTTGTTTTGAGCTTTTAATAAAACTTTAGTAGTTTGTGTTAAGTCGGGATAACTAATCTCCTTAGGGCATTCAATTGCTACCTCCGACACCATCCCAGCCTCCATCACCATGAGGCTTTGTGTAACCCCTTTCTTTTTAAATTTAGTCTTCTTTTTTATTTTTTTGTTTTACTTTAATTTAGGTTTCTTCTTTCCTTATGTGTTTATTTATCCCCTTCTCACATTGAGGACAATATGTTGTTCAAGTATGGGGTGGGTTATATGTTTTGCTTTTAATGTGATTTTGCATATTGTATGATAGTTATTAGGTTGCATTTTTGTGAATTGTGTGAATATGTCAACGGCTTAGATGAATTGGAATTGATTTAATTTTGAACATAGTCTATTAGGTTGTGAAGAATCATTAGCTCGCAAAATTAGTGAATTGGGATATTTGGCTAAATATGCAGCTTAATTAGGATTTAGTGTGAGTTTGTCACCTTCTAAATTGTCACATTCATTCATAATTATTTTTCATGGAAATGAGTAGCTAAAGCAACAAGCTACGTAATAACAAAATTTAATTAAATAATAAAATGATAAATAACAAATAACTATTCCTCTAGCCTTCGGGTATCGACATGCATCACAAATGTGTGCCTTTGAGTAAAAACGCTATAATGATGTTCCAACCAAGCAGCTTAGTAAAAAACATGACTTAGTTGAGTAACCAGATTGACATTCATTACTGATATTTGACTCTGTATAAAAAGACAAAGTCCATATTTACAAAAAGTAAACAAAAAAAGTGTTTTCAAATAAAAAACTACTAAACTTGTAATGGTTGACTTTTCATGAAAACATACTTAGAAGCAGTTACAGAGTCTGAATGACCAAAGAATTATTAATTAATATTTGCAATTGAAAAGGGTGAACAATTTAACACTTATGTCTGGATTAATATATATATGTAGTTCAAAGGCCAAGACGCGGATTTAATATGTTAATGATTGAAATGAATCAAATGATTGTCTTAAAAATTAAGTTAATTTTATAAAGTTGAAGCCATTGCCTCATTACTGCATGTGTGTTATATATTTTTTGTTTTGTTTGCTTGAGGACAAGCAAACTTTTAAGTGTGAGAATGTTGATAAGTGTGAATTGCATCATGTTTTAGGGCTTAGTTGTTATGTATTTAAGTGTTAATTTAATCGTTTAGCATATGTTTAGGTTAGAATTGTGTTAGTTTGTTAATTAATTGTGTTTTAAGTGTTTTTATGGGTTAGTCAAGTCTTTGAGCTTAATTATTATGTCTTTGAAGTACCTTGATGTGTTTGTTAGTGTTTTAGGTTCAACATCGAAGAACAGAGAAGTTTTGGAGACACTCAGGCCTAAACAATGACCCACGATCATGACAGAAGCCTAGGATAGGGCTACAGTTGAGGCCTGACTGCCACAATCATGATAGAAGGCTTAGATGTTGGCCACAATCGTGGCATGCAGGTACATAATCGTGGACTGTACGAGCAGACATGCAAATAAGTAAAAACATTAAGTTTCGAGGAATTTTCGGACCTTTTCGACTATGAAAAACCTTAAGGCTATTCAGAACACAAAAGGTATTTAAAGAAGAAGAAGGAGCAAAAGGAGCTTTTGAGTCAGCCATCATTGAGAAGCACTAGAGAGAGTTCATAGATAGATTGAGAAAGAAAAGACAAAGGAGAGACGTGGAGAAGAAGCCAACGTGAAGTACTTCCTAGAATAAGAGGTTTCTCGACGTTACTGCCTCCATCATCTGTTCCAATCTTGGTTCTAGTTTATTTTCAATTTCATTATTGTATAGAATTGGGATAGACATTGGTGATAAGATTGTGTGAATGTTGAGGATGTTTAAACTCACCTTCGAGTCGTTTTATCTTTAATTTCTTAAAATTTGATTGTTTGTGTTTTTACTAGATTTATTGTGATTTAATTTTTGCAATTGCATAGCTCGATGATAAATTAAGAGGGTGAATTGAGTGAAAAATAATTAAATTAGGCTAATGAGAGCTAGGTAATTTAATAGAAAGAGAATTAAATTAAATCAATAAATTGTTCAAAGAGAGATTTTGTATAAGTTCCCGATAGTTTTTGGACAACTTCAGATCTAATTAGGGTTTTGGAGAGATTGTTAATTGAGAGATTGCAATGTCCATAATTTGATTACAATTAATGGTTATAACTTGAGAGAGAGTAATCAACCCTAGGATCATCTAGAACCAATAATCTACCAAGTCATAATCAATTAGGTTAGCATTAAAGATAGATAAAATTCCCCTTTCTCTCAATTGGTAATTCCTTAGGTTGATTCTTGATCGAGTGTTGCAATTGCTATTTTGTTAATATTTTCATAATTGATTCCTAGAATTGAGTTGCATGATTGAATTAAATTCTTGTCTTATTTTTGTTACATTTGAATTACTGTGAATTGTTTTGACCTTAGATTTAGGATTAGATTATCCCTTTTCATAGGATTGACACCTTAGGTACTACTCGAATGACCTGTGCGCTTGTGGATTATCGAGGTTAAATATTAAAACTTATACATATTGAAAAACCACAATTAATTTGTAACTAAATATTGGCTAAAAAAGTAATTATTGATTTGAAGGAAGAGAGCACTTGGTTATTAATAGCACCCATTGCTTATTGACTAAAAACAATGCATCAAGTGAAAATTTATGTATGAAGGCAGGAAAATATAATAAAAGATTCTGATATTTTTACTAAACCTCATCAAATACTTTTCCTTTCATCCTTTCCATGAAGGGAAATTAAAGAAATTAATTTAATTATCTCCGTCCACTATCATGTTAGAACTCAAAAGCTTAAATAGTGCATGAGAAATCTTTACGTGCCTTTAAGCCAATTAACTAACCTTTCTTTATAGTAAATCAGCTTAAGCATCTTTTGCTACCTTTCTCTTCACTCCTTTGCTCACCCCACTACTTTTGGTGCTTCTGGTTTTTCATTCAAGGGCATTTCTGACCACTAGTCTCTTGGTGCTGTTGGCTTTTCCTTTAAGGGTATTTCTATACACCAGTCCTTCATTTTTCTCACCCTCTGACTAACTTCCTTTTATTAAAAACAAACATTTAAACATCTTTTTTTTTACTCAAGTAATTTTTCCTACTTTTAGTAGGATGGTCCCTACTTTAACTATAAAGTAACTTGAAACCTCTTCTAAATTCCCTCCCCTACCCTCTAAAATATCTCCACTACCTACTTCTCACCACTGCCATATCCAACCCTTACTATTCAATCCCCTCTTGTAGAAAAATCTTCTTCTTCTTCCTTAGTAATAAGGGTAAGCTATAAGTAAGTCATCAGTGAGGATGAAGACCTCTCCCCTTCACTACTCATTTCCTAGAAAGGATGGTGGTAGACTCATTGTAGCTCCTAAGATGGACATCCTAGGAGTGAAGTATTAATAGGCTTCTTCCTTAAGAAGAGACCTCCCTTTCCTGTCCTTCAAGAATGGGCATTCACTATATGGAATACCAAAGGCTTTCTCAATGTGTTCTTAGTTGATATTAATTCCATTATCTTCACCTTTGCATCCAAATCTCAGTCTCTCAAGGTAATGGAAGAATGCCCTTGGTATATGATAAACTTTCCTCTTTTTCTTCAATTATGGGAAACTTGATTACAAACAAATTCAATTAACTTTTAAGCAATTCCATTATAGGTCAATTTATAAAATGTTCCATTAGAAGACTGGACAATAAAGGGTTAAGCGTGATTACTAGTTATCTTGGAAAACCTATATGTATGGTTGAAAATACTATTAGAAAAAAGAGAACTATATATGCTCATATTTATGTTAATATAAGACATCTCAAATGTGCTACTAGATCAAACACCTTTAATGATGTTGGGGCTAAATGGGAAACTCTATGAAGATTTTGTGTCTATTAACTAACATTAGAAAGTCTCTTTAAAGCTATAGGTAAGGTCTAAAAGCCTACAGGGAAAACCTTCATAAAAGGAGACTATCTTGAATTAACAGGCCTTGTTGAGGAAACGTAGGGGAAGGAGATTAAATTTATCCTTTTTAGTGTTGCTAGAAAGATTGGTAGATCCCAAGGAATTGATGATGTACTATCAAACAATTTGGGTTCATCCTAAGCTTCCCATCCAGATGATCTTCCCTAGATAAGAAGCATTAAAGAGTGTGATGTAATGACTATTAAAGAGACTGGTATCTTGGAGGATACCATAAATAAAAGTGAAATAAAATTCTCTCTCATTACCTTGTTTACATTGCTCATAATGGCTCAAGTAATGAATTTGAAGAAGAATTTCATAATGCAACAAGAAAAGAGGCTAGTAGGAGTAGCAAAGGAAAAAGCTCCAAGGATAAACCTCTAAATAAATGACCTTCACATGGAGTATCAGGGGCTTAAATTGCCTGAAAAAGCTAATAATGTCTTTGAGGGATTTTGTCTACAATATGAATCAATGTATCTTTTACAAGAGAACCACAATAATCTTAGCATTTTAGGCTCTAAATGGAGAGTGCTCACTAACCACCTATTCAATTTTGCAAGTAGAATAATAATTGTACATGGTCATAAGCTAGTTGACGTAGATCTTATTGAGTCTAATGAACAAGTGATCCATATGAAATGGAAATTCATCAAGTAAAGCATTACTATCTATTCCTCTGGAGTGTATGGCTCAAACTATGCATTCCAAAGAAGAGAGTTATGGGATAGTTTGTTATGTTTTCAAGGTAGAATGGGTGATCCCTAACTTATTTGTGAAGATTTCTTCAACTCTTTGCACATCTATCATCCTTGTTCTTTAATTATCTAATTTCCAACAAGTCAAACAGCTTAAGACACATAAATTAAGATTGAAATATTGCTCTAAACCATATAAATACTAAAAATATAAACAAAACACAATTCTTAACCTATACATGTGATAATAATTTAATAAACACCTAAAAACACACTAAAACACCTATCAAAACATAGTATAAACTATACCTATAAATAACCAAAAGGAACCAAAATAGTATTAGCTCATTTGATCAAACAAGATAGTGCTATAATTTTAGCTAAGAAGGGACTTAAGTAAGAGGTCTTTGATTAATTTGAAAATCCTCTAGAAATGTCAACCTATAGTAGGTCTTCAGTACAAATATTTAGATCATTTATTGGTAATAAAATAAAAGAAGAGGATGTAGAGTTCCTTAATATCATTTACTGCTAATGATATGGAAATCATAGTCTTTGACCTAAATGATAATAAGGCTTTTGTTTTATTGGTCTCAATGGATATTTCTGTTAAAAACAGGGTCAATGTTAAGGACTATGGTAATAAAGGTCATCTTAGAATTTTTTTCGGGTAGTAAGCTATTAAAAATAATCAATACAACTTTCATATTCTTAGTTCCTAAAGACCTCAACCTAAACTCTCTTAAAGGGTATAAGCCTATTTCTTATTGTAATTTCTTATACAGAATAATTACAAAAAATCTTAGCAACTAAAATGAGGAGTGTTTCAAAACCTATAATAAGTGAAACATAATAAGTTTTCTTAGAATGTAGATAAATTAGGGACAATATACTAATAGCTAAAGAGTTTTTCAAGGGTTGTTCAAGAAAGAACTCTCGAAGGAACTTTGCTATAAAGGTGGATTTTCATAAGGCTTATGATTTTATAATTTAGAAGTATATTTAACAATTATTAGAGGTTTTTATTTTCTTACAAAGTTTAGAAGCTGGTTGAATTAAAGCATTAAAATAACTTCATGCAATATGTTGATCAATGTAGAACCTACTAGCCTCTTTAAGGGCAGAAAAGGCTTTATGCAGGGAGACCTTATATTCTCATATATATTCATCTTATTTATTGGAGCTTTGATCAGATTGTTGAAGCAAAATATCTCCTTAGACTCGAGTTTCAAATACCATGATAAATGTAAGAGGCTTGGCTTGGTTAATTTATCCTCTATAGATGATGTGCTTCTTTTCATAAGAGCGTATGACAAATATATGGGCCCTTTGATGGCTTTCAAGGCTAAAAGTAACTTACAGTTGGATCCACTTACTCCTATCAACACGTGCTCAACATCTCAAAGATTAAGTTTCAAGTGTATCAATATTACAAATTAAACAATTTCACTTTATTTATCTTATTTTCTCTCTTTCCATAAAAATACTTTAATTCAGCGAGTGAGATCCATTAGTTTAGAAAGTTCAAGAGGATTGGGGACTTGGTATGACAAAGATTTGTCATATGGATACATATTGTAATTTATTAAATAAGTACTCAACTCCTTACATATTTATTTGTCTTCTAACATTTTTTTCTCATAGAGGTTAATAAAATCATTGGAAAAGTTAATGAAAGAACTCCTCTAGAAAGGTAGACAAAAAGAAAGTTAATTTTATAAATTAAAATAGAGTGAAGTAGCTAGATAAGTAGAGGAAGGAGGTTTGAGGGTAACATCCACAAGCTTAAGCAAAAAGGTGTTAATGAGGAGACTAGTGGAAAATAAAGATTCCTTACAGACTAAATGAGTTTATACTTACTTCTTAAGCGAAAAGGCTTTTAGGAGATTACAACTAGTAAATCAAATTCCTACTTTATGTCATAATTACTGAAGCTAAGAGAAGCTCTGACATATATCATCAAATTTAAGATTGGAAAGGGAGGAAATTATATGATAACTAGGGAAATATTGTTCCACTAATCCATACTTTATTAATGATATATATACGGGATCTTCTAAGAAAATCTAAGCATATATGTGGGATATGCTAAGAAAATCTAAGGCAAATTTTTAGGTTAGCTCTAATCAATGATCTAACTTCATCACCACCTTAGCCTAGGTTATTCAAAACTATAGTGATGATAACAAGGATAGTTATTAATGGCTAGGACATTCAAGTGGACCATTCATAAAACAAATATTGCAGGGGAATTTTAAGATTAAGAGGGGAAGTTATGGACTGACATAGAATCATTTATAGCAGGTATCTATTGCCGAATGTATCTTTCATCTTGTGGTTATTAGTGAAGAGGAGAATGAAAACAATAGATAAGTTGAGTTTTGTCAACCTATTTGGTAATTTTCCTTTATGCAAGCTAGCTGTAAAAAATCTAAAGAAAATATTTTTTAATTATATATTCTCCCTTGACATTTGGTGTTACATCCTAGAATTATATCACTTACAAAACTCAAGCTTGCCATTTGTTTAACGTTTTTTGAAAAAATAACTATAATTTCACATAAAATTTTATTATATATGTGTTCTTTAGCATATCATGTTTCTCTTCAAAAAAGTTAATTACAATCATACACCTTTACTACTATTTACCTTTCTTTTGATTTTTAATGGTACAATTTAAAAGTTAGGTGTTTCCTCAATATCCCAAAATTCTTGTTAGTCAAACTCACCTTGAATGCTTCTAGATATCTCCAATATCACTGTTCAGTTGTTTCCCCTTGGATCCTAAGACACCTTTTTTGATTAACCAGCATCAATTCATCCAACATCACCTTTCAGTTGTTTCCCCTTGGATCCTAAGACACCTCTTTTGTTTAACCATCATCAATTCATCGTTGTTTATCTCTTGCCATAGGTAACTTAAATCCTTCTTTATTAATTCATTGCATCATATTTATACACTCAACTTTTTATTATTTCCCCTTTTAATCTTGTCACAAAACTTTTACTTCTTTATTGTCAAGATTTTAGTGTCATTCTCCATTATTCTTTAACCCTTTTGTAGGTAATTTTATTTCTCATCCCTCAATTTATGGCTTCTTAATTTGTATGATGACCTAATATGCCTTGTTTCTTTACCAATTTCTTTTTCTTCTTTTTTGGCTGCTTCACCCTAATCTCCATCTTAAATGCATCTCAGTAGAAAATATAAGGTGTAATTTTAGGGCAAGGAAGTGTTCCCTAAGCCCACTAATAATATTTATCATTGATGTCTCTGTGTCTTGGTGCTTGTATTTAAATAATCTACTATTCCACTCCATCTATGACCCGTAGGGTGATTTTAAGATTACCTAATTTATGTTGTTACTCTTGTTATATTATGAATACCATTCCATAATGCTATGCCAATTCAATCGATGGATTCTTTCACCACATAATTGCATGTTAGAGCCTCAAATTAACTTTGAGATAGGGCATCCAAAGAATAGGTAAGGCATCTTTTCTGGCTCTAATCCACATAAGGCATACTTAATTAGAATATTAACAACTTACTTGGCCTATCCTGGGTGCTTTCCTTTCACGAGCAACCAAAAACATATAGCACTTTGGGGGTAGGCATGCTAAAGTTAAATCAGAGATGACCAAGGGATTTTAGGTGAGTTCCTAGTAATTCTATTCATGTATACTTATTTGCGAAGCAAATTAATGAATTCTGCCTCTAAATTACTTTGTCTTGTAGATCATGTTCTAATAAGTTCTTAATTCACTATATATTTACTCACTAATGCTTAGTGATTAATGTTATGCTGTACTTAAGATACTTATTTTGGTTCATATATATTTTTACATACAATTTGGAGGAAAAATAACCAAAATGAGCCAAAAAATTATCTTTGATGTCATTATGTCGATATTCAATCTTATTTACCTTAGTGGAAGCAAAAAGGAGATGAGTTAGGTTAAAACGAGATAACAAATGTAATAAATAGAGTCACTGCAACGTACATACTAATGTAAAGGTGCACACTCCTATATATGTAACATAAATGGCTATGTATGGGATTATGTGAGTCACTAGAAGCATGTAGGAGTTTGAAGATGAAGTTCCAAGTAGCTTTACAAACTACAAAATTGTGTAAGTGAGCTACTCAGCTATGTAGCTCATGTAAATGTGCATATTCATAATGTTTAGCAAAATTGACATATAGACACTTAGACACCTATGTAGCAAATCATTTATTATCATGCAACCTTAATTTTAAATATAAAAGGGCAACTAAGAGGCAAAATACGGGTTATTTAGGATTAGAGACCTAAAAGGAGGCAAATTCCTTTCCCTTTTGAGAGCTTTGTGGAGCTAAACTTCATCTTTCAAATTTAAAGGGGATATCAATGCTGACAAATATGTTTGAGCATTAATTAAGCTAGTGATGTTGCTCTTAAATCTCTTTTTGGATTAACTATGTCATCTTATGTTTAATGCTTTGGATTTATGTATGAATAATTTAGATAGACCTACAAGATCATTTATGTTGGATTCAATGCCAGAATCTAGGTTACAATATGTAATCATTGTAGCTCTTATTCACTTGTGGTAAACTAATAGCCACACATCATTAGGGATAACATAGCATAGGTTAAATGACTTGAGATTATGTGGTTGTTACCTAGATTAACCTATTTTCCTATTTCAGAATACAGTTGCCACACTAAATTTAGAGAGCTTATTCTAGGTTGTCTGATAGCTAGACTTAATCAAAGATATGGTTTTAATTAGATATAACCTAAGGGAAAATTAGGTTTAACAAAGCTACTTATTAATATATGATTAATAGTTTCAAAGAAAGGTAAGAGAACATTATGAAGATTAATTATACACATTTGTGTGAAGGTCAAGATTAAATTGTGAGCTTGATTTAAAACCTATTGACTAATCATATTAAATTTGTACTCTTTGATTTGATTTGTGTCTAATATTTTAGTTTTACTTTATTTTCTTAATTGAATTCAACCAAACCCCCTCTCCATTCATACACAATGATTGATTCAATACAAAATCTAAACAACATTACTACAAATTTATTTGTATAGAGTTAGGTTTTATTTTCTAGTGTGTTTGATATGCATTAAAAATTTTGACGACAATGTCAATGAGTGAAGAGATTTAGTTTTTTATATATTAATTGATGTTTTGTATATATATTTTCTTATAACTGGTTTTTACAATTTTTTTAATATTTTTATGTTTTTAAGTGTTTGTGTATGGTAATGATGAGATCTCCTCATCAATACCTATACAATTTAATCCCAAGATTGAAAGGAAATTATGAAGGTTGGGTAAGGAAAATAGAGCAACTCTAAGAACAAAGCAAAGAATCAATTTGGGAGAAGCTATGGCTAATCCAAGAACTCAAAGAGAGTTAGTTGCCGTAGATTTGATTTGAAGGCCTTTATGCATTACTTTTCCAAATTTTAGTAAACATATTGCAAAAAAATAATAATAGATGGGAAATTTATCGTATAAAAGAATCGATTCATAGACCTATTGATTGACCATAGTTGTCACGAGTTGGTTGCTAGAAATGCCAGTCTTAGAACACAAAGAAATGCCTATTCTTTAATTGGATCCAAATTCCAACCTTATCTCATCTTATAGATTGATGTTTTCTTCAGAAAATAAAAAAAACAGGTTTAATGTGTCCTAAGAAAAATAAATAAATAAATAAAGGAATTAGGGAATAAGAATCAATTTTTTATTCAATGTTTTTGTTCAGTTTGACTACTTGATCGTATTCTCATTATATTTTAGCATACTAATTTTTATTTTACTTTCCCTGAATTTATTCTCCAGTAAAGTTATTACCCTTAAGCTTAAGTATGGATTAATCCATATTTTGCCTAACTTTTATGGTTTTATAGGTGAGGATGCTCTTAAGCATCTTAAGGAACTCGTTGTTGTTTATCATAGTATTAAATTTGTAGGGGTGACAAATGAGTAGATTATATTGAGAGCCTTTCCATTTTAACTAAAGGATACAATAAAAGATTGGTTTGTAACATCCCGTTGAACCATAGAAACTGGTACACGTGAGATCAATCAGAGAAATTAAGAAAACACATCTCATGCTCATGCATTATATAATATACATATACACGTGAACAACGATTTTTGCACATGAAAAATGACTGTACATGCATTCATGACATTTCCCGGTATATAGTGAATAAATGTGATTGTTATGAAAAATGTGATTT
>JANIIA010000191.1:38442669-38458029 GCA_027478495.1 Erythroxylum alaternifolium | reverse complement strand
GAGTGATCGAGTGCTCTAACATGCCACCCTCGTGGGGCACGAACTCGGATATCACCATCGATGTCGGGTTCGGGTCTTGCAGGAGTGGGGTGTTACAGGTTTTTTGTTTTACCGACAAGGAGTGTGAGCATATAGATCGAAATGAAGAGGTTGCTTTTCAAAGAAGTACTTCTAGGATTAAAGAAAACAAACATAAGGAAAGAGATTTATAAGATAAAGAAAAATCATGGAGAATCCCTTCATGAGTATTGGGAATGCTTCAAGAAGTTATATGCTAGCTTCCCTCATCTTAATATCATAGAACAACTCTTTATCCAATACTTTTATGAAGGATTATTGTCTATGGATAGGAGCTTAGAAAATGTAGCAAGTGGTGGAGCAATATGTGAAATGACTAATATGGAGGCTGGAACTTTAATCTAGCATCTTTTAAAAAAAAACTTTAATCAGGCATGTAGTGGAAAACACTCAACAATTTTGCATTTGTAATGAGGTTCATAGTGTAAATGAGGTAAACATTAATCTATAAAACATTATTTAGATGAAATAACATCTTTTATTAGAAAATTTATTGTAGCAAAGGCACAGTTGAAAGCTTTCAGTATATGTGCAAATGCGGACCATCCAACAAATGGATGTCTGATCGGTGGTTTAGTTATGTGTAAGTTTTAATTAATAACATTTGATAATCCGCAAGCGTATGATTCGTTAGCGTAGTACCAAAGGTGTAGATCCCACGAGCAAGGACTAATCTAATCCTAAAATCTATGGCTAGAAACAAATCACAGAAATTCAAAATGCAACAAAATGAAAATGATAATTTAATTCAATCACTCAAATTAAGAATCAAATACGAAAATGCTAATTACTAAGTAATTGCAACATACCCAAGAATCAACTGAAAGAAATTACTAATTGAGAGAAAGGGAAATTTACCTATCGTTAATGTTGACCTAACTGATTATGAATTATCAAATTGTTGGTTCTAGACTATCCTAAGGTTGATTACTCTATATCGAGTTATAACCATTAACCTTAAATCATAAACCCTAGTTAGATTTTGGAAGTTACAATCTCTCAATTCACAATTTATCCAAAATCTTAATTAGCTCTGAAGTTCTCTAATAAACTATCAGAAGCCTCTACCAGATCTCTCTTCATACAAATTCTCAATCTGATTTAATTCTTGTTTCTATTAAATCACCTAACTCTTGTTATTCCAATTTAATTGCTTTTTCATTTGATTCACCCTCTCAATTTATTATCGAATTATGCAACAATAGAATCAAAACATAAAAAATCCAATAAACACATAAATAATCAGATTTTCATTAATTTAAGAATAAAATTTCGAAGGTAAGTTTAGAACATCCTTAATAATCTAGTTCCTTTCATCAACTGTTATTCCAATTCTATACAATAATAAAACTGAAAATAAATAAGAATACAATTTAAATGGATGATGGGAGACACTGACATTAGGAAAACTCCTGATCCGAGAAGTACGTCGAGTTAGCTTCTTCTCCTCTTCTCTCTTCCTTTATCTCTCAACAATTTCTCTCTAGGTTTTCTTAAGGTGGTTCATGAAAAAGCTCCCTTCTACCTCTTCTTCATGTTTTTTTTATTCTTTTTCATTTTTTAGGTGACTTTAGGGTTTTTTCAAGGTCCGAAACATCCCAAAAATCCCACAAAACTTGACGTTGTTGAGTGTTTGTGTGTCTTCCTAATGCAGGCAACGACTGTGACCCTATAGGCCATAATCATAGGTTGTATCCAAGCCTTCTATCACTATCGTGGCATGCAGGCCACGATCGTAGGTCGTTCTTTGCACTTCTGTCAAGATTGTGGCATGCAGGCCATGATTGTGGGCGAAAGTTGGTGCTTCTGTCACGTGAGGGCCGCTGTTTTGGCCCAAATGTCTCCAAAACTCCTCCATTCTTCGATGTTGACCCTAAAATACTAGCAAACACATCAAGGTACCTCAAAAACATAATATTTAAGCTCAAAGACTTGTACTAACCCATAAACACTTAAAATGTAAATAATTAACAAACTAATATAATTCTAACCTAAACAAATACTAAATGATTGAATTAACAGTTAAATACATATCAAAATAAGCCTTAAAGCACGATACAATTTACAATTATTAACATCCCCACACTTAAACGTTTGCTTGTCCCCAAGCAAACATAATAATAAACACAGAACATCATACAACACAAAATGCAGTAATGAGGTAATGGCTTAAACTTCATGAAACAAATTTAATTTTAAACATAATTGTTCAATTTTTTCTAAGTCATTAACGTACAAAATCCACGTCTAGGGGCTCTGCACTAAATAGACATATTAGTCAAAACTTAAATGTCAAGTTAATTCACCTTTTTCAATTGTACACACACATTAATCATTATTTGGTTATTCGAACTTTGTAACTAATCCTAAGTACGTTTTCATGAAAATTCAAGTTACATACAAGTTTGGTAGGTTTTATTAGAAACCATTTTTTTAATTTTCTTTTTTTGTGGACATGAACTTATTCTGTCTACACGGAGGCAACAATTGGTGATGAATGTCGATCTGGTTATTTGAATAAGTCATGTTTTTATTAAGTTTCTTGGTTGGAATGTCATTATAGTCTTTTGATGCGGAGGCACACATTTGTGATGTGTGTCGATCTGGTTACTCGGCTACATCATGTTCTCAAATGGCTACTAGCTCTATTCATAACTCGAAGGCTAGTGGAATAGTTATTTATTTAAAAATCAAAAACACTTATTTTTAATTATTATTATTAATGCCTACCTTATTGCTTTAGCTACTCATTTCGTGAAAAAATACTAGCTAAGTTACTTAGTCGAGAGGCCTAAAATTATGAATGAATGTGAGAACTTAAATGGTGATAAACTAACACTAAATCCTAATTAACTTGCATTTTTAGCCAAAAATCCCAGATCACTAATCGTGATTTAATGACTCTTCATAACCTAATAGATTATGTTCAAAATTAAATCAATTTTAGTCCATCTAAACCATCGAAACATTCACACTCAAAGCAAAACAGGCAACCCTTTCACACTTGAATGACACATTGTTCTCAATGTGAGAAAGAGACAAAAAAATGCACATTGAAAGAAGAATCATAAAATATAATAAAACAAAAAATAAAGACTAAACTTTAAATGAAAAGGGTTAGAAACAGTGTCACGGTGATGATATATATCCATTAGGGATTTAGTTTAGATTCAAGAGAGAGAACAATGGAGTGGAAATGAAGCTGAGAGAACAACAAAAGACCTTATAGAGGAGATGAGGAGTTAAATGGTGAAGAAGAAAGAAGTATGAAACAAGAATTAGCCATAGTGTGAATAGGAAAGGCTTATGAATTTGTACCAAATATATGTTTGAACCAAATCATCTTTGTATTTCCTCCAGGGAGAACCAAATTAAGGCTATATGAAGATAAAAGAATCCCCGATGGTAATTTTGCAATTTATATCAAATGCCCTGACTCGGGTATGTATAATATGTGGAAGGAGAGGAATTCAAGGTGTTTTAAGACTGGAAAAACTGAAAAGAGGAGTTACAAGATAGTAGCATATGTAATGGATCTATAAGTAGCTTACGATCAATGAAGTTGCAAGAAACTGCCGCAAGGAGAATGCAAAATGTTAGATGTTAAATTAGAACTAGAGCAACTAGCTGAAGTTTGTAGCCTTTCTAGCTACTTATCAAAGTTTGTAATCTTCTCAACGATCCAGTTGTTGGTTCCACTTATCTAATATCTAGGAACTATAGATCATGTTTGGCTTTATATTTAGACAATTGGCTGTACTTTTTTTTCTTTTGCTCGAATTCATTCTTTTTCTAACTTTCCAAAGCAAGTAAAATATTAAATCAATTTTGAAAAAATGAAATAGTAAACTAAAATAAATCTGTAATTTTCATAAATTATGAAAAGAAACCAAACTAAAAAAATTTAGCTAAAAATACTAAATTTTAAAATAAAACAAAGGACAAAAGAAGTCAAACGTGATGCGTATTATTAATCTAATTACCAGCAGTCCCAAGAAGTCTCTTACGTTAAACAAAGTTCAGGATTGTACCAAACTCATGTATATTTTAATTCGCCTCTTTTTGAAACGACATTATACTAATTAACCCTTCAAGGATCCATCAGCAGCTTACGATGAATGAAGTGGCAGGAAACTGCCATAAGGAGATTGCAGAATCTTATAAGTTAAACCAGAACAAGAGAAAGTAGGTGAAATTTGTAGCCTTTCTACTTGTTTAATCTACTTAACGATCCTTTGAAAATCTTTGGTTGGAAATTTGTTGGTTCCACTTTTCTAATATCTAAGAACCGCAGTGATGCTAGTGATCTTCGACTAATAGAGGAAGATCGCGTTTGGTTTTGTATTTAGACAATTGGTTGTATTCTTTCTTTTCCAAGTTTTCAAAACAAAGTAAAATATTAAATAAATTTTATTAATTCTATTTCAATATAAACATTATCAAAATTACTAAAATTAATTTTATTATCTGTTATATAATTTTTTAAAAAAATTTAATACATAAATTTTTTTTATGTTTTTAAATATATTTAGATAATTTTCAAATTCGAAACAATTTTAAAGATACCTTTATTTTTAACATTTTAAACTAATTATAAAAATAAAATGAATTTGAATAATTAAAATATATAAATCATAATTTTAGTATTTAATATTAAACAATTCAAAAACATTGATTTAGCTAATAATCAAATTAGATTATGACAAAAAAATAATAAATTAAAATAACTTTGTATGATTTTCATAAATTTTGAAAAGAAATCAAAACTAAAGTTCCGGGTTGTATCAAAGCCATGTATATTTTAATTAGCCTCCTTTTGAAATGACATTCTACTAATTAACCCTTTAAGGATCTCGGAGATACAGCAACATAGAGGACCAGTTTCACATGGATTCACGTGGCGTTGTTAGTTAAATACTAATTTATAATTATTAGCAACTTGCAAAGCAGGCATTTCAAGGCCAAAGTGGAGCCGTTGATGGACCACCATTAGTTAAATAATTACTCTTTCTCCGATTAAGATAATCCCAACAAAGACATTTGCTTTCCCCTTTGCCTTTTTCAGTTGTTGTCATACACCACTTGCACTGGCAACCATTCTGAGCCATCATTGAGACTATAAGGAGCCTTTGGTTATCAATCGATCACTATTTTTGAATTGGAATCCATTTGATGTACGTTAATGTAATGTAGACCATCCGTACGTTATAGCACATGTCATACTAATAAAGTGAGTGATAAATTTATTGAACTTACATGATGGCGAAGCGTACATATCAGCCAAGATAAATCCAACGAATTGTTGGATTTTCGTTCAAGTCCACGTCAATTCTATTTTCTTGTGGAGTACACGCCATCTTCTGCGATTCACTGAAGCATACAGTTTAAGTAAATCGTAAACACAAACCAAAAACGATATGTTTTGTAGGCCTTATGTTGCCTAATGTTTTCCTTATTGATGTCTTACCTTTTGGATAGCTATTCAATTAAAATGTTTGGACACTTATTGACAGATAAATCCGTAAGACTTTATGGACTATGATAATTGAAAGATTTTGGTGCTCGTTAATCGAGTTAAGATCGTTTTATACACGGACAATGTAAATATATCAAATAGAATTTAAATTACTCGGGGATAAGCTACTCGGACCTTCTTAAATCTCTCGAGTAAAACAGTCAGAGTTCCACAGCGTTCATAACTAGCCTTGTAAGGAATCTACAGCAAGTATAATGTGAAAGTGTTCAATATGTCTTCTCGAATGCCATGTATATAAATAGTATATGATCTTTTCATGTCACTTCCATTATTCATTTGTTAAATGACTAATCATTTCTTCCTATTAGGAAGATATTACATACGTTTCTCACGAGTTAAAACCCAATCATGTGAATGACCAAAAACTGGAAAATAATTAATATGTCGCCGAACTTGTATAATTGGAGAACATCTTTGTCACTGTAAGTGCTTTAGAACTTGGAAACAATATTATAATGACCAAGTTAGTTTTATATCTTTTTTGATTTAATTATAAATGTCTCATTTAAAAAAAGAGGTTTACAAATATATAGTTAAACCTTCAAGGTCATTGCCAAGTTTGATAGCTAATACGATGAAGTCAGCCTTACTTGAGAATATTAAAGCGACTCGAGGAGCTTTCCTTGAAGGTTGTTCTATCGGAGTCAATATACTCCTCATGCAAGAACTAATGAAAGATTATCAATTACACAAAAAGCTTCTTCGGAGCTGCATTTGGAATATTGACTTTTACAAAGCCTTTGACATTGCTAGTTGGGCATTTGTCCTAACTTGCCTTGACGCGCTGGACTTCCCTGTTGTATTCACACAACGGATCACGTTGTGCCTTCAAACCTCCTCTTTGACCATTCTAGTGAATGGTATTCCCACCAAGCCCCTGATATGTGCATGAGGAATCCGACAGGGAGACTCCGCTCCCTATATATCTTCATAGTAATCATGGAAGGTTTGTCTTGCATGCTTAAGAAGATAATACAAACTTACGATAGATTTGCCTATCACCATTAATGTCAACCTCTACACCTTACGAAGATAAATCTCAATCACTATAACGGCAGATTTGCGTATCACCATAAACGATAGATTTTACAACGTTTCTCCAGCTAGTCCAGTTTGCAAATCAATACTCATAAGTGCAACTTTTATTGCTCCTCAAATGTCTATAACCTTTATGTTTTTGCTAGCATATTAGGAATGGAGCTACGCTCTACTCCATTCAAATACCTTGGCATTCCTATATCTCATGCTAAACTCACTTACATGGAGTGCATTCCTCTTACGGGGAAATACAAAGCTAAAAAGACAAAATTGTTTCCTCTATGGTAACTCAAGTCACCATTATCATTTCAGTATTGAGCAACCTACACATCCATTATATTGGATCAATCATCTTGTTATTCCAAAAAGATTGATTAAGGAGATAAATAACACAATCAAAACATTTCTTTGGTTGGGTTTTATAGAGAATGCAAAGAAGGCAAAAATGAAATAGAAGGAGGTTACCATCCCCAAAAGTCATGGGGCCTTAGGCATTCCATCTACTACTCTTATGTAAAAGGTACTTCTATGCAAGAAAATTTGAAGGATTCATGTTTATAAAAATGCTCTTTAGATTCAATGGATACATGAAAACTATTTGCACACTCAAAACTTTTGGCAATTACAACCGTTTAGGGGTTGTTCGTGGACATTTACAAAAATGTTTCACACCAAAGAAAATGTCTACCCTTGGATATGCCATAAAGTAGGAAAAGGGGACACATTTTGGTTATGGTATGATAATTGGACTGATTTCAGTCCTTTAATTCATAGAGATGAGCTTGCTCACCTATAAATACTAAAGTCTCTTCTCCTATATCCCTAGGTAGATGGTCTGGAAATTTTTGAGGCTTTAGTCAACTATCTCAATATCTTCTGATGATCACAAATAGCTTTGATGAAGACAAAATACTCTAGAAATTAAGCCTCATAGGTATATTTATAGAAAAATATTGCTATAAGATCTTCCATACAG
Source organism: Erythroxylum alaternifolium (assembly GCA_027478495.1). Taxonomy (NCBI): domain Eukaryota; kingdom Viridiplantae; phylum Streptophyta; class Magnoliopsida; order Malpighiales; family Erythroxylaceae; genus Erythroxylum; species Erythroxylum alaternifolium. Next base: position 38,450,401 of record JANIIA010000191.1, on the reverse strand, counting down.
AACACCAGTAGGTACCTTGGTACAAGCTTCTCTAGAAGAACTCCCTCAATTCGAGAGCCTCGATGATTACTTGGATAGTCATCCAAATTGTCTAAGTACTAAAGATCATTGGCATGGTAATTTTGATCCAGTCTATAAGCTTTACAAGCTATTAGTTGAAGACTGCAATCACCTCTTCTTCACTTGTAATTAATCCAAAGTTTTATGTGGTCAAATTCTGCACAATTTCAAATTTTATCCCACTTTTTATAATTGGAACAACACTTTGACCACGTTTACTTGTAGTTCTCAGCTTCAGAAGAGGGATAACAGGCTTCACACAACAATAATTATTATCACAACCTACTATAGTTGGACGGAAAGAAATCACAGACTTATACTCAAGTGGCAACAAACAAATATCAATTGGCTGCAAATATCATCAACAACATCTGAAAGCTCCTTATAGCAACTGAAGCACATTAGGACTTGTCAACTACTTTGTGAAATAGACGGAACTTATAACTTCATTCTTTTGGATTGTATACAAATTTATATTTTTGCCTTCTTAATGTAATATTATGTTAATAGCCTCAAGACATTCTTCATTGTAATGTTCTAAATAGTTTTCACTATTGTTAATGACAATGTCTTCGATTTCCAAAACAAAACCTTTAATAGTTAAGTTATGAAAGTTAAACACAAGATATTATACTAAAGACTTTTAAATAACACTTATGTTGGAAACCAACTGTGATCGAACCATGGACGTAGTTGAAAAATGAATTTTTTGCAATTTCTAATTGAATATTAATAATTATAGATTACATTGTGTTTTAGTGGTAATTTAGTATGTTTTTAGTTGTTAATTAGATGATTTGTTCATATTCATGTTTAGGTTTAGAATTAGGTTATCGTGATTATATGTTTGTGTTTTTTAATGTTATGTGATTTAGAGCATGTTATCGGGCTTTAATTTTGTGCATTTGAGGTGTTTTGATGTGTTTTCTAGTGTTTGAGAACAAGAAAAGAAGATCGGAGAAGTTTAGAGGAAGACTCAGGGTCACGATTGTGACAAAAGCAACCTAGACATGGCCACGACCGTGACTAAATGGGTCACGATCGTGATAGAACCTAATTCATGGTTCACGATCGTAGCCTACCTCATTTTCAAGGGCCATAATTATGACATACTTTCCAAGATCGTGGTAGTGGCGGTATAAACGTAGGGATCTGCTTTCATTTTTATTTTTTGAAGGTCGTTTTATACTTTTTGACCTGGGTAAAACCTAGTTTTTACCCTAAAAGGAAAAAAACTATAAAAGTAAAAATAAATGACCTAATCAAGGAGCCTCCATCTTACTAATTAAAGAAAGAGCTAAGGAAGAGAAAGAAGAAAAAAAGGAGAGAAGAAGAAGAAGAAGAGGAGGAGTTGTTGTAGTCACCTTCAGCCATCCTTTCCAAGTTAATTTCTCATTTCATCTTTGTGTTTATTTCATTTAATGTATGAGATGGATATGAGGATGATGAATATTTGTTTAAGGATGTTCTAGACTTCATTTGATATTTGTTCTTGAATCAATTGTGATTTGATTTCTTTTGACGTTAATATGTTGGGTGTTGTGATTGTTTGTCAGTTTTGCATACTTAGGTAACAAATCAAGAGAGTGAATCAATACTAACATGATTATGTTGGGTAATGAGAGTTAACAACCTAATAGATCATATAAACAATCAAATCAGTAATTTTACAAAGAGAGATCTTATGAAACCCGATTGTCTATTAAAGTGCTTAAGAACTAATTAGAATATGGGTGGTATTGTTAATTGAGAAAGTGCAATTTCAGAACCTCAGATTCAATTAGGGATTATGATTTAGGGTTGAATGATTAGGTCACAAGAGAGGATAATAAACTCTTGAAATTCTAGGACCGATGCTCATTAACTTAAAAGTAATTAAAGTTGCAACTGACAATAGGATATATCTCGTTTTCTCAAAATCGATTAATCTTGTCTTATGTGATTTCTTGATTGTTAAGTGGCTATGACTAATTTTGATCTCTTTGTGTTAATTTTAGAATTTCATTTTCAGTCGATCCATATTCAATTGCTTAATTTATTGCTCATTTTTATTTTTAGACCTTAAACAAAATTAGGATTCATTTAGTTCACTAATTCCTCGTGAGATCGACATCTCAACTACTATGTTTACGACTCGTGCACTTGTGGAACATTGAGGGTTTTATAGAATTAAACTTGCTCAACAAATATCAATAATTGAATAAATTGAATAATAAAACACCAATTGTAAAATAAGAAACCATACTTGATTTGTTTTTCCTGTTGAAATCCTTTGAAAGCTTTTTGATGTGTCAACCATGAACTATTCATTTATACAACCTCTAATAATATCCACAAATAGCTTCTCATCTCTTGAGAAGAATTAAGGAGGAGTGTTAGCTCCTTGATGCTTATTCCTATTTACAGAAAAAGCATTAGGGTCTTTAGAATTTCTATTAAAATTAAATGCCTTAATTGTAATTAAAGTCATACTCTAATTATAATTAATTTAACTTTAATAAAATCAAATATCCTATATTTGATCCCTAAAGCTTTTCAAACTTCATAATTAAGTCAAACTTAATTAAAATTGATTTTTCCTTCACAAGCTGCTCTTTAATGTGTGATCCTTTAAGTTCCTAATAAATTAGAACTGATAATAAATTATAATTATAATTATAATTATAATTCATAATTAGAATAAGATAATTTATCTTTAACTCTCCGATTAAACAATCTATGATCATAAATCAAGATTGATGTCTAACAACATGTCATGGCTACCTAAATATCAGGAATATCAAAGTAGTTTGACTTAACCTGTCCATACATGGTTATGATATATAATTTAATCCTTTCCTCATCCAATGTTCCAATTAGGCAGAGTACGGATATAGTGTCTACTCTTTTGTATCCAATCATGTTCGTTCTTACTAATTAGTAATTAATTTATAATTAAAATTTTATATAATGCCTTTTCATACGTTAATACGCTCTGGTCAGAGAATTCTATAAATCACTACTAATTAAGAATAATAGAACATTATCTCTAATTACTTTAGAGTGGCGAATCCTTTATTGAATTATTCAATTATCTCCATCTAGAAGCACTATCGACTAAATTATCCTGGGAAAATTCATAAGTAGCATCAAAACATAGTAATTTTCATATAAGATACCTTGGTAATCTCAAGTCTAAGGATCAATTATACAACTATCATTTTGAGGAAGTCTATAAACACATAAGAAATATTCCATTTGGGATTCTGATTGTCAGGTTAGTTTAGTGACTTATTCTCTAGTAAGCCCTCACACATTTGTTTACGTATCTCCATACTTTAATCTATAAATCAATTAATTTCTTCATAAGAAAGAAACATAATGTGCGTTAGTTTTATCACTTCATCAATTTCTCGTTTCCATGAAACTACAACTAGGAACGTTTAGGAATAATACATAAATGTAAATTAAATTGGATTTTACCTTTAGTATTAAAGCATCAAATGTATTAATACATAAAGATAAAGAATGTCTTTATTAATTATTTTTTTTTACTAAACTACAACCAATCAATTGGCTGTAGGGTATAAACTAACAATCTCCCACTTGTAGTAAGCCAATCGTTTAAGTTTCTCATACCATATCACATATGACGATTAAGCTACTATTGGGACAACGGTTTAATGAAAGAATTCCATAAGATTCTCAGTAGTAAGCATTTGCTTAAATCTTATTATTTTTATCTTAATTATTATCATAATTAAGAAAATTTTATCTAAATACATCTTTGAATCTTTGATGAGGCCTTAGTTCCTTCTACATAGCCAATGGCTCTAATGTTTCATAGTACATTACTATCTTGAACAATGTAAGGAACTATATCAAGTTCATTAAGAACTTATTGATCCAATTAATAATTTCCACTAAATGAAAAATGTATTATGGATTAACTAGATACCATTGCTACATTGGAACCTTTCTAATATAAAAGGATATTATTTTAATTAAATTAATCCTTAATTAGGATTTACTTCTAAAGTAAATATCCTTATCTCTTTGAACTTAAAAATCAATTCATACATAGAATAATGGATATCTTTAATACTTCACAAATATCTGATATCTCAAATAATAAATCTCTTTAGTAGATCATTTATATACTTGGACTTAGAATAGGTGAACAACTTCCAATCTATCTCTATAAATCTAATTCCCAGAATTAAGTTGTTACCTTTTCATATCTAACAAAAGTTTTCCTAGACAATTATGTTTTCAATAATAGAAAAATTAGAATTATTGTTCTATCTAAGCAATATGTCTCTGTATACTCTTACTGAAGAGGACAATTATACTCTTGCTAACTTTCTTATAGACATGATAAATTCATAATCATCTCTAAAACAAAATCTTTAAATTTATTATGAAAGTAAATCTTTCAATGTCTCGTAGCCTTTTAACTATACATCAAATGTATTAACAAAGGCACCAATTCCAGTTGGATGTTCTGCCTTACGATTTGAACTTTTCAAATTTCATCTTACTCCCACTACTTATCCTGAGAACTATTCTCCTCTAAGTATTCATTGAAACAAACAATTTGTTTAATAAATTTGTAAGATTATATCCAAACTTTTGAATATCTAATAACCTTTTATTACCCAATTTAGTTCTAAACTTTATGGATAATACATGCTTCAACTAAGAATCACATCCCTAAATCATTAACTTTGACTCTTTCAAAGATTTAACATTTCATATCTAATATAAAATCTTACTGATTGATTCAATTAAAACTATTGAAGGTAATTCATTGTACTAGGCATAACTATATGAAAAATAATATTGCATCATACGATATCACATATTTTATTTTCCTCCTTACATAAATCCATACTCTTATGAATTTAGTTTTAAAGGTCTTCAGTAGAGAATCTTATTCCCTATAGATAACCAAAAATTTAAAACTTACCACAACGATCTCATCAAAGTGTTTTATCATTCTCAATGCTTAATTTTTACTTAGATTTAAAAATTTTGAACTTTTCAAAATTTTAAATCAACATTTCATTTAATTCATACGACTGTATCATATAAAGTCATTAGAAATGTAATGAAATAAAAGTATTATCCTTTTCTGAATTGTTATTCCATCCATACATCACATGTATAAGATTTAGCAATTCAATACCATCATCATTCTTTCACCAAAGGTTGATTTGGTTATTCTTCAACTTGAAAAGTTGCATATAATTCATAATCCAAAAAGTATACATTTGTCCTTATGTGTAACTTTATGATTGTCCTTATGTTGATTTAACCAATATGGCATAAAAGGATAGTCTTAGTTATCCAACTTTTATTCTTACCTTCTATGTTAAGCATAATTCTCCTTTAATCCAGCACATATAAACTATTTTTATAAACATGGATCAACCACTTTTACTCAACAATCTATTTCTTATCATGTTTTGAATACTATAATGTTGAATATAAATTCAGTGTCAAATACTCATAAGCATGAACTAGAAATATATATGATCTTTATCATATCTCGTACAGGTAAGAAAAGTTATGCAATCATTTTCTTCTAATGATAACTATTATCGTTTTATCACAAAGCCTTTAATTGATATCCATATTTATTCTTTTAATAGGCTAAATTAAGTGGAAATTCTCCAATAAGGTGTTATACATTTCTGTTCTACTCTATGCAACCTCTTGCATCTTGTTATCATAGTGTTGACAAACATCTTACATGTTGTCATCAAAGTTTTTGAGACATTAGCCAACTGAAAATGTCAATACATTTTGGCAACCATATGATTTTTTCATATCTCCAAAACTTTAGCACTAACTCCTTAATAAGGATTATGACAAAATTGCATAATGGGCATACAATTTTATTTTCTAACTTTGAGAACTCTTCTTAAACATATCCTATTTCTAAGAAATTTGGTTCACTAACTTAGAATCAACTATACTAAACAAGGCAAGTTCTACTCAGAACATAATATAAAATTTAAAAAAGTAATTAATTATATGTCATGACTACCAAATGAGGTTAGGACTTTAATCATGTATTTGGTTATTCTCACTATTTTATTTAAAATAATAGCCCTTACTACTATTCGAAAATATTAAACTAATATTTATAATGGGCTAGGATCCCATCCAAAATTAATTGATCTTAAGTTTGCTTTAAAAACTAAACAAACTTAAATTAGGTAGAAAAAATTTATCAATCGCATCTCATTAGGTGACAACTCTTGCCAAAACATATCTTATATATTATTCCTAATCTTGCCTCCAAAGTCATATGATTATGGATTTGCTCTTCCAAATCACATAAATTTAGTTAAGTAGAACCCACTGTCACTAAACTAAACATGTGTAGTGCCCCACTCCCATCAGACAATTGTGCCCGTATGTCCATCATACATTCAAACACATGCCTTACCGAATTGTTGAGCTAACTATATCACTTTCACTTAACTCATAGCATCAACTATTAAAAACATAATTATCACAATGTCTAAAACCCATCAAACTCATTTTGTAAACCATGATATACAATGTAGCATTACATAAAACCTCCATGTACATACAATATCAATGACCTATCAGAGTCTATAGCTCTATTTACGAAACCTGCCACCACTACAAGAAAATCACGTAATAGCGTCAGAATATTACCGACAGAATGATTTCCGTTGCTACTTACCAACGGAAGGTAAAAATTTTGTCATAATATATGGTTATTTAGCGACGAAAAATACATCTGTCGGCAATACTATAGGGAAAACTTTCACGCAAAATCTCCGATGGCATATAGCGATGCCAAAACTCACAACGTCGGGAAAAAATACAGGAACTGTTCCCACAATTTAATTGCTACGCTGCTTTACCGACAGTTAACTTACCGTCAGAACAAAGCTATCATTTACCGATGAAAAAATGTTCCGTCGCAATATCTACTGGCTTATTTACCGATGGAACGCTCATTCCATCGGTAAATTGTTAACAAACGTCATCGTTTCGATGAAGACAGATGATAACCGTTAATCACCGACAGAATGTGTTGTGTCCGTCGGTAAATGTTTCCAAGAAACCTAGTTTACCAACGAAATTGTTATTCCGTCGGTATTTGAGTTACGACCAGGTTAAGTTACCGATGTTTTACCGATGGAATATTGTGTCCATCGGTAGCTGTCGGCAGCGAAACCTAGAGTACCGACAGAATTATTATTCCGTTAGTATTTGAGTTTCCACCAGGTTAAGTTACCGATATTTTTCCGACGGAATGTTGTGTCCGTTGGTAACTGTCGGCAGGGAAACCTAGATTACCGACAGAATTATTATTTCGTCGGTATTTAAGTTTCCACCATATTAAATTGCGGCTCTTTTACTGACAGAATGGGCTTGTCCGTCGGTAACTGTCGGTGGTTGCGTCGTATGCAAACCTAGATTACTGACGGAATGTTATGTTCCGTCGGTAATCCAGCGCCTATAAGTCGAGTGCCAACCCCCTCCTTTCTCTTCGCGCCTTCATTTCTCCTCTCATCATAAACCATTCGGTGAAGAGTTTTCCGACTCCTTCTCTCGCGTTTTTCGATTATTGTCTTACTCATTGTGCGTTGTTTGAGGTAAACTCTCTTATAAGTGTATTATTTCTACAAAAAAAACATGTTTTTAG
>JANIIA010000191.1:38276169-38289296 GCA_027478495.1 Erythroxylum alaternifolium | reverse complement strand
CATGAGATGTGGTAATTTACCACATCTGGACCCGTTTCTTTGGTCCGACCCGTTCTCTGGAAACGGGATGTTACAATCCTGGATCATCAGACAATGGGTTAACACAAGAAGAACCAATGAACCGAGTTCTTGATTTAATGGAAAGGTAAACCTTTCGCGGAAGCTACGTGGGAAAAAGATACAACCTTGTGGCAATTCTATGATCAGATGAACGTCTACCTTCAGACTAATTTGACGAGGGCGTCGAATCCATCTAGTGGGGGTGGTTTGTTAGACCCTTAAACTTCGGAGCATTTCTCAGCGACCTTCATAAGGAGCCTTAGGAGGGAGGTTAATTGGATTACACGCATGAGAAAGGCATGCGAAAATACTAAGGCAAACGTGGGCGAGTGTAATAAGACTTGGTGAGAATTTTGGTAGAGTTTCGGACCTGGTGATGATTGACTCAACTTAGGGTAAGGACTTAACGGACTAAGGACTTAACTCATGGTTGGATGGATGGACCACCACTAACGGACTTGTTATGGGAAGCATTTGATCAGGCCAGTGTGCTATATGGGCTTCGGCAAGATCACAATACATCATCAGCGGGTAGAGATTGCGGGGAGATCTTGAATGATGTGGCGATGATAAAGAGTTAAGAGTCACAGTGCAACTCAACATCTGAAGATAGTGGAGATCTTCGAGGATAAGAATGCTAGTTTCCTAGTTGAACGCAAACTCTATCTTTCTGTTATCTTGTAGATTCTATCTTATCAGTTAGAGTCCTATTTGATAGAAACAGACATGATCTTAGCACAATCTTTGGCAGCTCAATTTTAGTGGGATTATGAATGTAACTTGACATCCAAGTTAGAATGCCTATAATTAGCTCATTTGAGCTTTGCTCTCAACTTATTTAGAGATAGAGCATTCCTTGTATTCTTTTGAGAGAAAGTAATATAAATGTTGGTTTTACCGTATCGTTGTTATTTTCCTTGTTGCCTTTATTTCTTATTACTTTCGTAGCATAGTTTCTTGTGTGCGAGGTAAACACTTCGAGGGTCGTTGAAGGCTGAAGTCTTACTTAAGCAAACCTAAGTGGGGCTGCCGTACAAAGGTTGTTGATGATCAACTTCGATGAAAGTTCGAGTCCCAAGGTGACCTTTGTATCAAGAACCATGGTACCATTGGAAGAAGGAGCAATCGCAACTCATCCCATCCCTTCCCAAGGGATGGTAGTTGCAGTGTAGTCATGTTGAAGCAACAACTTGTCATCGAGCAAAGCAACGACAGTAGGGATGATGTTCGTCATAACTGCTCACTATTGTTCAATCACCAGTGCTTGACCGCTGCCACTTATGCCGATGATGCATTTTGGGTTTATTTTGTATTTTGGGTTATTGAATATTATGAATTTTTTAGAATCATGATCACTCTATAGTGTTGTTGGTTTTAAATTTACTGCTGGTGTTCTGATTTTCCCATTTGGACGTATATTGTGTGGGTTTTAATTTTACATAATCACAAAAATTTATATTATAGATGGCTATAAATTTGTAGATATATGCTAAACAGTGATATTTCTATAATTCTATCTATATACTTTCTTGTTTTTTTTTGTAGGGATCGAATTTGTTTTAAAACTCAAACATCAAAATGCATTAAACTCAACCTCCCTCCCCAAACGCAACATTTTGTTTCTAGTGGGATCCACTTCTATTTTAAAAAATTCACGTCACCTGTTCGTGGGTTTAAAAATTTTACTTCACCAAAAAATGTTATGTCAATATTAAACTGACAAAGGCCTAACTCGGTTAATGGTTTCATCCAATCACGGATTGTTTTAAACATTTTCTAAATATTATGGTTTATTTTGAATGTTTTATAATCATTAATGTTCATTTTAAACGTATTAAAATGTTAGGATCCAACTCAGACTTCAGTGTAAACATTAAGGGCTAAAATGTTCCTTTGACATAAAATTTCATAAAATCCTTGGATAAAATCTACCTTAATTACACATAACTAAATAAGAGATAGTATCACCGATAAATTTCACGGACACACTAATTTATTGCCAAGAGCTTGCAAAATTCGTAACGAGTTTGCATATTGCTCCGCCTAGACTTGTCAATCAAGTACAAGTCTGAATCCATTAAACCTAAAATCAAAAACTATGCCTAGTTTAATCGGATCTTGAGTTCAGCTTAAGATATGATTTTTCTCAAGAAATCGAGCCTCGAGTAGGACTTAAACTTGAGCAACAGGCTTGAAGCCAAACAGCTATAAAACATAACATTATTTTTTGAAAAAATGATCATTTTTATTTTTAAATTTAAAAAAAATAGATATCAAAGCCGAGTCTAACTTCAAGCTGTCCATGTCCGGTTGGGATTGAACTCACCCGTCTTAAACCGTGTCCTGCCCATTGTTACTCGTAACTCCGTCTACTCAGACCCAGTCCTGCCCTTTGTTACTCGTAATTCCGTCAGACGAAAGAGATAGGAGCGGCACAGCAAAAACAGAATCAATATGGCTAGATAGTGTACAATATATATCGGCAGTACAGCTATACAATGTAACAACTGCAGATATACCCTTCCAAAATTATCCGCTTAACGAAAGCAAGATTCAATTTAATAATCATTAATCAAAAACTCCAAATCTAAATTTGGCGATCTTTTCTACCACCTACAAAATTTACAGAAATGAACATCTTGGGCTACAAGTACAACAGGCTCGCATAGAATATGAAAATACAGTGACGTTGAGCTAACTCCAAAGGAAACCCAAACATTTGAGGCCGAAAGGAATATGAATCCTCTAAGAATAAAACAATCCTGTGGCTGCAAAATTTGGGATGAATGATAAATTATGACTTAGGAAGTTAATTCACACATTTTTTTTTCCCTAACACCTTGAACTAGTAAAAGTGTTTGAGCGTTCAAGCAATAACTTGTATAGTTCTGCTGCTGAGGGACGTTCAGATGGGTTTTCCATTGTACACTGATGATACAAATCAACAAGAAATCTCAGCGTTGATTGAGTCTCAGGGTCCTGCAAGGTTGCGCCGCATTTACTTGCTTCAGTTTCACCCATCAATCCTGGTGTCTCTAACTCATCAGGTAGTTGCGGCCGTTTCCCTGTCTGTGTAAGGAAGAAGAGAAAGACTTAGGCTAGACAAAACAAGATCAAGCTCATCCTTCAACTAATAAGACATCAAATGTATTGGTACGGATAAATACAACTTATCAATGACTTTCTGCATTCAAATTTTTAATATTTCTGGAGTTAAAAGGCTTGTACCTGAAGAAGTTCATGTATTTCTAATTCAGATATGCCAGAATACGGGGCTTTTAAGGTCAACAATTCCAAAAGGAGACATCCGAATGACCAAATATCCACTTCCTATTATCATACAGGAAACAAGAAGCATCAGCCAAAAGGAGTATGGACAGGCTTAAATCATTTGTATTTCAAATTTTAGCGCTTGTAAAATGTGTCATTGTACTTTTGCCACCTTACTCAGGGGTAAAAGACAGATTTTGGCAGACAAAGCAAAGCAGGGGCCCATCAGTAAATAGATATTTATCACAAAGAAAATTATGGAGAAGTCCATTGAAATTTCATAAAATCAGGAAATTGATCTAATTTGTAGAATATCTAATTGCCGCCTTTTTCCCCAAAATGAAACTTTATATGGATGATCAACTTCAGAAGTCGTATGCTGATGTTCTTAAGATTTCAACACTTAGAAGCAAGTAATCAGAAGAGAGTGCAAAAACAACGAATGATCAAGGACACAGTCCACATGATTAAAGAAAATGATCAAAATCATTGGTAATTCTATTCAGGTGATTATGGTAAGGTGTTCTAAGCACTGTAATCACACAAGATGACCAATGGATAACTTCACATTTTCACTGACTTAATCAGCATTTCTTCTCTTGTTAGAGCACATGCATGCTTTTCTATAGCTAGCCTATCCTACTATTTTTACTAATGGCACCCGCCTTATCCTCCCTAAAATGGAAAACACTACTCCATCACAAGGCACTTCATGTTATATTTCTCAACTTTGATGAAAATCAGAGAACAATCTACCCCCTGGCTTTCTCAACTCAAGGAAGCATAAGAACCCAAGAATATATAGACTCGTGAGTAAGCATATAAATATGATGCTTTTACGAATATTGCAGCAATTAGATTATATGCAATGAATAAGTACTTTACCATATGGAGGGAAGACAGCATTCAGACTCCAAGACCATCCTTTTATATATTATCCAAGAGATAGGAGAAACAACATACCAGACCGTAAATGTTACGTTTATGCATTGCCCGAAAAACCTCAGGTGCCATCCAGCGAGGTGTCCCAACACAAACATCAGGAGGTGGAATCCCTCTATGGGAAATACAACATGTATGCAAGAAAGACCTAACTGGTACTGCTCTGTCAAAATCACAGAGCTTAATCACAGGAGAACCATCAGCTCTCTTACTCTCTAAATCAATCAGTATGTTTTCACTTTTAATGTCACGATGAATTATGTCTTTTGAATGCAGCTCTGACAATGCACATGCCACATCTCGAGCAATAAACAGTGCCAAATTCAATGGCACATGCTTTTCACCAGTTTTTGCCATCTTTTTTAAATAAATCTGCGAAATGGAAGGAAGAACAATCACTAAAAAGAGGGGAAAGAGGTCAAACAACTTGTCAACATCTACCATATAAAGTTAGAGAAGTTAGAGAATGCGCACATTTAAAGATCCCCCTTTAACATGTTCCAGAAAAATTGCAGACTGCAATATACGGCAGTCCGAGACTCCATCTTCATCAGAACTCCATTTTGATGAGATCTGGTGTCCATACATTTCAACAATGCAGGGGTGCTTTAATGCACCTAAAATCCTGAGTTCTCCAAGGCAACTGTACTCAAAGTTCCTTATTTCATCCATTGACACCCCAGATACTTCTAAAGCCCGCACCTATGGTCCAACAAGATAAACTCAAACAGCTTCAAAGGCAATTCTAAGTTGTGCTTAAGAACTGAAAATACTAAGAAAAACATCATGAAAAAACTAACATATAAAGAAAAGAACAAGGTCGACCAGCAATTATATTCTTAAACAGATATTGGTTCAATTTTCTTTACAATGTATCTGCCAATAACTTTGATGAAAATGATGTTAATATCAGACACATCAGGCTACAAGCACCAATGTAGATTAGGTTTGTTCATTTATAACAAATTGGCCTTTCTTTCTTCACCCCTCCACCAGACTCCATAGAAATCCAAATGAAGTAGCTGGCAGCTTTGAGTTATGATCATGCAAAAATTATCTGGTGCATTCATGATACGGTGTTAGTGAGAAAAGAATTGGACTGACTTAAGGATATGATGACTACCAATGCGGAAATTCATGTAAAAGACCGAATCTACTTTAAGACAGATGTTACCATTCTTGTGTCACAATCAAATGCTCTGTATAATTGGATTAGATCATTAAGAAAACATAAAACTTCAGGCTCAATAGAGAAAAGTAAAGGAATAGGTGATTAACCAAATCATTTTTATAAGAATAATAGCCTCAACACTCTTTCTGGGACATTTAATCAATATGAAGTCTAATTGAAAAAAAACAAAATTGTTCACACGTTGCAAAAGAAAAATGTTTACTTTCCATCAAACCATCGCATATCCACAATCGTAATTTCACCAAGTTATTCACTATTTATAAAGGTGAGGTGCATTAAAAACTTCATCTATAAAGGTTTACACAATCAAATAGAGTAAGCAGTATGCTGAAAAATAAGGCAAAATGTATGTTATTGGAGACAGCTTCAAAGTTAGAAAGTACCTTTGCTGCAGCTTCAAAAGATCCAAATTTGCATAGGATAAGAGTACTGGAAGCTGTTTTTTCTATCTTGTCACATGTAGATAAAGAAGGAAATGAACAACTAGGATCCAGAGTGCCCTCAGTTGAAGGAGAAAACTTAGTCCGACTGAGTGGAATGTACCTTTAGCACCAGATACATGTGGAATGAAACACATATTAGAAACTAAAGTACCTGAGAATCTCCCATATAATCATAGTCCTGGACTCAAATTGACACCTAAATCTATTCAGAATCTTAAACTTCATTGCTTTCGTTTTAGTTATGGTCCACATGATCATGAAAATTAAGGCATGGAATCATGTAAACCCAGAAACGGGGAAGATATTCCATAATTTCAATTACAAAATTTAATCTGAAAGAAGTTTATTGCAATGAAACAACTTCCAGGGTGGATGAGCTCCAATGACCCTTGTAAACTGTTTAATCTACATACTCCCCAAACCACACGTCTGTCACTCCTAAAGCCACAAAAGTAATCAACTAAGTTCAGTGTTATGTAATGGTACAAGCCCAACTATTACACAAAATCTCCACAGGCAGCGATAGACAGAGCAGTGCCATAATGAAGCAGGTACAACAAATTCTTACGAAAAGAAGAACTAACCTGCAGATATATTCTGGATCAGTCTCTTCTCTAATATCTAGAGGAAAGCATGCATCTACTACCATGCGAACCAGTGAATCGCCCTTCTTTGTTAAAATGGTATTCCAGGCATGAGGCAAGAAGTCCAGGTAACCCCTGACAAGTTCGCAAGGAACTGGAGGATCCATTCGGTCACAAAGATACTGGACATATTAAACTCTATTAGATCTTAATAACTCAAATGCTTATGCAAGAAACATAATGTTTAAGTAAATGAAAATGTGTAAAAAAGACAAATACCTTCATTAGTAAGGCTCTGTGCCTACAAATGCCAAACTGCAAGGACCCCAAAGGAACGATAATAGAATTTCTTTTTGCTTTGATAGAACGCAAAGATTTCTCACAGACATCACTGAAAACAATATCTTCTTGAATCTTTGCATCTTGACTGGTGAATGTACTAATAGTGCTGCTTCCAGTAGAACATGTGCAAACAAATGGCTTCCTGTAGTTTGAACCAGACACATATTTTCGTGCTCTTTCAACAGCAGAACTTCTATCCCTCCCCCCAAAATGATCTGAAACAAAAAGTGCAAGCAGTGATGCAATTTGCAAGTTATCAACAGCACTACTCCTCCCTTTAGAAATTCCATTCAGTCTCTTTAGTCGGGACACCAAAGCTTGGGCAGAGAGAGCAATTGCATTTAACTCTTCATCCTTCTCCCTAAAGGAAAATTAAAGATATCAGAACCTGTTCATCATTGAAACAAGCATATTAATTAGGTTAATATCCATTACACCTCCATACAAAACTCACCTGTCTAAAAGAATAACCTCACGTGAGTCAAGATGCAGAATTTTCTCATAACTACTTAGACGTAAAAAAGGCCGATCCCGGCCAGCATCATAAAATCCATCTGGCAGATGGTCTTTAATGCCACAAAATGAAGAACTACTGTATTTAAATGACAGATTTGAACAGTCTTCAATAGGCCTCCTATACTTGCATGGTTTTGGATTATCCAAATCCCTATCCGAATGTCTTTTTGATTTACATGTTGTTCTTAATATTTCAGAAGTTGAATCTTCATCTTGCCCAACAGCTCCATTAGGCGTAGATGCTAACGGCTTTTCATGCACACCATGGTCATCCTCCCTTCCTTTGCTCACAGATTCAAGGTAACAAGAGCAATCCTCTATGTCAAATCCCTTTTTTGGACTGAATTTATTATCATCAACACTACCAAGCAAGTTTTCACCTTCAGCTTCACCAGCAGAAAGTACTTTATCATCACCACCATCCAGACCAACAATTTCTGACCCCACTTTAGCATGATTTTCAGATGTAGGCACATCTATATTGTCTAAATTGTGGTTCTCACTTTCCCACAGAGTTGGACATTCATTGTGCAGTTCACCTTTACGCTGCCTACTATTGTTTAAGCGTTCCTGGCGAGCTCTTTGTTGCAAATAATGCCGCCGTTTCCACCTCTTACTCGACTTTCGGGTGGCAAAACATCTGCCACTGGATGCAGTCCCCACTAATGAACTTGAGACAAAATGTCGAGAGCCTACAAAAATTAAAACCCAAACTATCTATCAGAAAACCCAAGCAAAGTACAAAGAAATTAAAACGAACAAAGTCCCTCACCTTTACGTGCAAAATTTATATCACCCTCCTCAATGTTGGTCTCATTAACATCCATTTCAACTGAAGAGCTTATAAAATCATCATTTGATGAATCCTTTCCATTTCCCTCAAAGTTGCAGCATATCCACGGAGGAATGTGACAACAGCTGAGTAGTTTATTGTACTTGATGTATCAGAAATCAGAAGATAAACAAAAATGTCAGGTTCAGACACAGCAACATGAATATGCAAAATATGCCACAAGGACAATGATTGTTAAGAACTACAAGTTTCATAAAAGAAATTTTATAAAAAATACCTAGTCTGAGACTACAAACAAAAGGAAATCACCAAACAATTTCAATCTCAATAGAATTCCAAAGTTAGAGCTTTCCAGTGGAAAATGCATATCTTATCCCACAATTGAAGGCCATACAAGGTAGCAAAATTTTATAACGATAAACTCAACATAACTACTAAGGTTGGCAATGAAAGCTCGGCGAAGCCCAACCCGAAGTCAACGAGCTAAGCCTTGCCCGAAATCCCTTACCAAAATAACATCATTTTGGTATAATTGCCCAAAACGATGTCGTTTTGGACTGTAAGTTTCACCAAAATAACCAAAATAACATCGTCTTAGTCAATTGCACCAAAACAACATAGTTTTGTGGTGGCCCGAGCAAACTCGAGCTTGATCAAGCTTCAAGCTAGGCTTAGGCCACAAGCAATGGCACCGGGCCAAGCTGGGCCAGAATCAGACATAGCCCAACCCGATTCCCATTGCTATCCTTAATAACTACTACTAAAAATTCAAAGGACTAACATTTAGAAACCAAATTCCAATGAAAAAACAAGAAAATGAAGAACCCTTTCAAATTCATTAATGAATCACATGAGCCAAGGAAGTTATTGAGAATTAAAATTGAGTTCCTTCTCCTTAAATAAACAAATCTATCTTAATCATAAAAGAGTACCTGAAGGTTTAAATACTGGAGCTTATGCATTAAGTTGAGTTCAAGAGACCCCAGTGACGTCAATCTATTATTTGACAGGTCCAAGTTCTCCAATCTTTGCAGTAAAGACAATCCTGAGGGTAGTTCCCCTAATTTGTTATTAGCAACTTTCAAGGTTATCAAGCCATCCAAAAAACTAATTTGTTCAGGCAAATCCTTTATCTTGTTGAATGAAAGGTCCAAATACTCCAAGTTCTTTAAGCAACCAATTTCTGGGGGAAGATACCTGCAACAAAAAATATGAAACATATAATTGAGTCGCTTAAGACTCTGAAGTTTAGTTCCAATGAACCAGATGAAAAATTAATTATGCTACATTACAATGTGGCAAAATGCTAAATGTCTGAAGTGAAATTTGGAATACTTTTGCATTTTCAAGATCATTACGTTAGTGATTCACTTAGCGCTTCAAGGAAATGGGTTGAAGTTAAAAATTGCTTGCAAAGCCCAGAAAGGTTGACGAGCATAAATCTTTGAAGAAAAATACTGCAAATTCTTTTACTATGCAAACTATTTAATATGACTACAAAAAATAAAAAAAAGAAGCACAATATGAAGTAAGAACCTAGTCCATATCACCTATCCTATTCATGTTGTTACGAAAAAGGTAACTGTAGTCCTGACGTTTCTCTTTTAAATTTATCTTTAAAGTATTCTAAGCATTAACCACCATACCTTACAAGCCAAAATCCTGACAAGTTCAAGATTTTGAAAACAACTTACATGTTTTCATACCGAGTGCTCAATTTAAATCAACAACAATTGACATAGAGCGAGAATAAAACAAACAGGTTTCTTTAGTGCGCCTAATGTGACTAAACCATACAATCTCGCTATCTTTTCACCGAAGCAAACCTACAAGAATACAATAACTGGAGCAACTAAGTACTTTTGCATCCTCTACAAGAATACAATTAGATTCTCTTTGTTAAAACACAAGTTGCTAGCTTTATGCAACCACTTCCCCATTCCAAGTAATAGTTACTAAAATCAAATAAAAGCATCCCTAGTTACTCTAAATACACACACACACACACACACAATAGTTCAAAACCCTTAGAAAAGTGTTACCTTATAGAGAAGTGGCAAACAGAGAGCCTAGTCAAGCACTTTAGCCCGGCAATCTCACTAAGAATTGTCAGAACCGAAGGTCTTGGCGGCACTTTTGAAAGCTCAAGTTCTTTCAATCCTTTCAATTGACTCAAAGCCAAGCCATTCAGACCAGGAGAAGACACTTTCACTTGCAAACACTCCAACCCAATCAGATTGCCAAACTCCTCTGGAAACAAATTCACTTCATTTCCAAAAAACTTAAACGTTCTCAATCTTTCAAGCCCCCCCACTGACCTGGGCACCAGACTAAAAGCGTTCTTGTACAGATAAAGTTCCTCCACGGAATCTTTAGTCGTCTCTAACAATTCAAACTCCAAATTCCTCCCCGAAACATCAAGAACCAACTCGTCTTCCACATTTTTGTCGCCTTGGTTGTCCTCATTCTTCTTATTACTGCCGCCACCATCATTCTTGTCAGGTCCGTCGGTGAGAGTGGATTTAAGAGATCTAGGGCTTTCTGGCTTGTCGGAGGGGCTTGAAACGGTTTCTTGAGAATCAGAAAGCTGCATTGGCTATCCTCGGAAATTTGGAGATATGTTTTTGGGGGGGTTTAAGTTACGTAGAAATTGACAAAGGCAATATTCTGGGGGGTGTTTGGGAGGAGAGAAAATTATGAGTTTTGAAAGCCAGAAAGCAAGAGAAAGAAAAAGAAAATTGTGGGAAGAGAACCAACCGCTCCTTTTTTTCTTTTTTGGTTATGTCTTTTCCTTTTTCCTTTGTGTGTCCGTTAGACGGGGATGAGAAGAACAGAAAACCCTAAATTTATTTAAAAATGTCGCGGATGTGTATTGTTCTTTCTTTTCCTTCATGTGCTTGGAAACGACTCGTGTTGAGCAACAGTCTTCACCGCTTCGTTTTTTACTTGTCGACCAGAAAAGTGCATGGGTCGGAGTCGATGCTATGGGCGGGTTAACTTCACCACCCAAAAACCAGTTCCAGTTGATTTGGTCTTATATTTTTCGCAAAGGAAATTTTGATATTTATAAATATTATTAAATCTATTCCTAATCCTATTTTAAGGATCTCAATATTTCAACTTTTATATTGTATTAAACATAATTTAAACTTTTATTTTATTAATAATTAATTTTAATTTTTAATGCCATATTACTTAATTATTTTTTGAGATAAAAAATTAAATTTACTAAATTTTACAATAATAAAAATAATGATAAAATAATTTAATTTTAAAATTTTTAAAAAATATTCATTATTAATATGATATTAAGCACATAATTTTTAAAAATACCAAAATACTAAAAACCTAAAATCCAAAAATCTATCGCTAATAATTCTTTCATGATTCCTGCAAAAAATATTCTTAATAATTCTTTCACGAGTCACGCAAAAATGCTAATTTTCCTAGTCTCGGGTCTTCTTCATTATAGATTATGATTGTAAAGAAACAATGGAAATTATAGTAACATAATATCTAAATGTTGCGAAGAAATGGTGTAAGTTATTGGTTTATGCCCTAGAATTAATTAGTTAATTATAATTTAGTGACAAAATAATTTAAAGATAGCCTTTGTATTGTATATATTTAGGTCTACTTAATAAAGTTCATGAGATAATTATACGTTATAAATGAAATTATGATGAGATTATAATTATGAAATTCATATTGTATTTATGTATTATCTCTAAATTGTTTCTAATTATTGTTATATTAAAATTGGACATTAACGGAACGTAAAAGATTAACACATATTATGTTTTTTCTTACAAAAGTAGTCAATCTCATAGAGTAAAGTACGGAAATAATTAAACAAATGTGTGAATGTTTATTAGAGAACAAGTTCATTGAATTCACTCTATGTGAAAATTTCATTTGAAACATTATTTGTATGTTTATGAAAATTTTCATTGTGATGAATGTATAGATGATCATTTGATTTGAGATCTTCAAAGTTATCTCATATAAGGATTGCTATATTTGTCTATAACACTAAAAGACTCAATAGCCCTAATAAATAATAAACGATAGTAGATCATATTCGAGAGCTTAAACCTTTTCTGATTGGTCTTTTGAAAACCATAATTAAAGAGATTAATTATAAAAACTAAATTTTTTAAGGAAGCATTAGAAATACCAAACTAACCATTCTTGTCACTATAATGGAAGAATTCTTGTGGCTTTTGATAGTGATGAAGTGGAAGCAACTCCAATCTTGGTGGAATAATAAATGATGCATTTGATGATAAAGAAGAAGAGAAATAATGTTAGCTTACAAATCTTATTAACATATGCCCTCAATCATAGTTTTCAAAGAACATTGCTATGGAATAAATTAATGATGGTTAGGAAAAGTATAAATGAGTCTTGGATGTTAATTAGCGACTTCAATCATTCACTACACGCAAATGCAGTAGAAGGAGAGGTAGTATGCCTAAGAAATCATTTAAATGATCTGAAAAAGTGTATCAATCAAATTTAGGTCACTAACTTTAGAATGGAAGGATAATTCTTTAGTTACCTAAAAACCATAAAGGAAATTGAATAATTTGAAAGAAGTTGGATAATGCTATAATCAATGAAATTTGAATGCAAAACTTTCAAGGGAGTAAGGCATACTTCAATAGCCATTTGCTTTTTGATCACATGCCTATTCTCATACAATGCTTATATAATCAATAGAGGAGGAGCTCCCCATTTTGGTTCAATAATCATCTGGTTGAATTGGAGGGGTTTAAATAAGCTATATACAAGTGAATTAATACATGCATATAATGTATTAAACTATTTGAGTGGATGAGTGTAACATCCTGGTCCCACCTAACGGGTCGGATCAGGGAAACGGGTCTACGAGAAGATCAATTAGTAAAGTTAGGACAGACATATAGCATGCTCATGCAATTGTGAAAATGTGAATTATTGTGCATGAAAATATTGGTACATGC
>JANIIA010000191.1:38145708-38159073 GCA_027478495.1 Erythroxylum alaternifolium | reverse complement strand
TCCTTAATCTCTCTTTGAGCTCATATGTACTGAAATTTCGGGTCCTAACCCTTAATATGAGAACGGGATGTTACATGATTGATGATGTTTGTAAATGCATAAGAGCATAAGTGAGGGGGTGTGCGTATATATGGGTTAGTTATAACTGATGGAATGCAATTTTATCTCTTATCAATGAATTCCATTATTGATTTTGTTTCTCTCAATTTTTCCTAAAAGAAAGAAAAAAAGAAAAAATAAAAAGAAAAAGAAGAATAAAATAAAGAAAAGAAAAGAAAAAAAGCTATTTAAGAAGAAAAATCCTTTGTTTTGCAAAGTAATTCTTCTTAATTTTTCCTCCTAAAGTTGTATGAAATAGTTGATTTGATTATGATGCAAATGAGGGATATGTTGTTTCGATGGGTCACTCCTTATAGTTACAACATCTTATTTATCATCAATTTTCGTAAGTGATTCCTTCTAATTCCTTATGCTTTATGTGCTTTATAGTGTGAAAGATTGAATCTAAGCAGTGAAACAAATTTTTTGCATTCATTATAGGTGGTGGTAACCAGTTTGATTGGACGTTAATTTTTGCACTTGATACTCCTTTGAGTGTTTTTTCTACTTCACTAGCTTCAATGACTTTTGAACTACATTATCCAAATACTTCTCTCCCTAAACTTTACCCACATTACAATTTTAAAAGTCCTTTGATTTATGATTATGCATATGAATCTTAATTGTTGATTATATATTTGCTCTATTACAATTAGTGATTAATGTTATAAAGTGCTTAAGATACTTATTTTGGTTCATATTTGGTTTTAGGAACAAGTTGGAAGCGTAAGAGCCAAAATGAGCTAAAAGCACAACCTTGAAGTCACCTCTTGATGTTCAAACTTATTTTCCTTTATGGAACAAAAAAGAGATGAATTAAGGTGAAGATGAGGCAAAAAGATGAAAGAAATGAAGTTTCTACAATCTACAAGACTGTGCATAGGACTGTGTAATGCTCTAGAAGCGTGTAGGATTGTTTCAACACCTCCTTCAACCTGCACAGTCATGTATATACTTACATAGCCATGTAAGTGAGATACATGGCCATTAGAAACATGATTTAGGGGAAAATTTTACATACACTATTATCTACATACCTGTGTAACTAAACCATGTAAGTCCTAGAACTTAATTTTTTCTATGAAAGGACATGTAACTAGCCAAATAAAGGATGAAGGTTTTAAAAATATGATGAAGGTTTTAAAAATATGAAAGGGGGCAAAACTCTTACTGTTTTTAGATTTATAAAGAGCTAACCTTCTTCCTTTTGGTTCAAAGGGGAAATCGAGGCAGAAGAACACATTTGGGTATCTCTTTATCTTGTACTATTGTTTTCTCTCCTTAGAAATTTTTATGTTATTGTTTGCTTAATGTTTTCGGTATTCATGTATGAATGATTAATGTTTCATTCTTAGTAGATTATTTATAGATGGACCCATTGCTAGAATCTAGAATACAATACATAATCATTGTAATTCTAATTCATTTATGTAAACTAATGGTTGTGAATCATTAGGAATATTATAGGATAGGTTAAATGACCTGAGCTTGTATGGTTCTTGCCTCGAATAATCTATTTTCCTAGTTTATAATGCAGTTGTCATGCTAAATCTAGAGCACTGATTTTAGATTGTTTGATAGCTAGATCTAATTTAAGAGCTTATTTTGATTAGATATGATATAAGCAAAAATGACGTTAACAACGCTTATTGTTAACCTATGTTTAATAGTTTCTAAGAAAGATATAAGGAAAACATGAAGATTAAGTATGCTCATTCATATGTATGTTGAGATTAAACTGAGAACTAGATTATAAATTCATTCTTCAATTTTATCATTTTTCTATTGTTTGATTTAATTTACTTTCATTAGTTCAATTTTATTTTGTTTTCTTAATCAAATACAACTAAACGCCTATATCCTAAACACCAAATCAGTCATTACAAAAGTTAGACATACCTCTCTATGAATACAATCCCTACTCACCACTAGTTTAAATTTAATGTGTAGAGTTAGGTTTTATTTTTTGGTGTGGTTCAATGTGCATCAAAGATCAACAAAACTTGTATACCTTGCTAGTAAATCTTAAAATCCATCTACTTTGAGAGATTCAAGCCTATAGCATGCTCTAATTTCATGTATAGAATCATAACAAAGCTTCTTGCTAACGGATTAAAGTCTTTTCTTAATTCCATCATGAGTGATAATTAGGGAGCTTTCATAAATAATAGAAAGATAGATGATAATATCCTCATTGTCTAAAAGTTGTTAAAGGGATATACCAGGAGGAACTCATTGAATTGCTCCATAAAGGTATACTTTCATAAATATTTTGACTACGTGAATTGGAAGTTTTTGATTCAATTATTAGGTGTGATGGTTTCCTAATACCTTTATAGGTTAGGTGTATTGGTTTTTGATTTGGGAGCTTTATAGGTTCTTAATTCCATCATGAGTGATAATTAAGGAGCTTTCATAAAGAATAGAAAGATAGAGGATAATATCCTCACTGTCTAAAAGTTGTTAAAGGGATATACTAGGAGGAACTTATTAAATTGCTTCATTAAGGTATACTTTTGTAAATATTTTGACTATGTGAATTGGAAGTTTTTGATTCAATTATTAGGTGTAATGGTTTCCTAATACCTTTATAGGTTAGATCAAAGCCTACATCAGTTCAACTTCTTTTAGTATTCTTATCAATGGGTAGCTATTAAAATCTTTATAAGAGTCGAGGGACTTAAACATAAGGATCCACTATCATCCTATCTCTTTATTTTATGTATGGAAGCATTAACCTAGTTATTGAAATATAATAAAACTAAGGAAGCCAAGTTTAGATATCACATAAATTGTAAGTTAGTCACTTTAATAAACTTATGCTCGATTGATGATATTTTTATTTTACGAAGCTCGATCGAGATTAGTGGAAGTGTTGATCGAACACTATAACAGCTCAAAGCCATGTCTAGTGTAGGAATTAATCCTAACAAAAGCCATTTTTCCTTACTTCAATGCTAATCACCTGGAAAATATAATAGCAAGATTAATAGGAATGACAAGGAAGTTCCCACCAATGATTTATCTAGGGTTCCCTATAATTATAAAAAGGTTGAATATTAATGAATGCATTCCTTTAGTAGAGAGAACTCAGAAAAGGCTTGGTTCTTCGACAAATAGAGCTTTAACCTATATTGGTAAACTACAATTGTTAATGGCTTTTGAAAACTTAATGCACTTATATTAAGGCTCATACCTTTTCTTATCTAAGAGCCTAATCAAAATCATTGAAAGTATGTTAAGGAATTTTTTATGGAACAGTTTATAGGCTACTAGTGGATATACTAAAGTGAAATGGTTAGATATATGTAAGCCTTTGGAAGAAGGGGGTTTAGGAATAATTCCTATCATGCAATAACAAAATCATTATGGTAAAAAGATTATAGAGAGCAATGATGGACAATGATACTTTATAAATGATGTAGCTCTATAATTATATACTTAAAGGAACCAACATATAAGCTATAATTTCGAAACCAACTAATTCTTGATTCTTCTCTCAACTTTTGAAGCTGAGGGATTATGTTAAGGCGAATATCACATATAATGTTGGAAATGGAAAAAAGCACATTTATGGTATGATAATTGGACTACTCATAAGCCCCTTTTTCTAGCCTCGAAAGGGAAGAGTGACATTTAGTAGTCTTCTTGATCAAGCTAAAGTGAGATCCCTAATTTTTTAAGGACAATGGACTAGATTTCCTACAAAAATAGAGCATTTTGTACCTAACTATAACCTAAATACAAAGAAAGGGAACGACTATGGGATAGCATAAAATTATTTTGAATATTCATCTTATACCCATAAAAAGTTTCCTATTATGGCTGGCATCAAAATAGACTTAGTACTATGGATAGATAAAAATATTTGAACCTCTTAAGAGACTATATGCTATGCATAGATTGGGATAAGATGAGAAACCACTTCTTTTTTAATTTAGTTACTCAAATTCACTATCTAATTAGATTAGGAGGTTATGTCATTAGAATATAGATGCAAATACCTTGTCAAAGATTGTTAATTGGCTACATGGTCACTCTAACTTATCTAAAGCTACAAATGTAGCATACATTATTACTATAGCAACATACTTACAGGAGGTATGAAGAGAGAGAAATTGAAGGAGATTTATGAGAAAGGAAAGGCACAAAGAAACAATTATGGAAGTTATAATCACTAGTATAAGGGAACGACTCATCATTTGAACCTTTGAAGATCAATGTAATTAAATTCTTACCACCTCTTGGAGAATTTTATGAATGTTTTAAAAGAGAGTTCTGAATTATAACATGTAAAGTGTTTATAGAGGGATACTTTTTGGGGACCCTTTTGTACCTATTTATAATCATTTTATTAATTCAAAATTTACTTTTTTTTTAAATTATGTTTTTCTATTCTATTTGAAAACCATCTTCGTCTTGGATTCATCTATTTGCCAACTTCCATAGTAATGCATTAGTTTCACTGTGTTGTATTATTATATTAACATCCTCTCAATGTTTTGATTTAAATTGGACATTTAAACATTAACAAGTTTTAGACTTTTGAAAAAACCTTAAACCAAATATGGAATACATTCAAAGGTATAAAATATTGGATAAACAATGAAAAAAAAAAGAGATGGAGACATTACAAAAACTCAAACTCTATTTTTAGGAAAACCAAAACAAGCTTTGAAAAATTGTATGCTCTTTTTGGATTCTAACATAAATTCATGTTGTTTTACCATCTAAACCAAAAACAAACCTAGAACTTAGCAGAAAGTCAAAGCAAACTAAAAAATTAAAAAAATTGTAGACATCACTTCTAAAGAGGTCAAAAATTATCTTTAAAATATGAGGAAACTATGTTCTTTACGCCCTAAGATAAGGAAACTCAAAATATCAATTTTATCAGAAACCGAAACCCTAAAATCTTAGGTGTGTAGTAGTAAGTGGGTGGTAAACAATAGTGGGCAGTATGCAGAATCACGGCTATTTCTACCATTTTATAGTCTCCATCTTACCGGTTCACTCACTAACACAATCACCCCTAATGAGAGGGCCTAGTCAAGTGAGAGGGAAAGAGATAATGTCTTGGAAGAAAATTAAAAGGATACTAAGAGGTTGAAGACAATCCTTTGTTTGGAAGTTAGCATAAGTTATACTGAATCTAGATTTGCGCTATTTTAGCTTAAGACATTCCAACCTAAATATAAAATATGCTTAATTGGCTTTAGGAATTAATTAGATTAGTTCAATCATATCCCAAAAATAGTTATAGTTTTCTAATCAATATAATTATAGTTATTAAATTTATTAGTTCAATACTAATTAGAAATAAGTTTCCAATTAAAATAATTATAATTATTAATTTGATTAGTTCAACAATATTTAGAAATGAGTTTTTAATTAAAATAAAATAATTTTAATTATTAAAAATAATAATTAGAAATGATTTTTAATTAAAATAAAATAAATATTATTATTAATTTGATTACGTTAATAATAACTAGAAATGAGTTTCTAGTTAAATATAAATAATTATACTATATTAATTTTATTAGTTCAATGGGATTTTGAGTAAACTACAATAATTATAATTTCATTAGATTTTGAATGAGTTCATTATTATGTTAGTCAAATAATTTGTTTATTTTATGATATCTTGGTTTTGCTAGAAATTAACAAGCCCCTAATTCTTGAAAATTTGTTTTCAGGAGAACATTCATTATAATGAGTACACATAAATTTCTGTGAACTATGTGTCATCATTATGTTAGGCAGTTATTCTAGATGCAATTCTTTCCTGAAAGTGATTTAACACAGTATGTTATTGCTGTTAATAACTTAATACAAAACCTATACTTTAAAGGTTGTTTGACTTTCACAAATATTAAGGTAAAGTATATGAATTTATTCTCAACATTTCTATCACTAGAAGGTAAATTGTTAAACATGCTCTAAAAGTTGGATCTGCCTAATAAAAAAACTTATTGTTGGTTAGTGATGATGTTTACGAGATAAAATAAAAGAAAGGAGTTGAATAGGACTTTATACCTTATAGGTTTCTAAATGGAACTAATTAAAGCTATTGCATACTGAACTTCAAGAGATTAATCATATGAACTAATTAACTTCATTCCATATAGGATTCATTACATTTAGGCTATATATATGTCAAATGATCACTTTATGTTGAACTATGTTGTATTGAACTATATGTATTATTCTTATTTATGTATGCACAAGCTTGATATTTTAATTAGCTTAGTATCTTTCTTACATGTATTATGCATGAATTTCCATTTAAGTGTGATGATTGGCATTTAATTTTGATATGAATGATGAATAAGAACTTATAATTTTATAGACAATTGAAATATGATGATTCAATCTAAGTATGCATTATATTTTGTTAAAGTGTATGTACACTATTTCTTTCTTATTGTAAAAACTTAATGTTTATGGCTTCTGCATTAACAAACATTGTGATAATTATAAAATTTGGAGCAGAAAAATCCACTATGTGCCAAAGAAGCAGGAGAACCACTAAAAATAACTTCAGATGTTCATAAGAAAGTTAATATGATCTAACACAAAAGAGATTGTGATGTATATCAAATATGAAAAAGGAGAACTTATTAGTGCACATTACATTATTGAGTAATAGAGACAGTTATATTATTTATAAGTTTAGAAAATATGAAACTGCCAAGGACATTGGTCTTCTTTGATTAAATGTTTTATTGGTACTTTAGGGACCAAATTGAGGTCACTCACTATAAATGTTGACATATATAGGAGGTGAATGGATCATAAAATGCAAAAGCATTTAAGGCATAGCAAACATGATAAGTGAGCTATGAGTTGTTATTCATAAGTTATCAGATGAGCAAAAAGATCAAGTTAATTCTCTACCTTAGAGTTAGGATCATATAAAAATACATATGACTTATAAGAGAGCATCAAGACAATAAAGGATGGCATAACGTATCTTGTGATATAAAAAGAATGTCTCAAAACTTTAAAGATGACCTCTGATGTATATACAATTGGTTCTAACTCACTTGAAGTTATGACCAATAAGCATAAACATTATGGTTGACCCAAATGGAAAAAAGGTTAAGAAAAATACCCATAATACTTATGATTCTAAGAAGGAAAAGTATAACCAAAATGAAAAAGGAAAACATCCTTTACAAAATTAAAACATGAAAAGATTTAAATGTTTTAGTTGTGGCAATAAAGGCCCCTTTTCTTATGAATGTAATGAGCCTAAAAAAGCATAATATTATAGTATGCACATTTGTTTTGTGAATGTCTTATTATTTTTTCTAACCAAATCACATCCTTTTTTTATTGCAAACTCAGGAGCAATTAACCACATAATGAAGGATAAGAATGCCTTAGTAGAACTATAGAAAATCCTATATGAAACTAATGCTAGTGTGTCGTAATGCTATGCAAAATAAACTAAACCTACTATTATAGTAGTGGTGAGTCTAGGTCGATCCCACAGAGAGTGTTCGATTAGCTTTTGAAATCAAATTAATTGGTGTTTAGGTTTGGGGGAGGGTGTTGGGTTTGGTTTAAAATAGAAAATAAAATAAAACTAACTAAAAAAAGCAAATTAAGGAAAACATGAAAAAATGATGAAAGTGGTGAATTCTTTAGGAATTCGATTCTTTGGTTCAATCTCAACCTATACCCTAATTAAACATATTTCATTAAATTGTTGCTTACCTCTCCCTGAACTATTAATTGTAGTTTAATAATAAGTTCTATTAACTTGAGTTTTTCCTTAAGTCATGTTTAATTAAGACAAAATCGTTAATTAAACCTAACTACCTAATAACCTAGGATATAATCTCTGGATTCAATTGGGTAGTCGCATTACGAGTTAGGAAAACCAATTAATCTAAAAAATGACCACATACGCTTGGGTTATTCAACCTAAGTTATGTTATCTCTAATGATTACGATGGATTTTTATAGAAGATAACTTAAGAATTATTGTATAAAGGATTGGAATATATAAATTAAACATTTATGATGGTTGATACCTAATCTTATAATAAGCGTTATTTTCTCTAAATATTCAATGGAAACTTATTTATATGCTGGTGTTGACCTACCTTAGATTTGATGTAAACCTCCATAGTGGTGGAATGGATTTAGGTGTTGTTTATTCAAATAGTAATATAATTTATTCCTTTTTTGCACCATTTAGTAATTCTAATGAATAAATAATTTTATAATATGCTACAAAATATCACATTATTAAAATGAATAAATAAATTAGAAAAAGAAAGCCTCTTATGTAATTCACATAAATTAGATTTAACTATTTTTAAATATTACCTAGTTGATAAATGGGAAAAAAACCCTTTAGAAAGGGGAGACGAGCTTTTTATCGATTACATTTAATTCATTCTAACATATATGGTCTACTGAATATAAGGACGAGATGTGTGGTCATATATTTCATTACTTGTATAGATGAATATACTCCTTATGAGTATGTCTCTTTGATTTCTTACAAATCAAAACCACTAAATTATTTCATAAAGTATATAAAGAAGAAAATAAAAGCATTAAGAACTGATAGAGGATAAGAATAATTTTTAATAAGTTCAATATCATATGTAATGAAAAAGGAATAGAAAGATAGTTTACTATTCCTCAAACTCCACAACAAGATGGTATTGTAGGAAGATGAAATAAAACATTACTAGAAATGACTAGGTCTATGATGGAACCAATTACCTATTAAGGCGATGCATTGGTCATAGTTAGTTATATGCTTAACCTAGTGCCCACAAAATCAATTACAAACACTCCATATAATTTATGGATAGGTGGATGATCTTACAAGAAAATTATAACAACATAGGGGTGTACTAGTTACGTATACAACCTCACTCACAAATATAGAAAATTAGGCATAATAAGGAAGAAAGTGTCTTTCTTAGATACTATGAAAAATCAAAGGAATATGTATTGATAAGTGAACAAGGTAATGAAGGAGTAACTGAATTTAAATAATAAGATTTCACTTTTTTAGAAAATAAATTTCCAAAGCAAGGTGAAAAAGGAAAAGATCTATTATTATATAAGGTTATTGATCTCAATGATTTTGTTACAAAGATTTATAAAGAGGGACGTCATTTAAGTGGGAGTAATTTATAACTTGAAGAATTAATTCAAGGTTATATATACTAGAAGTTTACCTATCTATCTGATTTGAATGAGAGTAATCAAGACATTCATAAATCTGTTTCTTAATAACCTTAACTACATTAAAATATTCATGGAATAATTTCCAAATGTCATTTTAAAATAGAAGGAGAAATTCACATGTTTATCCCACAAGAAGCGTATGACATAAGGAATGTACATAATGCTCCTATTGGTTCTACTTAAGAAGAATATATTAAATCAATAAAGGAAGGGATGACTTCTTTAAGCTTAAATCAAGTATAGGACTTGGTTGATCTCCCCAGTGGCTGCAAAGCTATTGGGAAAAAATAGGTTCTTAAAATAAATTGAAAGGTTACTGATAGTGTCGAAAGATACAAAGCAGATCTTATGATTAGAGGATATGCATAATAGGAAAGAACTTGTTATAATGAGACATTTTCATCTATTGTGAAGTGTGCTTCAATTTGTCTAATCTTGTTTGTATTAGCCAATTTGGATCTTGAATTACATCAAATGGAAGTAAATAGCTATTTTAAAGTGGAGAAATAGGGGGAAAAATCTATATGGAACAACCTAGGTTTACACTAACATAGGACAATAACATGAAGCCTATTATTTATTTAAATTCTATTTATGTTCTAAAAAAGTCTTTATGACATTGAAGCATTTTTTAATAACATAATTATTTCTTTTTTTCATATGATTAATGCAGAATATTTTGTATACATTAAGAGATCCAAAAATAAATTTGTGATTTTATCTTTATATATGAATGACGTATTGATTGCTTGTAATAATTATGAGTTTGTTAAGTAAATCAAAAAATAGTTGTCACCTAAATTTTAGATGAAAGACATGTATAGAGCTACATATATTTTTTGAATTAAGATTTTATGATATCATTCAAAGAGATTATTATCACTTTTTAACTAACCAATATTAGAAATATTCTAGAATGATTCTTGTATGCAAATGTAAACCAATTGATAATCTTATTATTAAAGGTGAAGGTCTCAGTAAGAAAATTTTCCCATGAACACCATAAGAAAGGGAAAAAAGGTTCCTTATTTTAGTGTAGTTGAAAGTCATATATATGATATGATGTGTAAAAGGTTAGATATTTATTATGTTGTTGGAATGGTAAGGAAATATTAGTCAAATCTAGGATAAGCATATTGGAAGGCAATAAAGAAAATATTGAGGTATCTAAGATACTATTGATTTTTAATTATGTTACCAAGGAAAATACCTACATATACTAAGGTATGATAATGCAAATTGGGAAGGACGTTTAGATGAGAGAAAATCTACCTCTGGATTTCTTTTACTTAACAATGATGTAATATTATGAAAAAAAAAAGAAATGTTCTTATATTATTGATCCATAATAGAAGCTGAATTTATAATATTTTAAACTGCCATATAAAAAGCTATATGACTTAAAAAATTCTTAGTTAATTTAAGAGTCGTTAAAAGCAAGAATGATATAATAGTTAAAGAGCCATTGCTTATTCTAAAGACGCTAAATTTCATTATATAACCAAATATATAGATACTAAATACAATTACATGAAAGATATAGTCTCATATGGTAAATTGAGCATTTAGTATATATCTACACAAGATATGATGACATACCTAATAATAAAACCAATTTCCTATATATATATATATATATATATATATAGGCATATGAAGTCACTAAGATTATATAGATATTGCAATGTAATTGGTAAACATTTATCCATATATGTTTATTCATTGTAATGTCATATCTAAATACAAATATGTATTGAAATTGATTATTAAGTGATAAGCTTCATTTAATATTTTATTATGGAATACGTTTACTTTATAGGACATATTTTACGTATGAATTGTAACCCTCACACAGGAAATTGACTATAGTATTTTATTATCAAGATTATAACTAAGAGCAAGTGCAAGAAACTTAAATTTTGAATGCCATCATAGATGATAAGTCAAAAGGAAATTGGTATAGATTGATCAAATGGTCACTATATTATCTTAATTTTCTAAATGAAAATTCAGAAATATTAATTTGAAAGTAGACTAGTGTACTCAGGTTAACCATCAAATGTGCTTAAATCAACATCTTAATAAAGAAAACACATGCAAGAGGGGGGTGAATTTTGTGTGACAAAAAAATTTCTAAAGCTCTTTCAATTCATATAATAAACAGATCCTAGTTAATGAATAAAAATAGTAGTAGCTTGTCATGCGATAAAGTATTTTAAACGACATGGACCTACTAGGCCATAGGCACCTTTTGTAGGATGGGACCCTGCTTAAACAAAAGGAGCCTACTGAATGATAAATCATGTTAAAACAATTTAAAAATAGAAGGCGCTTGTTAAAATTAAAAGGAACCTCTTACAAGTTGAAAGTGAAGGAGCCTCTTGCTAAAAAAAACGCACACATAATATAATGCAGAAATTTAAAAGTTAAAGAGAGAGAGAAGAAGGATGCAGTCGATTTATACTGATTCTGCTTACAACCTAAGCCTACATCCAATCCTTAAGTGTCTAACTTGAGTGTTTCACTATAAAAACCTAAGTAGTAATTTGACGAGCTTCTTTAAGCTCACGAGTACATATTTTTCAAGATATTCTAACCTTCCAAACTAGTAGTATTTAGCTAGCCTCTATAAGCTCTCAATAGATGAAAATGTAATTTGCTCGATATGAGCTTCAATGATCTCTCTCAAAAGGAATTTTCACTTTCTAAAGTACAAGAGATTCGATAAGAATATAACTTTCAAAAGTATTGATGTCATTGATGTAATTCAAGAATCTGATCTGTTTATGCAAAAGTAATAACTTTTCCTTAAGTAGGCATTTATTTCAACTAGTCATTGCTTCATTTGTATCCTTAGTCAACTAGATGGATTTAAATATGAATAACTTCGATGTCATGCTTTCCAAAAATCTTCTAGTAATCACAGGGATAATATACGACCTTCATAATTAGTAGGATCCTTTCGGATAAACCATTTTTAACAAGGTAAGTTTAAAAAGAAGGTTACTGCAAAAAGGGAAGCGTATTTCTTATGATTTTATTTCCTTTTGAGAATTATCCCGTTAACAATAAAAGAAAATAACTCCAATGATAACAAGATTCTTCTAAATATTGTGAAATAAATAAGGTAAGTTCATAAGGAAGGTTCTTTTAAGAAAGGAAGATTTATCCTATGATTTATTTTCTTTTGAGAATTAGACCATTAATTGTACGATGAAATAAATTCAATTCGAATTTTGAAATATTATGAGGTTTTCATGAAAATCATTAATAATAAACCCTGCATCTATATAGTATTGCATGAACAAAAGACAAAAACTCTAAATAAAAGGAATTAATATTGTTACACATGACTCTTTCTATATATAAACTATTAAAAGGGATTAATGAAAGATCTCATCTAGTATTATACAAGATCCTAGAGGCTAAATGAACCTTATAATATACCCTCATAACTCTTGTCTATTTCTTAAAACTTAAATTTAAGGTTTGCTACTTTAGGAAGTTGCTAAAAGATCATATGTGATACAATCTTATAGGATAATTCTAGGAAAACAAATTAAATTCAATTCGAGAGAATTTAGAACATAAGAAGGACATTTTTATTGGTGACTCATATAAGAAAAAGATATATTCAAAGGTGGCAATAGTCTCTTAGTAAAAATAACTGAATATATTTTGATATGATGAAGCAAATAAGATCAAAAGAGATTAAAAATATGAGATATGATGTAAGATATAGCATATTAAACCTAGGCTTGTCAAAATAGGCCCGGCCCATGGGCCGGTCAACGGGTTTTGGCCAGGTTTGACCGGCCTATGGGTCGGGCCACGGGCCAAGTACGTATGACCCGCGGGCCGGCCCGTGGCCGGTGAAATAGTGGATGGGCCGAACCGCGGGCTGGTCCGATTGACCCGACCTGTGGTCCGTGGCCCGCCCACCACAAAAAAATTTATTTATTTATTAAAAAATTAATAAATAATTTAAGTAAGTTAAAAATATGTAATTAATGTAGTTCATAATTTTAACAATAACTTTTAACT
>JANIIA010000191.1:38132447-38145608 GCA_027478495.1 Erythroxylum alaternifolium | reverse complement strand
ATAAATACATATATGCATAATATACATATGTTGTAAATATGAAAAATAAAATAAAAAATTTATAATTTATTAATTTTAAAAAATAAAACAACAATTTTTTAAATTTATTTTTAAAATTTTTTATTTTAAAATTTCGGGCTAAAACGGCCCACGGACAGCCCATGGCCCCGACGGGCTAGGCGGCCCGGGTCATGGGCCTCTCCGCGGGCCGCCACTTCAGCGGGCCATTTCGGCCCACGGGCTATTTCTGCCTGCATGGGCTGGGCCACGAGCCGGCCTTTTGTGACCCGCCTGGGCCCTGGGCCGAAATGGCCCGAGGGAAATTTTCAATGGGCCGCGCCGACCTGGCCTGACCTGACCCATTGACGTCCCTAATTAAATCCACTCAAAGGTCGATTCGTTAATCAAGATGTTATATATTTCTAACAAATATAGGATAATGAACTCTTGTTGAATGCTAGTCGCAAGAGTTATTGGACAAGTATGAGAACTGCAAAGTCCTAGTCAAATAAACTTATCATGTGTGAGTAGGTGATAATAAATAAATACACTCATTAATAAGTTAATATTGTCAAATTAATTTCATCTAAGTGCCAAAGAGCACTTAAAATTTTGTTGTTATATATATAACAAATTATTTCAATTTAAAATGATGATTTATCTAATCAATTAGATATTTGCATAAGAGAAAAGCATTTTTCGTTCAAGTTCTCTTTAGCAGGTGGAAATTAATTATTATCCAAGTAATATGATCAATGATATATATTCAATTCGACACTATAATATATGACTAAAATACCTAGAATCACAATTATTCAAATCCTACGAAGGGGCTCGAATCCTTAATATTATATATATTCAATCTGATAGTTAGTTTTTTTAGAAGACATTGGAAAATTTTGTCAACAATCAATAGAAGTTTTCTCTACACTAAGCATGAATTGAAGAAAAAATGTAAAGATTGAAACTATAAATTAAAAACTCTTAAAATAATTAAAGTTAATTCCTTTTTATAATTTAATGGACAAAAATACAAGTCAAATTTAAATATCTACAGGAGAATTGATTTCAAATCCAATGCAGCTAAGGGTTACACTATCCCGACTGTTGATGCAGATTTTAGTAAGTCCAACTTTGCTACCTTGGATTAAGATATTTTTGAAGAAGCTAGAAATGTAGTCAGATATTTCGTTGTTAGATGATAATTGTCTCTCTTTTAAGACTTTATTTTAGTGACATAAAATTAGTGTTAAAAGTTTCGAATGAGTTTGAGTAGATTTGATCCTTAGATTAATTATAGTTTGTTATTTACCAGTAATCATGAACTTATTGTAAGTTTGTGGTTAATAATGCTTATTATTCAAAACTTGTTACGGGCCGACTTGAACCCAAGCATAGTCACAATGCAATACTTTCTTAGCCTTGTGGATATTACTTCTAAGTAAGTTTTAATCTCTTATTGTGACAATTATTAACTATTTCCTGAGTTAGAGCTTTTGGGGAAAGACTAAAAGATGTTGGAATGTCAAAGTGAAGGCTAAAAGATGGTAATTTCTATTTGCCTTTCAACCTTGATTTCTTTGGATTAGAAACATAACGGAATCGTTGTCCATTTAAGGAGCCAGGACATGTATATAACACTTGAATGAAGATCCATATTCTTTATGAAACCAAGAAAAATAAGAGCCATGCCAACAATGTTAGATCTATAAGTTTCACAACATTAATATCACCGTCAAACATGCATCGGAGCTTAAGTTTTGAAGTTATTCGTCATTAAACTTATTCTTCGCACGTCGAACACTTTTCTCCTCACTGATTGGATGTAACAATATTGGTCCGATGGAGGATTGCAAAAGGAAAAGAATAAAAGGTAAAGGGAGACTAAGTAAGTTATGTGGATGACAACCAATGGAATAAGAACCAAGATATTAGTTGTCCAATAAATTGTTTGGACTTCCTGTTTCATCTGCAATCTGGCTTAATTTCTTCAAATGTCCTTCCTAACCCCAAGAACCATTTTTCTCACTTCTTGTCCAAATGACCGTTTTAGTCTGTCATTCAACTAGTTTATCGATCAAATGTAGTTCACCTGCAAAAAATAAATGCAAAATTTAGCATATTATAATTTATTGCCGAAATTAGAACGCCCTGCGTGATGCTCCATGTCGTTATCAGCCAACTGGAGATAACCGTGTGTAAAACATAAACAGCATCATTCATGTCCAGCTCTTACTCTTTTAGCCGGTTTTGAGACTTCTAGTAAACAGATACATAAAGACACTTTCATGCCATTATTTGAAATCTATATGCAAAGAAAGACAAGACAGTATAAATCTTACATGGTGATACGCTAATTCATTAAAATATATGCATCATGTAAAATAAGGTATTTTCTTAATAATTAAAATTTTAACTAAAATAAATTTATTTGATATGATTTGTGTTTCATTTCCTTTTCTCTACGATGATATTTCAATTTTGTATGCATGCATGCAATCGGAGGGGAATATTTCAATTTATTTTCAACCAATCTTTAATGATATTAAAAAATAAAAAGCCACTATAATTAAATGGTATATGTTATAATTTTAAAATTACAGATTTAGTCAATATAAATCGATAGAACATGTAATAATCTTAGCTTTTACAGAAAAAAATTTGGTTAAATGATGTTATCTGTTTAAAATAGTGATTGAAATAATTCAAAATTGTATGGATAAGGTTACGCAATTTGCTTAAGTGCAAAGAGTCTTGCTTTCACCCTCTTAAGAAAATATACAAGAAAAAACTAGTAAATGCAATTTTTTGTTTCACTGTGCGTAAGGTTTACGCATTAAGAACCTAAATCAACAAGAACAACTTTAGGGAGAGATAGAGTTGTCAGATTAAGATGAGATCGAGGTCATCCGGCATAATAGTGTCAATGTTAGGATAGCATTCCGTAAGTCGGTCCGCTTGTGGGGTACCACCAACCAGACTGCCTCAGCTGTCTCAGCTCTTTAAATACCAATTGTCTACAGCAAAAGCCCTTCGCATAACCAGCGAGCTACAGACTACCTATCTATCTTAAAAGACTATATACTTCCAATTACTGCCTCTCTTTCTCTACATTTCTGCATATAAATCATAAAGCTTCATATATATGTCATCAAACTTGGCAAAATAGCTACATAATTATCCAACAGATAAAATAAGACATAAAAAACACCATTTTCTTTCTATTTGCAGATTTAAGCATTTCCAAGCTTTACATAATTTTTTTTTTTTAAGCAAGCACAACCAAAATCCTTAACAAATGAGTATGCATCGTGTTGTGATTCCTCCTCAGAAGCCATTCATTCAATCTCTAAAATCGTCTCTTAAGGAGACCCTTTTCCCCGATGACCCTTTCAGGCAAATTAAGAAGCAACCAGCTTCCAGGAAATGCATTCTGGGACTGCAGTACTTTATACCAATCCTTGAATGGGCTCCTCGCTACACCTTTCAGTTCTTCAAAGCCGATCTTATAGCCGGAATTACAATTGCTAGCCTTGCAGTGCCTCAAGGCATAAGTTATGCTAACTTGGCTCGCCTCCCACCAATTGTTGGTCTATGTAAGTAGTTATGTTCAATCATTTACCGATTATTTGATGGAAAAGCATACGTACTGATATATAACTCTGTTTGCGGTACTGGTGACTAAAAGATTCAAGCTTTGTTCCACCTTTGGTGTATGCTATTTTGGGGAGTTCAAAAGATTTAGCAGTAGGTACTGTTGCTGTGCCCTCGCTACTCATAGCTTCCATATTAGAGAAAGAAGTTAACCCTCTTGACAACCCTAAGCTTTACCTTCAGCTAGTTTTAACTACCACTTTTTTTGCCGGAGTTTTCCAGGCTGCTCTCGGCATTCTAAGGTGTTGAAATTATTTCAAATCCTTTAATTTATGTGTATCGACAATCTTTTAAAGATTTAAAATATGACTTGGCATCAAAATGCGTTGCAGACTTGGAATTATAGTGGACTTTTTGTCCCATTCAACAATAGTGGGGTTCATGGGTGGAGCAGCAACAGTTGTTTGCCTTCAACAACTCAAAGGGATTCTTGGGTTAGTCCATTTCTCCCGCGCAACAGATCTTCAATCGGTTATGCGCTCAGTCTTTAGCCAAGTTCATCAGGTATATGCATAGGTCTTCAATTATTAACTATTAATTACTTGAGTTTCATATCTCTTTATTTTATTTTTCCGAATACTTGCGTTTTTTTTTTTAGGTTAAATTTCTTTC
Source organism: Erythroxylum alaternifolium (assembly GCA_027478495.1). NCBI lineage: Eukaryota > Viridiplantae > Streptophyta > Magnoliopsida > Malpighiales > Erythroxylaceae > Erythroxylum > Erythroxylum alaternifolium. The sequence goes on along the minus strand of JANIIA010000191.1, from coordinate 38,141,342 downwards.
GTTCCGTCTATAATATGGTTATGTTCGTTGCAGTGGAGATGGGAAAGCGCTGTACTGGGCTTGTGCTTTCTTTTCTTCCTCCTCCTCACAAGATACCTCGTAAGCCATTCTGTGCTAGATAACCTTTAAAGTAATCTACTCACATCTTTCCATCAAAAGTTAAAAATGAAATTACCAAGACTGATAACATCAATAATTAATATGTAATAGACAGTATAAAGAAAAGTTGACTGCAGAAAACATGGATATGTACACCATCAATAGAAGGGACATTGAGAACTAAAAGATAATACTCATTTTATTATTTATTTTTCATTATTATTTGTTGGTAGAGCAAGAGAAAAGGATACTTCTTTTGGATAAATGCCATGGCTCCTCTGACGTCTGTAATTCTTGGAAGCGTTCTTGTTTTTCTCACCCGAGCTGAAAAACACGGTGTTGAAGTGGTGAGTTCTTTCTCTGGAATTTTACAAATATATCCACTTCTCACACTAGTATGTGGCCTGCAAACCATTGCTACAAATATACATGTGATGATGTCACATAGTAATTATCCCAAAATTTATATACACTCCAAATGTTGTCTTTTAACCAAGAGTATGCAAAAGGGTTTTGTTTTCTTGGAGTGAGAGCCAACTTTTCATGATTGACTTGTTTTGTCCAGATTGGGCGCCTGAAGAAGGGTTTGAATCCACTGTCAGTGTCCGAGTTGGGTCTTGGGCCTCCATATCTGATGACAACTGTCAAAACTGGAGCAATAGTCGGTATCATAGCGCTTGCTGTGAGTCTCTTACCATGGTTCATAGAATATTCCCAAGTTTTTTTTTTTTCATGCAACCATAAAAGAAGTGAATCATATAACGCATAAGCTACAAGTTTTCTGATCCTGATGACCCAGGAATTTCACTGACTATTTACAGGAAGGAGTAGCTGTTGGAAGAAGCTTCGCTATGTTCAAGAACTATCACATTGATGGAAACAAAGAGATGATCGCTTTTGGGATGATGAACATTGCAGGCTCTTGCACTTCTTGCTATTTAACCACGGGTATTTGAGGCTCAGATATCGTTGAACCTTGTGGAAGAACGTTAATACTTCCTTAGTTGCATGACCCATATTTTTACGCTTATTGCAGGACCCTTTTCAAGGACTGCAGTGAATTACAATGCAGGATGCAAGACAGCAATCTCCAACATTGTCATGTCAACTGCTGTGATGATAACGTTGTTATTTCTAACTCCGCTATTCTATTACACTCCCCAAGTCGTTTTGTCCGCCATTATTATGGCTGCCATGCTTGGCCTTATTGACTATGGAGCTGCAATTCACCTCTGGAAAGTAGACAAGTTCGATTTTCTCATCTGCATTAGTGCATATCTTGGAGTGGTATTCGGCAGTGTCGAGCTCGGTCTAGTCCTCGCTGTAAGTAGTACCAGACTAGCTAATATTCATCTTGAAAAGTATAGAGTCCACTACTAGCTGATGTTACTGATATGGATATCAATTGCTAATAATATGCAGGTAGCCCTCTCCCTTCTAAGGATTCTCGTATTTGTAGCAAGACCAAGGACGTTTTATCTAGGAAACCTACCAAATTCTATGATCTATAGAAATGTAGATCATTACTCACATGCAAACAAAGTTCCTGGGCTTCTCATTCTGCAGATTGAAGCACCTATCTTCTTCGCTAACACCAACTACCTCAGAGAAAGGTATCTACATGCAAATTAACGATAAATCATTAATCACGTTCAAGCGGGTCCTTAATGGTCATGGCTATTTGATGTTGTTCAAATATAGGATCTCACGATGGATCAACGAAGAGGAAGAGAAGCTGAAATCTACAGGGGAATCCACCTTACAGTATGTGATACTGGATATGAGCGGTATGTGTCAATAGCCGATGAGTCTTATAAAGACTCGTCATTCTTCCATAACTTCCATTCTAATATTTCATTGAATTGGTCTCGCAGCTGTTGGTAGCATAGATACAAGTGGTATCAGCATGTTGGAAGAAGTGAAAGAGGAAATCGACAAAAGAGGTCTTAAGGTACGTATAGATGAATTTTTGATATTTTCAAAGATTCAGATTTTCTTGAAATTGTTTTATCTATGTCATTGAGGTGCTGCATATTTTGGCATAGCTGGTATTGGTGAACCCGCAAAGTGAGGTGATTAATAAGCTAGACAAGTCGAAATTCATTGAAACGATTGGTCAGCAATGGATATATCTTACAGTGGGAGAGGCTGTGGAAGCATGTAACTTTATGCTACATACAGGCAAAGAAACTTCAGTTGATGGAGAATTTGATTCACAAGTAAAAGTCTAGTAATTTAGATAGGTGTTGGAGCATTTGGTTCATCTACGACCATTTTGTGGAGGTGATATTGATATATGCCCCTTCCTATTCTATGGATTTACGAGGGGCAAAAGGAGGTGATTTGTTAATGAAATTCCAATTTTCTTATTTATAACTCACCAATTTTTTTTAAATTCAATTATATTTTATAAAAATATAATTTATCATTGTAGAATGAGTCCTTTTAATTTATTTTAAATTTAAGTAAAAGGACAACTAAATTTTTTTAAATATCTTTTTTATTAATAAATTGAAGTTTTTATAATAAGAAAATTTGTAATCATCATCTTTTGAGTGTACATTATAAATCTTGTATACTAGTTATGATATTTAACATTAGTGAATTAAAATTAAACTTAAGAAATAAATAATAAGAAATTTGAAAAATTTTTAATAATCAGATTCACAATATTTGATTTTAACAAATATATTTAAAACTCACACTAAGTCACCATTTCAATTTTAAATTTTTAATTGAAAGAGGTATATATTTTTATAAAAGTTTCACATAATTTAAGTTTAGATCAGTCGATCATAAAACTTAGAAATAGTTGCCAAATGGACTAATGCAATAGGAACGTACGTTCTTAAATGTGGGTTTATACAACTTCCAAAATTAGTTAATTAGAAGTGAAACAACTTTGTCCGTACCATGAATTTCTTGGAATATTTCCTTAGAAAGATACATGAATAATATAGACATTTCACACACCTAAATAGCAAATTATGTACAAGCAAGCGTATAAAAATGCCTTGTACATCACAATTACACAACTTGGTAGCATGGCTTAATGTTTGCGTACGCTTTGAAGACGCAGAAACGTAAATTCTTTTCAAAATGCCGTGGATTGACTGCAAGTCAGGAATGTAAGCAGTTCAAGTAGAACAAAGTTAAACTTCAAAAAAAAATTAAAATCAAAAGGATACTTGTTTAAAGCTCCACATTTACTTCCAAGCTCGAATTCCCGATTCAAGTTGTAGAGGAAAAAATATATACAGTTCAAAGACATTAGAAAGAAAAACATAACTTCGAAAAACCAAAGAAGATAATTGCCACGCAGCTGACTCGTCAGATGTTAAACTTGGCACAGAGCCTGTCTTGTCCATCTATGCTTGTCTTTTTGTCTGTCAGAATATATTTTATGGGATACAATCAATTATCGTTTTGATTTTATTAAAAATAGGTTAACGATATAATCCCTCATGAGATACCTATGGTTTACTATTATTGTGATCCCTATAGGACTTAAGCACTTTATACTCTTAGTGTGGTTAATGGTGTAGGCCTAACCTTAAAGTTCATGATGAGCAGGCCTAGGATTACTAGCTGTGACTAGATCCCCACTGCACTCATTATATATACACTTGTATACTATCTCTACATAGTTTGCCCCATTGAAAATTGTACTTTCTAAAGAAATCGGAGTTGTAGTGGAAGCTCTAGCCATCATCAAATGCTTGCGTGGTACTCTCACAATTTGACGATCGTGTCTTCAACAAGTAAGTATCTGTGTTTCCTATCACTAATTGATTCATGATTTTGGCTCCTTACATTTGGTGTCAGAGAAAATGAATTATGTGATAAGAAAACTGATAATTATTGTCGATGATTGAGAATTAGGATCATAATTTGCAATTTTATATGATCATATATGTGATTGTCATGTTAATGTAAATTCGTAAAATTGATCCCCAAAACCTTAGGGCTTTTGTAGATCCGAATCTCATTAGTCTATTGATGTATGATTTTTTTTTAATTTTTCATGCACTGTGCACTGAGAATTTCGCAACACAAACCACGATTATTGAACCTGATGGATATGAGGTATGACCATAACGGGGGTGTTAAGGAATTTATTCTAATAATGGTTCACCTTCCAACTAAACTAAAAGCCCAATCCATTGACCTGAATAAAAATTTCATTGTTCATCATGCCTTAAACTGTCTCCCTATTGAATTTACCCAAATCAAAACAACATATAATACCACTGGTGAGAAGTGAAGTGTTAATGACCTTATTACCAAGTGTGTGCCTAAGGAAGAGAAACTTAGGAAAGAAAAGAGTGATTTAGCCATCCTGATCATTTATGCCAAGCCCCCTTTTGCAAGAGTCATATAAAACATAAGAAATACTCTTATAGTGCTCATCACACACTACAAGAAATAGTAGTTTTAGTGACACTAAAAATTGTCACTAAAAGCAGTAATATTAGTCACTATTATTAATAGTATCCAATATTTGAAGTCGTCACCTCCCGTCACAAATACCTCCGTCACTACTGAAATAGTGACTAATTTAAGAAATGGTCACAATTATGCAACACTTTTGTGACACAAATACTGACACTAAAACTTATGAAATGTGTGACAAAATTATATGTTCACAAAAACGTTACATTTTTATGACACGTTTTGTTGTCACAAATAATATAAAGTAGTGACGAATTAAATCGTAACAAAACTACATTGTGTTATGACAAAAATACCGACACTAAAATCTATTAAATGTGTGACAACACTATATGGTAACAACAACTTTACATATTTATAACAATTTTGTCTACGCAAATAATGTAAAGTAGTAACAAATTAAGTTGTAACAAAACTTTATTGCATTGTAACAAAAGTGTCGACACTAAAACCTATATAATGTGTGATAATATTATATGGTAACAACAACTTTACATATTTATAACAAGTTTGTCGACATAAATAATATCAAATAGTGACGAATAAAGTCGTAATAATACTTCATTTTATTGTTACAACATTTTTCCATTAAAATAATGATAAATAGTGACAAAATATTTGTCATTAATAATATTTTTATCAGTGTCCATTACTTCTTAAGTCACTAAAATTTTAATAGAAAAGTGTCAACATCATTTCATCACAAAAATGAAAATTGGTTCTTACAAAAGATATTGCCACTAATGTCTTTATTATTATCACAAATAAAACTATCAATTAATCAACGAAATTGCATTAGCTGTAAAAGAAATTTGCATTAGTAGATATATTGTCTAATAGATTTTGTCACAAGTATGAAGGTTATATGTTACAATAATATTGTCACTAAATAAAGAATATATGTTACAATTAATTTATTACTAATATGTTCTTGTTTGTCGCAAATAATATTATTAAATTTAACAATTTAGTTGCTTAATTGATAAAATTTTTTGCATTGGTGGCCATAAAATAGTTGTCACAAATGATACGGATTTTTAGTGCCAAGATATTATTAGAAGAGCAAATAAAAATTATTAGTATATATAAAATGTAATGTCCAAAATTCTAATTTCCAATATATAAAATTGAAAATTTTAATATTCAAGAAAATTATTTATTACAATTATCTCAAACTACTACGTACTAATTTAAGTTAAAACCCTCTAAGATAAAATTTCTTGGCTATTCTTCAGGATAAAGTTTACTGTTGATTTGTTTACTACAAAATAAATAAAAATAAAATAAGTTAATTAGTTTATAAAAATAAATAAATATTAGGAACAAGCAACATATTCAGCTAAAACAAATTGTAAGAAAAAACAATGAAGTCAACGAGTAGAAAAAAATCAAGAGAAAGATTGACGGAAAACTGGCTCTTTTATAATTCACAAATAGAGGCAACCTATTAAAAGTGAATAGGACAAAGAGAAGCAGTCACGGGTAGTTTGATGATCTAATGCATAGTGGTTGATGAAGGTCGAAAGAAAAGCAGTGATGAAGGGCTATAGAAGTCTATCAATTTTGTGGGTTTTTAACGAAGTTTTTGGGTTTCTAATAAGCAGTGAAGAACTACAACAAAGGTTTAACAACTATTTTCTACATTACCTTTTCTCATCCATAAAGATTGACTAAAAACTAGGTTGGGAAGATAGTTTTACGGGAAACTACAACTCAGAACCACAAGCATACAGTTGCTTTATATACACTTAAGCAACAAAGGTGATACCTTTACATTTTCCTAGTCTACGTAGCTGACAATCGAAAAGTGAACAGGACGAAGAGAAGTAGCCATAGGTAGCATGACGATCAAATGTGTTGTAACACCCCATTCTTAACTGACATATGCATGTGTGTCGATCAGATAGATGTGTACGTGCCTATCAGAAATGTCATGTTAACTATCTCACCTTCACTGTACATAACATGACATCATACACTAAACCATCAATCACACATTTTATAAACTAAAAAAGTTATCACATTAATCAAAATCCATAATTTACATCGTTTCATACAACACAATACCATCCCAGGTTTATAACATCATCCTATGAGTTTAAACAACTCAGTACACACTAAATACAATAAACATGAAAATCTCAGCTGACCGACCTTTGAGCCAAATCTGACGGTGATAGTTGCCAAAAGTATGCTTCTACAGAGTCTTAGAAGCTAGGTCGTCTCACTTTCAAACTTGAAAAGCAACGGTTCAATTTTGATGAGTTTTACGAACTTAATAGAGTCACCATCCTTGATGGTTCACTCATATCATACAACAAGATCAAGTATAGCATGTAATCACACAGCTCAACTCCGTTTAACAAGTATCAAATACTATCACAGATAAATCATTTCTCATATAAACGGTTCAATCATATAACAACATTAACACAGTTTTGCAAATCATTCAATAAATTCAAATTATATGCGGATGCGACATGTATGAGACTCACATTTATTTTTATTTTATTGTGACTGTGTGCCTTTACAGTATCCCGAATTATCGGGCTCAGTCAGTCAGTCAGTGACTCATTGATCACAACGAGCCATAGGCTCGAACCACATATGCAGAAGCTTAAAGCTCATATCAGTAACAGTATCAGTAGTCACATCAGTCACAATTCCTTTATATTACATGCATTGAAATGAAATGCATGCCACAAATCAGTCATCAATTCAATCATTTTCATTTTCATGTAATATAACAGTCTATCAGTCACAGTATCAATTACAGTAACAGTCACAGTAGCGGTGGTCGTCGGACTAGGTCCGGCATTCAACTTTTCAGTTGAGAATCAGATAATCATTTAGGAAGACACATTCTCATTCAATCGGCACTTCCAATATCATTTTCATGCATCAAAATGCCTTAGACAAATATTATCCGGAATCTAGCACACAATCAACACAATCAATTATATTATGAAGCACATAGTCCTGCACATTTCCATACAAGCAGCACTTCAATATTTCAATTCAATATCATAGTCATCGAACCTTCATTGTCCGGAATCAACAATCAAGCCTCATTCATTTAATCATTTTAAAACATAATTTAAACAAATAAGTAATTAAGTGAGATCGTCTAGGTTACTCACAATATGCTCCAAATAGTTATTGCCTTGAAGTACCGGCAATGTCTAGATGTTGTCGTTCATTGCATTCCTCTATACAGACAGTACATTCACATATCACAATATTGCACAATTATATACTCATTTATGCACATTTATGTATACTGAATATATACAATGCATGTTCATGACAATTTCAGGTATCTTACTGTAATTTTCATCATTAAATCGATCAGATATCAAAGCCCTCATTATTAACATTTGGTACTTACAATTTGGACCAAAATAAAACAATGTGAAATCAACATCATAACCCAATTTACTACTTCAGATTTTCTACTCATATAGTTTTGGTCAACTTTGCATAATTAATCCAATAGGATAAATGACAAAAATAGGCAACCCTTCCTTCTGGAAAGTTGTTTTACAGTGTCTTAAGTTTCTAATGACTCCAAGATCATCCAATTTGGTTCAGTATTCAATGCATTATGCACAAAATATCACAAATTGTGCACATTTGAACTTTTGGCTAGTACATGATCATACCATCTAATTGTACAACTTATATCTTTCAGCTCAGATATCCAAAAATTACAACCCTTATACCAATTTAAAGATAAGAGAATAAGATACAACTTTAGTGAAGACAACTCAGCCTAATTCGGCCCACATCAATACAATTTATTCAATAACCATAGAATAAGAATTCTGTCCCTGATAGTGCTACAGCCTAAGCTGGGACTCAATTACATGCCAATTTTTAAAATCATAAAGACAGAATTAAAATTCGACTTCTTCACAAAAGTTGTAGAAATATATGTCTAGTTTAATATGAATTAAAAATAAACTAATTCAGATATCTACAACTGAAGTTATAATTCGAAAACTGAAGCATGATCATGAAAATTTTCCAATTCATAACATTCCAGCAGACTTCCACATTTTCATCCTATCAATCACTACATATACACTTCCTCTCTCTACTGTGTTTTTATAACTTCTGCACCTTTCTCTTTTTTTTTCCCTTCACAACAGCCTATGTTTTCTATCATTTTACTCCTTAAAACACAACACCTCCTTATGCTCTATGTCCTCTTTAACTCTAACCTCATTTCAATTCATCTCTAACAATACCTAAACATTTACGCATTTATTAAAAAAAAAAAGAGCATGTGTTTATAAATCCAACAATAACCTCATCCAATTCTTCATTTCATCATATAGTTTC
>JANIIA010000191.1:38051232-38065236 GCA_027478495.1 Erythroxylum alaternifolium | reverse complement strand
GAGTTCACCACTCATCAAGATTGTGGTTCATAATAAGCGAATGCTTAAGTTGTATGTTTTAAGATTAAAGTAACGACTCACTTTATTCTTGAAAACATACTTGATTCCAGATTCATTTAATAATGCCATTATCAATAGTCAACTACTATCATGATATGAAACTCATCATTCCCTTGAAGTAAACTCCTTTACTTACACGAAGATAAATCGCAATACTACAGTCTAAACCATAATGAAGCAACCAACTTGATTATTCAACTGTGAATCCATTAATTTAGATTCTAATAATATACATGTTTCCCATACATCGCTATGTATATGTATATTGCTTGCAAAAGAATCTTGGTACCTTATGACTAGATATATAATGCTCATTCAAACCCAACTCTTTATTTTATTAATAAAAAATATTTCCATTACAAAACTGTAAATGAAGAAGATTAAGGTACATGTAAATACACTTGCTTTCCAGGGCACTATATTTACATAACTCCTACAGATATGTGGTCACCTATATAGCCTTGTAAGTAACTGTTTATATCCTAGAAACCCTAGTTTTTACTATAAAAGGATATTATTGATGGCTGCATAAAGGGAGGTTGATTACAAGTGTTTTTAAGTCATAAGAAATAGAAAGAAGAGGTAGTTCTAAACAGAGAATAGGAAAAACACAAAGATTACATCACAAGATCCAATAAAGAGCATTCTTCAATCCAATATGTAAGAAGATTTCATCAGAGACAAAAAGTAGATATAGAATATGAATTCTTTTATTTCTATTTGTTCTTCTGAATATTTGCTATTAGATTTTTTTCTATGTTTAGGAACTAAATTGTTTAGTGCCTAGGTGTGATGAACCCTAAGTTATAATGATAATATGATATAATCTTTTATTTAATGCAATTTTATTGACTGATTATTATGATTCAATTATGTGTTACATCCTTACGCTAATATATCTAGAATATTAGTCCAATGTTTGATTTCATATTAACAAAATTAAAAAATCTTTTTATGTGAATAGATTTACAATAATTGAAAGGAGTTGCATGCAGACCTAGAGATAGGTGAATATAAATTCCCTGAATTATAGTCAAACCTAATCGTCAATTCTATGAGTTAATAATGCAATCTTAGGGGTTTAAACTATAAAGAGACTTTAGTTAATCAACTAAGGGTTAGTTGTTAAGAGTCTTGAGAAAGATATTAACATAAGATAGGAATTTTCACAGTTTGATAATTAATAATTTACTTCCATGATAAAAGGTTAGTGTTTAAGATATCTTAGGGGATTCATCACTTAGTAACTAATTATTTGTCATTAAATATTTGTAGTATTTTCTTTATCTTAGTTTCATTATTGTGTCAACTTTAGTTTAGTTTATTTTCTTTAATTTTCAAGTAAATTTAAACCTGATTTGGTGGTTAGATAATAAAAAAAGGGTTAACAATAATACAAACAATCCTTGTTGGATTAACCCATACTTACCAGCTTTTGCAGTTAAAATCTATAAATCTTTATAAGTAAAATAATTCAATCAAGTTTTAGGTGTCGTTTCCAGGGACTATAATATTAGGAAAGCCTGGCTTTTATTAATATAACCATTATTATTTTATTTTATTTTATTCTAATTTATTTGTTTATTTTGTTAACTCTTTAGTTTTCTTATCTTTCACAGATCTTGAGGTCAATTGATAACCCAAAATAGTCCATCGAGCTTAGTATACGAAGATCCAAAGATTGAGGGAATATTTCATAGAAATCTTAGCGTAACACAATTTAAGAGAGTTCAAATTAGATAAACAAATAGAGGACTTAGAAGGTCATATTAATTCTGAAAAATCATAAACCATGACAGACCAACCAAGAAGGATGTTCGATTATACTAGACGAAACTTGACATAAGTAGATTCCAGGATTCTCAAATCAACTATTATTGCTAAGTATCATTCAGATGGTGCAACAATTTGTTTAATTTGATAGGTTATGAGATGGCAATGTTAACATATATATGCCAATATTTCTTGAGAATTGTGACACTTTTAAGATTAAGGGTACCAATGATAATATAATTAGATTGAGACTATTTTCATTGTCATTGAGGGGTAAGGTGAATCAATGATTAAACTCTCTGCCTAGATCATCACTTACTATATGGGGCTAAATAGTAGAGAAGTTTCTTGTGGAGTATTTTCCACCAACAAAGATTGCTAAGTTATGGAATGATATCTCCTTTTATTCCTAGGTTGATTCAGAGACATTATATGACATATGGGAGGGGTTCAAGAAGATGTTGAGGAAATGCCCACATTATGGTCTACCACAATAAATGTAAATTTAGACCTTCTACAGCAGGCTAAATCAGACAACAAGGTAGATGATAGATGTAGCATTTGGGCATACTTTGAACAATAAAACACTAGAAGTAGCCTATGACCTTATTAAAGGCATAGCTATGAATAACTATTGGTGGTGCTCTTCTTAAGTAATACTTAACAAGCTAATGGGGGTATATGAAGTAGATGCAATGGAGCAATTGGCAAACCAAGTGGAAGCTTTGAGTAAAAAGATTGATATATTGACTATAAATCCATAATGTCAAGTTTTGTAGTGTGAGGTGTGCAAACTAGAACATTTAGGTCAAAATTGTAAAGCATTAAAGCCCAAAAACATGTGTATTATATGGGGAATGCTCCTCGACCCTAGAGCAATACGTATAGCAATACTTATAATTTGAGATGCAAGAATCACCCCAATTTCTCTAATAGAAAATAAGGGCCAAGTAAGGAATAACCCTCCACTGGGATTTCCACAACAACCACCTCAAACTAGGAAGCCAAATTTAGAAGATATGATGTTTAATTTTTTCAAGATTCAGATGCAAGATATCAAATAACTAAGGCTTTTATACATAACTTGGAGTTTCAGATAATCAAATTGCAAAATTAGTATCTAAAACACCACAAGGGAGTTTTTTTAGCACTAAAAGTGCTTTAAGACAAAAATGAACCATAAAAGAAAAGGACAATACCAAGAGTAAAGTAAAAGATGAAGGTGAAGGACACCTTAAAAAAGTTAAGGAATTTCAACATGCCATCCCTTATCTCGCCAAAGTGAGGAAAGATCTAATGGATAAGCAGTAGGGTAAGTTCCTTGAATTGTTTAAGCAACTTTATATTAACTTACTCCTTGTTAAAGCTCTTATGTAGATTCCACAGTATTTGAAATTTTTGAAGAATCTACTATCAAATAAGAGGAAGTTAGAGGAATTGGCAACTGTAACACTAAGTTGAATATGCTCAGCAATTTTGAAAAACAAGCTACCAAAGAAGCTCAAAGATTTAAGGAGTTTTATAATCCCTTGTCAAATTGGCAGTTTCAAAATAAACAAGGTTTTAGCTAACCTAGGGGCTAGTATTAATATGATGCCTCAATTGTTTTTTAATAAACTAAGATTAGGTGAACTAAAACATATTAGGATAAGTTTTCAGTTGACAAATAGATTAGTAAAACATCCTAAAGGAATTATAGAGGATATTTTAATTAAGGTTAATAAGCTATCTTCCAGTATACTTCATGATTCTTGATATAGAGAAAAATGTAGAGGTACCTTTAGTACTTGGTCAATCTTTTTTAGAAATTGCTATGTTGATTATCGATGTTGACAAAGGTAAGCTAATATTAAGGTTGTGGATGGACAGGTTGTATTTAAAATGTCCAATGCCTAACCTTGAACTTATTGATGTAAATGAATATAGTGAATTATTTAATGATTCACTTTCAAATATTTAGTAAGACTCCTCTTTTAAAGGTCTTCAGAGCTTTTACAAGTTCAAGGAAATAAACAAAAGGAAAAATGCAACAATAGGAAACAATAAGTAGCTTACTTGGAACCTACAGTAAGATTAAAAAAAACTCAATCTTTATAAGTAATCTTGAGCATGAAAGAAATATAAAGCTAACGATGTTAAACAAGCGCTACTTGGGAGGCAACTCAAAAATTAGGCTATGTTTTATTTTTAATTATATTTCATTTTATTTCTATTTTGGTGTTAGCATAGGATTTTATTGAGTTTTAATGTGTTATATGTTATTACATTAAGCATCCTAAGTTAACTGTGTATATTTATTGTGTTAATGTATACGTGTTAAAGTTTCGCAACTTTGAGTGATCAATTTTTAAGTTTTTCCAACTATTTATCATGTTATACACTATTATAGGGACTTACAGAGTCTTTAGACATGATCATGTACATTTTAGATGTTTTAAAAAATTTTCACACACATTCACAAAGAGCAACACGCTTACTAGACATGTCGTGTAGACTTACATGGATACACCCATGCCCTTTGGAATGACTTACACAGTCAGCTACATGTATATATAGCAGACTGTGTATGTCTACGACAACCTTTAAAATAACCAAAATCCTTCTTTTCTCTCATTTTTGCATCTCTTCCATAACACTCTCCGTCATCCCTCTCCCTACCTAACCCATTTTTAGCATGTTTCTTACCAAATTGTGACACCTAAGTAAGTATTTTCATCGATTTCGCTTTTTTATGCAGGAATCTATAAGTATTTTCACCCCAAAAAATGTTAAGGCTAAGGTTTTTTTATTTAATGTAAATTTAATTGATTTTGAGCTAATAGTTGAATTTTATTCTTGCTCATATGATTTATTGATTCAATTTGATGAATTGTATGAGATTTGGAGGAAATTTTAATTGTGTACATGATTTTGCTCACAAAATGTTGAATTGTGACGATTTTGTGTGTAATTAGGATTAATTGGTTGTTTTTAAAGTTAACTGAGGTTGTTTTCTAGTTTAATTTTATTTCAATTTTAAAATTTGCACGATTTATATGTTCAATTTGGTTAAATTTGGGTAATTATTAGATTAGGGAAGTTAATTTCAATTTTTTTTAATTTTGTAATTGAATGGTTAGGTTAGTTATATTTTTTCAATTGCAGTTCTTTTAGTTTTAATTTTGTGGTTAATTAGGCTTTTGGTTGATTTTCTAATGATTATATCATTATTATTTTATTAATTATTTATTTATGTTAGATAATTTGTTTTAAATTTTTTATTCGTTTAATTTTCCTTTTACTAGTACATTTTCACATTTTAACAATTTAGTCAACATAAAAAATAAGTGCAGGGAAAAGATTATTTTTCATACTTTATCTGCTATTTTCTCAAATTTATTTAAAGTTTTAGGCATAATGACGGATTTTGATTTTCCTATATAAAGCTCACGCATGCTTTTCTGCATAATAAAAAAAACAGACGTTGCTCTCTCCTTTCTCAAGCATCTTTTATTTGCTCCACCAATGCAAGTGTTTCCTCTACATACAAACACCTTACGCACGTATTTTTCTTACGTATTTTATCTCACACAAATTGTTCATTTGTTTGCTTTTCTTTTCATTCTCGGAGATAGTTCCTACTCTACTCTTTGGAGTGCACCGAAGCTAGCGGAGAAGGTGTTAACTATGGGGTCAGATCTTGTTGTCCTACTTCCATAAAGGAGAAATTTTCAATTTAGGGCAGTAATTTTTATGACGCCTTGAATTCAAATAAGTCGTTCCAATTTTAGTTAGTACTACTATTTTCTCTAACAATTGTGACGAAGATTCAAAACAAATCCAACAAATTTAAGTTTAAAGATACAAATCGTACCATTTTAAATACAAATTGATACCAAATGATAACAATAAAAATTACTTTAAATCTTATACAAAATGTCAATAGAAAATCGTACTTTTACCCATGTAAGTATCATGCCATCATGTTCAACGGCTAGGTTAAAGCAGCTCCAATGATGCATATTAGGAAGCGCTTCCAATGACTTATTGGACGTTTACATTGCCCCAATCCACTTATTATAGTATTCCAAGAAACAAAATTTTTTCAGATGCAACTCATTTGCTTCGTTCAGACACACATGTAACCTACATATCCATTAGAGCATTGTCGGCCTCTATCTTCTCTTCCATTGCACGCTTGAAAAATCAACCCCTGAATTCTCTTTCAATCGATCGTCAAGTATTTCTTTTCTCCACGTTATTCTTTCTCTTTTGAATGTTTAAGTATCTCTTTCTCTAGGTTATTCTTTTGCTTTCACGCATATATAGAAGGGCCACCTACAATCTTACGGAGCATCTTAAAAACCTTTTTCTGTGCTGAAGTTATAAATTCACAAACTCTAAATGGATCCAGCGGAATAATGCTATCCATTTCCTTTTCATTCCTCCACTGCTGAAATGGACTGTGATTCTTCAATGTATTGACTAGTCTGATACACGTACATCCCCTCCACTGCAATCTTCATTTGTTTCAATCTTAATTTGCAGTTGCTCAGCACAGTAGGAAACTTGTACATGATTCTTTTTTCAGACCTAATTTTCACTTCATGGAGCAAGGAGTTTCTTCCTCAGCATTAGATGGACCAACAGAGTTTAATGGCCATATTCCTTTGTACTCATTGTCTCTTTGATGGAATGGGATAAATACTTCTTGGCCATGGGATTTAGCAAATCTCCAAGTTTCTTTCAATCGTTTATTTATAAGGCTTCAGATGTCATAAAAGTTTCCATCAACTACTCGCGATTACTGGCTTGTAAACCGATCATCATTTGCCTTTCCACCTTATGAATGACTGCAGCTCATTTGGTTGCACGTGTTTAAATAATACGCATCCTAATTTGAACACAAATTATATACAATTTAAAAAATTCTTAAATGGACTGATATTAAAAAATGGGATGATAATAGGATGAATTCAATCCAAATCCGCGAAATAAAATAAACCTATCAGATGATATACAATATATGTTAGGTATCTTAGTGATAGGCATTATTTGAATTTATTAATAGTGATTGAATTAAATTTTAATTGTGAGCTTTTTGTTTTGTTAATTTTGTTCTCTATTTAGTAAATACTTATGCTGCTGTAATATCTGTCAACATAACTCTATACTTGTATTGAATGGCACAAACTTTAAGGTTTGAAAAGAGAATGTCATAATCATTTTTGGTTGCATAATTCTAGACTTACTTTTGGGATTGAGTGACCCCCTTACTCTTATGGATGCAAGTTCCCGTAATAACAAAAGGGACTAAGAGAATTGGGAATGCTCAAATCACATGTCTTATGATTATGATGTTTAAAATTCCAAAAACATTTAGGTATACAATGTCTAGAGAGAAGGATGAAAATTATTCCTTAAAGACCTTAAACAAATTTTTGCTAAAAATGAAAAGGTGAAAACAAGTAGTCTTCTATCCATTAAGTATGAGGATAGTGGGAACATTAGGGAATACATTTTAGAAATTTCTCATCTTTCTTTAAAGCTATATGAAGATTGCTTGTGCATTTGGCTTTCAATTTAGTTAATTAAAAATAAAGTATAATTATCAAAAGGAGAAATAGACTCTTAATGAGTTCATTTCACATTTTGTGTAAGAAGAAGGGATATTAAAGGAAGAGAAGGTTGAAAGTGCTTATTTGGCATCCAACTCTACAGGCAATAATAGGAAAAGAAAGAAAGATAACAAAATTGCAAGTACCGTACCACAAAAGAAGCAACATAAGGAACAAAAGCAACAAATTGAAGAATTTACTTATTTCTTTAGAGAGACTTCTCACAAGAAAAAGGAATGTATTAAATATTAGGCTTGGGGTGTAAATAAAGGTACACTTCTTTCTTTAATTTGTGCTGAGGTTATCTTAATTTCAATACCTAGACGCACTTGGTGGTTAGATTCTAATGCTACTAATACTTGCTAAAAACTTGAAAGATACATCTATGTAGGTGATGGAACAACATTTAAACTTGAGCCAACAAGGACTTTTTGGATATCATTTAGGATTAAATATTGTTTGGATTTTAAAATTTTTTTGTCTTTTAGGCAGAATTTGGTTTTTATTTCGATATTGGACAATCCTAGTTATTATTGTTCTTTTAGAAATGGACAATTTAGTATTTTTCATCATCCAAACTTATCGAATCCATTTCTTATCAGAATATGACAACTTATACTTACTTGATACAATTTTCTTATTTAATGAATTAGTGCATGTTAATTCTTGGGTTACTAAAAGAACATTAATAAATGATAATTCATAAGTGTTTAGATCATATTTCAAAATAAAGAATTGAAAGGCTTATATCAGATGGAATTCTTAATCCACTTGATCAATTAAACTTTACATTTTGTATCAATTATATTAAGGGGAAGTAGATAAACATAAGGAGATTAGGTGCCCAAAGATCTTCGAATGTCTTAAAACTAATATGTATAGATATTACGGGCCATTTCCTACACCTTCTTAGAATGGCCAAAAATATTTTTTTTTTACATTCATAAACAATCACTCACATTTTGGGTATCTTTATGTCTTTCATAATAGGAAACATGCATTGGATATGTTCAAAGTTTTCAAAGTTGAAGTTAAGAATAAACTTGAAAAAAGGACTAAAAGTGTTACATCTTACGTGGTGGCGAATATTACAGTAGATATCATCATGTGAACAACGTCTAGGTCCATTAGAAAAATTCCTATAAGAATGTGGCACTGCCCTATAATACACCATTCTAGGAAGCCTTAGCATGAATGGTGTTGCTGATAGATGAAACGTAACATTAAAAGACATGCCAAGGAGTATAATTATTCATATTATCTTACCATATTCACTTTAGGGATAGGCATGAAAGATCACAACTTACATTTTCAATAGAGTTCTAACTAAGGCAATGATTTAAAACCACATATAAATTGTGGATAGGCAAAAAGTCTACAAATCATTTCATATTTTGGGTTGTCTAATTGAGGCAAGGCCTTATAGGACAAATGAAAGAAAAATAGAATAAAAAAATATCAGTAGTTATTTCGTTGGATACTGATGCATGTTGAACATACTAGAAAATAAAACCTAACTCTGTAAATTAAATTTGTAGTAATGGTGAGAAAGAATTGTATCTAAAAAGAGTGTGTATTTAGCTTTTGTAATGAATCAATCAAGGCATAGGAATGGGAGAGGGATTTAGTTGAATTCAATGAAGAAACTAATTGGATGTGGATTTAACTTGTTTTGGTTTTTGTTCCTCCAAATTATACCTAAAGTAAAAAATGGATCAAATTAAATTAAATATCTTAAACGCAATTTAACATTAATCACTAAGCTTTAGGAAATAAATATATTAACAATTAAGCACTTATCAAATTCCTCACACTTAACTTTTGACCATCCTTGGGAAAAACTAAAAATCAAATTTTCAAGTAAAAAATTCCTCCTTTTCACATTTCTTAAGAATAGAAAATCATAAGAAAAGAGGAAAAACTTTCAAAATCATAGTAAGAATTAAAAATTAAATGTTTTTACTTATAAGTAATCAATAACCATTTCCTTCAAAAGCCAGGCAATTAAAAGGTAGACTTTGACAAGTTATGTTTAAAAATGAGATAAATCTACAGGTAAACTAAAAAACCATTTATGGTCAAGACATTTCATAACTTTACATATCATTTTAGTTCTCCACCATTAAAGATTAACATGCATAATAATGAATTAAAGGACTTTTCAAGGTTATAATAGAGCCAAAGATTAAGGTGACAAGTATTTGGATCATATAGTTCAAAATTCATCGGAACTAATGAGGTAAGCAAAACTCTTAATGGAGTATTAATTGAAAAATTAACATCCACTCAAAACTAGGTATCATCAGCTTGACGAATGTGAAAAATCTATTTTATAGCTTAAGTTCAAGCCTTCACACCACAAACCACTTAAAGCATAAACAATTAGAAGAAATCACTTATAATAATGATGATAAACAATACAGTATAACTATAAGTAGTAACCCTTCATAATAACTTCTTCCTTATTTGCTTCGTAATAAATGATTTTTCCTCCTTGAGACTTATTTTTTATTCTCTTTTTCTTTTCTTTTTTTAAGGTTTAAAACTATAATTGAAAGGAACTAAATCAACAATAGAACTCATTCAAAAGGTAATAAAAATCATATTCTATCAATTATAAGCAACCCCCATATATGCATACCATACACTTAAGCTCTTATGCATCAACAATTATAAACACTCCACTAGTTTTAAGGCTTAGGTAAGATATTTTGTTTGGTTAAAGGTTCATAATAAGGTTAGCACAAAAAGAAAAGGGTCAATTAAAAAAAACTTTACTCAATTTTACAATTATAGGACACACTTAAAAAAGTGAAATTAATATTCAAACTTTCAATTTGCTTAATTCTAGCCCAAAGTTAGTATTTCTATTAACGACGCTAACGTGGCTTGCCATATAAGACCCTAAACAATTATGCAAGTCATACTTAATTAAGTTTAACTAAACCATGTCATTTTGGGATTGAAATTCCTAAATCAAATTCATTTCCTAAATCAATGGAATTCAAACTCCTAAATCAATTCGTTCTCACATAGAAAGACAGAGGGTCTAGGGTGGCAGATTGGAATTTCATTCAGATTGTTAGAAATTATGGCGTTGCCATCTTCCTCCAGTATGACAGAGTGTTAGTGGACAGAGTGTGATTATCATCTTGCACCAATATGATAAAATTTGATTTAGGGATTTCAATCCCAAGACTAAGCAGTTTAGTTAAACTAATTATTTGAACTTAATTAAGTCTAACATATATAAGTGTTTAGGATTTCTATCTTATGTGGCAAGTCACGTTAACAATGTTAATGAAAATACTAACATCATGCTGTAATTGAAAAAAATTGAAAGTTTGAGTATTTAATTGTCATTTTTTAAGTTCAGGCTGTAATTGAAAAATTAAATAAAGTTTGGGATTTTTTGTAATTAACCTAAAAGAAAAGGTTAATGAAGCTCAAGGGGCTTAACAATAAGATAAATCATGTCATTAGGTAGACTATTTGGCTAATGTAGCTTGTAAAATAAAGAGTGCCTATATAATTTTCATGATAATATATGAGATAAAAATATGGTCTCGGATAGACAATCAAATCAAATTTAAGACAAACTTGTTATGAAGGCCACATATGGACAAAAGACAATGAGACTGATATAGATGTGTTAGTCTAGATGGCTCAAAATCTCACTGGCTTATGTTTACCTACTAGTCACGACTCTTTTAAAGAAAACATATATTGGCAATCACAAGAGTAAAAATACATGCCTAAGTTGTCATGAATTTTTCTAATTAATTATGCTCTCTAAAAATATATAGTCTTAGAAGCAATACAAAAGAGAGAATGTTGTTTGTATGTTTTTTAATGAAAAAATAACTTAAAAAACATATAAGAAACAAACTGAAAAACAAAAATAATAAATAAGATCCCTATGCCCACACTTAAAACTTATGTTATCCCCATTGTAACATTAAATGTAAGAAATAGAGCATTAAACAAAAACAAAAAATATATAAAGGAAAAGAACAAACCCATCCTAGGTTGCCTCCCAAGCAGTGCCTTTATTTATTGTCATTGGCTGGACTTTATGTTCTCTTTTTTATATGATGTCATTCATGTCTTCAAGTACCACTACTTCCATATTCACTAATCAAAATCCTTCATAGCATGACTTCAGACGATAACCATTCACCTTAAATGTCTTTTCAATTTTCAGGATTTATATCTCTACTGCACCTTATGGAAAAAAAAATAGAGACAACAAAAGGATCAACCTAATAAGAACATAAGTTACCTAGGAATAATTTAAGTCTAAAATGATTTTTAAAAAGCGCTTTTTGACCAATAACAAAGCTATTCCTCAAGATCATCTTATAATGGAAAGTTTTGGTCTTTTTTGGAAAATGAATAAAATATCATCAACCATAACAAACTCATATCCATCATTATAACTTTTCCTGGAAGTTCTAAGAACTATATATCAATACAACATTTCAAAGAGAGAAATATATAAAGTAAGTAGCTACTTCAATTTACAAAAGCCATATGTTCTTTGCTTCCATAGATTGAGAGTTGTGGGCATTTTTGGCAATTAGCATAGCTTTGATCCAATTAATTGTATCTTCTACTAATTGGTGTTTGTTTGTGGCTTCCCTTCTATACATTCTTCTATTCCTTTCCTTCCAAGTTTTAGTATTTTCCTTACACATCATTGCATTATCATATGAGTTATTATATATCTCTTCAAGCTCTTGTAGTTACAACTTTCTATGGACTCCAATCTTATCAAGGCTTATGTTACAATGCTTACAATGCTTGATAGCCCAATATGCCTTACATTATAGCTCCACAGGAATATGACATACCTTCATAAAATCAATCTATGTAGGGACATATTAGTTGGTGTTTTATAGGTTATCCTGAAGGCCCATAACTCTTCTTCCAACCTCAAGATCAAATGTGCATCGAACACACCAGAAAATAAAACCTAACTCTATACAACTAAATTTATGATAGTCTTAAGTAAGGATCGTATCCATAGAGAGTGTGTATTTGACTTTTGTAATGAATGAATCGGTGTTTAGGATATGGGGGATTTGGTTGGAATTGATAAAAAAAATAAAGTAAAATTGAACTAATGAAAGCAAATTAAATCAAGAATTGGAAAAATGATAAAATTGATGAATGAGTGTAGAATCCAATTGTCGATTCAATCTTAGCTTACGCACAAATGAGCAAACTTAATCATCATGTTGTTCCCCTACCTCTCTTCGAAACTAATAACTGTAGGTTAACAATAAACTCTGGTAACCCAAGTTTTTCCTTAGATCGTATCTAATGAACATAAACTCTTTAATTAAACCTAGATATCGAACAACCTAGAATAAGTTCTCTAGATATAGTGTGATAACTGCATTATGAACTAGGAAAATAGGTTAATATATGAAACAACTAGACATGTTCAGGTCATTTAACCTATGCTAGCTTATTCCTAATGATTCACAACCATTACTTTACCATATATGAAACAGAGTTACAACTATTACATATTGTAATCTAGATTCTGGCAATGGGCCCATACATAAATAATCTATTAAGAATGAGAACATTAATCATTCATAAATGAATACCTAAAGAATTAAGAAAAGAATAACACAAATAATTTCTAAATAGAGAGAATAATAATACAAGATGAAAAGATGCCCATATGTTTTTTTCGATGTCGATTTTCCTTTAGAACTAGAAGAAAGAAGGTTATCTCTACATAGATCTCAAAGAGTAAGTATTTTGTCCACTTTCATGCTTCTCAAACCCTTCATGTATTGTTTGACTACTTCCATATCCTTTTATAGAAAAAAAATTAGGTTATAGGATATACATAGTTAGTTAAATAAGCATGTAGCTTACCGTGTATTCTTTTTTCTACATATAATTGGTTGTATAGCTCCCTTACATGGTTGTGTAAGTACATACATGGTTATGTAGGTTAAACTAGTTATTCTTTATTTGTTGTGTTACATAAAGTGCACATCAATTTGGGTGCTTAGTTGGCTACATAGTTTAACATTGTTATCTCTTTTAACAAGAAATTGTGTCTTGATTCTCTTATTACTCACCTAGCTATTAATCTTAATTTTCTTGATATGGCTAACATTGATATGTATATAGCTTGTGAGATGGAATATTTAGATAATGGTTGTTTGAGTATGATGAGATTGCTTGAGCAACAAAAAAGGAAATTTTGTTTTACCTATAAGGTCATCACCAAATTAAAAAGAGAATTCTAATGTTCCATAACCTTTGGATTTTTTTTGCTCCACCAATCTGACATGAGCATCGTTTTTTGTTAGAGAGATTGGAACATAAAATTTCTAAACTGGAAAGGAATTTGGATGCTTGACTCTAATTCAAGGGGGTGATACATGTAACATTCCGTTTCCGTATAATGGGTCGGATCAAGGAAACGGGTATATGAAAGATCAATCAGAGAAATTAGGATTGTAACATCTCGTTTCCAGAGAACGGGTCGGACCAATGAAACGGGTCCAGGTGTGGTAAATTAACACATCTCATGCTCATGCAGTTG
>JANIIA010000191.1:38010277-38022927 GCA_027478495.1 Erythroxylum alaternifolium | reverse complement strand
GTTTAAATAGACAAAATGTTTTGAAAAGAAAAAGTGGGCCCACATGAGTGATAAGTGTAAAGAGTTTACAAAAAAAAATTTATACTGACTTTTGTTTAGTAAAGTGATATGACACGCCACCCTCGCGAGACACGGATTTGGATATCACTGTCGATATCGGGTTCGGGTCCGGCCGGAGTGGGGTGTTACAATACATCCATGTTCACTGACACTACAATATGTTTCATTTCAAATGCTCACAACTCAGAGGAGTTTTTCTACTATATGTTTTTTTATGTTGCTTATTTTTGTGAAATGTGATCATCTACTACATAAAATAGGACAATATATGATTTAGGTTTGAGGGGAGTGAAAGTATATACCATAATGAACTTTGTGATTTGTGTTTGAACTTATAAATACTATGTGATTCATATATTGATTATTTGTTGTGGCAACCTAAAATTTTCTGATTGTTGTTTAAAAATAATTCCTAAGTTTAGATACATTTTTTGTTAAGTTTTAATACATAAGAAGACGAGCACAATTAGTGTTTTTTTATTATATTAATTAAAGGATTTCACTAGTTTTGTTGAATGAAAATATGTAAGACTTGATATATTTTGACACCTATGTGAGCTTTTAAGCCTAGAAGCTGATAGGTATAGCTTATACTATATTTTCCTATGTGTTTTAGTGTGTGTTTAGGTGTTTATTAGATAATTATCTTATATACAGGTTTATAATTATATTATTGTGAGTGTTTGTTTGTATTTTAAATGCTTGTTTGGTTTAGAGCACGATTTCAATCTTAATTTTATGTTTCATAAGGTGTTTGATTTGTTTGAGAGTATTGGAAATCAAATAATTGAAGAACAAGAAAGATGGAAGTCACTCAATGGTTATCATGATCATACATGAGGAGCACAACTGTGATGGGCATGTATAGAGCTGCATAGCCTATGTCACCATCGTGCCTCAAAGAGCACGATTTTAATATAGAGGAGAAAACATAGGTCATGATTATGCCTCAAATAGCACGATCGTGACAAAGAAGATAACGCCAAGAGCATGATCGTGACTCTTATGTCACGATCATGATAGAGAATTTGTAGGAGCGAATTTTTTATCAGCTTTAAGGTTCAAAGGTATTTTTAGAATCGAACAAAGTGGTAAAACCCTAGTTACACCCTCAAGACCCCTAAAACATTATCTAAGAATGGGGACTACACTCAAAAGTAGCAGCATCCATAATTAAAAGTGAATCAAAAGTGGGAGATCGATAAGAACATTCAAAAATTCTAGCTTTTCAAATCAAGGAGTGAATAGATTTTTTCTTTTTTCCTTTAGTTATTTCATTATTCTTCATGTGTAATCTAAATTCTAAGATGTTAAACATGTTCATGAAGTTTTAAATTTCATATTAGGATCTATTCTATAATTATTTTTTGATTTTATATCTTGTTGATTTCAATACATATTGGATATTTTCGATAATTGTCCATGCTTAAACTTGACAACAAATCAAAAGAGTGAGTTAAAAGTAATTTGTGTTATATTATGTAAAGAGAATTGGTAGTTTAATAGACCCGTAATTATCAAATAACAATCATTTGAAGAGAGATCTTGTTTGAGAAATTAATTATCCAATAGATTGATTCAGCTCTAATTGAAAACGTTTGGGATAGTTTGTGAATCGAGAGGTCGCAAATCTAGAATTTTCAAATTCAATTAAGGTTAATTAATTAGATATTGAGAGAGAGTAATCAAAACCTTAGGACATCTAAGATCAAATACATAACTGGATCAACAAGATTAAAGGAAACAAAATAAGGAAAGAATAAGTCCTAAATATTCGATCTTGGTCAAAACCCTAATTTTATTGGCAGCTCATTGTTAAATTATTGATTTGCTTTTTTTTACTATTTTGTTTTAATTTCTATTATTTACTTTTATTAAAATCAGTTTCTAATAATCTTAGGCAAAATTAGGATTTGAATTATTAACTCTTGTGTAATCCTCGTGGGAACGATAACCTCTTTTACTACAAAATACAATCCTTATACTTGCGGTGTATTGAGAGTTTTATTAGATATAAAACTTGGACAACAAGTTTTGGCACTATTACTAAGGATTTGGCATTAGGACTATTTGAACTCCTTTGATTTAAGGAATTTTTTCCATTCTTGTGTGCTTATGTTTACATGAACATAAGATCTACTCGAAGTTCAAGTAAGATCAAAGAGACTCTTAACTCTTTACATTACAATGCAGGAAAGAGAAATTCAAAGAGTGAGATGTAAAGAAGAGATCAAAAAACAATGGCGAAAGAATTCAATCATAGAGATCAGTAGAGAACCTTACAGATTTTACAAGGCCAAGGTTTAATACTACCCAACAAGGCATTACTCGACCACCAGTGCAAACCTCATTCGAGATTAAACTAGCATTGCTAAATATGTTGCAAACCAATATACAGCTCT
This sequence comes from Erythroxylum alaternifolium, assembly GCA_027478495.1. Classification (NCBI taxonomy): domain Eukaryota; kingdom Viridiplantae; phylum Streptophyta; class Magnoliopsida; order Malpighiales; family Erythroxylaceae; genus Erythroxylum; species Erythroxylum alaternifolium. The sequence continues at coordinate 38,020,465 of JANIIA010000191.1, read as the reverse complement.
ACGAGTTAGCTAACAAGGATCCTAATGCTCACTTAGTAAACTTTTTAGAAATATGTGATACCTTGCGATATAATAATATGTCCGAAGATGTTGTTAAGATGAGGCTCTGTCCCTTCAAACTCAGGGATCGAGTTAGGGCGTGGTATCATTCCTTAAACCCAACCAACTTCACGACATGAGAGCATCTGGTTATTGTTTTTCTAGACAAGTAATTCCCTTTAATGAACACAAAAAGATTGATAAAGGAGATTAGTAATTTCTAAAAAAAATGATGGGGAGTCACTATACGAAACATGGGAGCATTACAAGGATTTGAAAAGAGATGCCCTCACTGTAATCTACCAAAGTAGTTCCTATTATAAATGTTCTATAATTAAGTTAATCCACACATGAGGGGCATCATAAATGTAGCTTCAGAGGATCTTTGATGCAGAAGACATTTGAGAAAGTAAAGGATTTGCTAAAGAAGATGGCAAATAATAGTTGTTTTGGACGTCAGATAAAAGCAGACATAAGTTGAATTTTCAAGATCAAATGGGATTCATTGTTGTCAATTTAGTAACAGCATTACAAACTGAGATAGCTAACTTAACAAAGCAACTAAGCAGCCTAAAAGCATCCTCATCCACTCTAGTTAAAGCAATTCAGCATGGATGGAAATTATGCGAACAAGATAATCATGTTATCACTTATTGCTTTTTAATAAAAAATAACAACACAAAACAACTCAACTACATGGGTAAATGGTTTGGTTGAGGAGGATGAAATAAACTATACTCAAACACTTACAATCCTGGGTGGAGGAACCACCCAAAATTTTCTTAGTCTAACAATATGGAAAATCAATTTAAAAATCAAGGTCTACTTAGATTTTAACAAGATAAGTTCAACGCCAATGATTCAAAATTGGACAAGATTATGATCTAGATCATGAGCATGGATGAGGCCCAGAAGAGGCTAGAAGGGAAGTTCGAGATGGTAGCTAAGAACCACGCCTCTTCTAATCACAACCTAGAGTTTCAAGTGAGCCAACTGACAAATGCATTGCCTACAAGAAGTGTGGAGAGTCTCCCAAGTATTACTGAAGTAAACCTAAGATAGCAACTCAAAGCGATCACATTTAGGAGTGGGAAGGAGCTCGAACAACTAGCAAATAAATAAGCTAAAAACCACCACATTGAGGACCAAGAAAAGGGAAAATGATGAAGAAAAGAGATAAGAACCTCCGCATGTTGCCTCTCCACCATACTCACCCAAGATTCCATTCCCTCAGACATTATAAAAGAACAAATTGGACACATAATTTGCAAAATTCATGGAGAAGCTAAAGGCTTTGCAAATTAATTTATCTTTTATGGAGGCATTGGAATATATGCCCAAGTACACGAAGTTCCTAAAGGGCATATTATCAAGCACGCTTACTTGGGAAGATAATTAAATGGTAGCATTAACTAAAAGTTATAGCTCCATTATCAATAGACTTATGTCTTATAAGTTGAAGGATTCAAGAAATTTCACAATACCTTGTATAGTTAGTAAGTCAGAGTTTACTAAGTGTTTATATGACTTAGGCATGAGTATAAATTTTATGCCTTTGTTTATCTTTATAAAACTAGGGCTAGGTGATGTGAAGCCAACTTTGACGCTAATTCAGTTGGCGGATTAATCCATTAAGAGAACTTTTGGGTAGTGGAAGATGTTTTAATTAAGGTGGACAAGTTCATTATTCCTGTGGACATCATGGTACTACATTTTGAAGAGGATAGGAACTATCCACTAATTCTTAGATGACAATTCATGAACACTAGGAGAGCATTGATAAATATTCATGAAGGCAAACTAAGAGTTTGGATTGGTGAAGATCAAGTAGAGTTCAATTTGAACAAAGTCTTGACAAAATCATAAAGAAAGCAACTATTGCATGAAGATCGATATAATGGATGAATGTATCAAAGAGTAAGAGGAGAGGAGAGCTACTTTGAAGAACTTAAAGATGAGGAAGTTGAGATGAACGATGAAGCTGAGTTTGAGGAAGAAGCTTAGATGGAGGAGTCAGGTGTTCAAGCGCATAAAAACATATTAATAAGAACCAAATCACCCGTACAACCCTCCACTAAAGCCTTTACCCACATACTTTAGATATACCTTCCTAGGTGAGGGCCAAACTTTACCCATCATTATTTATAATCAACTGGATGAGGAATAAGAGAGTAAGGTGGTAAAGATTATTAGGAAGTGGATGAAGGCCATAGGATGTTAGATATCTGACATACGAGGTATAAGCCCAAGCATAGTTATATATAGGACAATCCTCAAAGAAGGAAGTAGAGTGGTAAAGGAACGTCAACAAAGACTAAACCCTTTTATAAAATGGGGAAGAAGTATAAGAAAAAAGAAAAAGAGAAGAAATCTCCTCATTCATATCCCTATTAAAAAATAATATATATAAAGAAAAATGATGAGGTGACTAAAAAGGATGATATTTGAATCAATTAAGGTTTGGACTAAATTGAGTTAAAACTTATATGGATAAATTTGTATGATTTCTTTCAATTTGTGTAACATAAAAACTTCTTTTTTCATATTTTACCTAAGTCATGTTGCAACCCTTCTCAAGTTCCTTTGATTTATGCATTAAGTTCATTTTTGTTAGTGGTGGAGATATGACTCGTGCGCTATGATTTGAATTGAGATCTTAATGAATTCTAAACACTTTAAGTGTATAGAGTAAAACCATAAGAGGATGTCGAGTATTGTTTCATTTGATTTGGATGGAATTGAAGAGATATTATGTTTTCATTATAAAAATCTGTCTTATGAGTGTTTTTTTCTCTCAGTTGTGAATTTATCTTAAACCTTTAATATGTATTATCTTTTAGGATACTTCTAGATAATATGAAAGAATATGAGAGGTTTTTATGAGGAGGATTGACGTATTGAATTAATGCATGCTTGAGGACAAGCAGTAGTCTAGTGTGGAGGAATTTGACAAGATACCATTTGACTACGTTAATTGGACTTATCTCTTTTATTTTGGACTGATTTTTGGTGCTCAATTGGTGAAATTAATATATGTTTTGTTTTAAGAGGTGATAAGTGGAGATTGCATCAAATTAGAGCATTATTTATCAAAATAAGGTGAGATCATACCTAATGTCGAATTCACCCAAAAAATTTTAGTTCAATTAAAAAACTTATTCCTAGCCCAATATGTAGGATTTAAATTTGTTTAGAAGGGAATCTCTGTAAGACAGAAGGAAGTTAGTTGTTAAGTAGGAAAGAGAGGGAAAAATGTGACATTCACTTCTCTATATTATTCTCTTCCTTTTTTTTGCATTATTTCTTAATCTTTCATTTTTTCATCTATTTTTGGTATTGAAACAATACTCATATGTAACTAAATCTGACTAATCTGATTCAAGTAAATTCAAAAGTCTAGTTATAAATTTGTGAAGTTTTGCTCTAAATCTAGATTTTTATTTCAATTTAAGTATTTCTTGTTTTGTGTTCTTATATTTCATGAATAATTAATATTTATTTCTTAAAATCTATAGTGCCGGACCATATTGGAAAGGTAATATATGGATTAATTCAGAGCATATTGCTCAAATTTGATTGATAAGACAAATTAATTTGATGATGAATATTCTATTAAATAATTGAATGCAAATAGATTATTTATGAATTTGCATAACTAAAAAAACAAGAAAACTAAATTAAATGGTTGTAAATATTTCAATTATTTAATTTAGCATTTAATCTTTTTATTAAGTTTATTGTTATCATTTAATTGATATGGAATAGTATAATCATTCAATTTGTGGTAAGTTTTGATTTGAATACTGGGTTTAAACTAATTAATTTAGGAAAAGTTAAGACTTATTACAGTTGTCCTAATTAAAGTTACACCTAGATGAAATATTTCCCTTAAATTCGAGTTAATTACCATTGAATTTCTCACTTTGATACTTAGTTGATTTATTTTAATTCCTTGCTAAATTTAGTTTATTAGTTAATTAATCATAAATCTCCCCATTTTGTTTTGAAATTTAAAAACTAATATTTATTTCTTTTGAGATTTGACCTGTTCTATTAATAATAGAAATTTAGTGAATCAATATTAATTTTGAGGTTTTCATCAAACTGATCACCAATTAGTATCCCATATTGTTTTTATTAAGTATATTGACAAATGTAAATATTTTATATTTGAGAGATAAAAAAGGGTTCACGTTACAAATAATTCAACATAGTTATACGAATACCAATAACACAATATTCATATATGAACCTCAGTTTGATGTTGATGTTTGTCATATATGTAATTATTACATATCTTATGTTAGAGTCTTATTAATGAAAACAATTTTAAACGAATAATGAATGTTCACAGTTTAATTAATTATACGTAATTATGTAATAATTCAAATAAAAATAATCATTTTGTGAAACTCTAAATCGAATATAATTGAAATATTATAAACTATTTATTGTAAATTTTATTGAATATTAGGTTTTATATTGAATTAGGTAGAGTTTAAATTTAAAATTACATCAGAATTATTTTAACACTTTTCAAATTTTACATATTTTAATTTAGTTTCTGTATAAAATTTGGATAATTTTAATTGATTATTTGAAATTGATGAGTACAGAAGGAATAGGCAAAGTTTACAAGTTTTGTACCCAAATAGGTGGAAGTAAAGTTACAACAGGCTCGAGCATCCTTCATATTAGCCATAGCTATGAAAGGCAAATTACAAACTCAGGATAAGTTGTGGTTTTTTAATATCCCAAATAGATGCTCCTTGTGCATGAGTGATGAAGAAAGTAGCAATTACCTATTTTTTTAGTGTCAGTTTGTTTCTAATACATGGAAATCGTTGCTATAAAAATGTTATATTCAACAGGCTCCAATTGATTGGAATTCCATCAGAAGGTGGTGTACTATTGTTATGCATTCCGACAACACTATGAAGTGGTGTTTTAACTTGTCTATGGCTGTTCTAGTCAAAAATATTTAGGAAGAAATGAATTGCATTTTCTAGGATAAAGCTTTATTTTTGCAACAATTTAACAATAGAATTCTTCAAGAAATTAGAAAATTCATCAGCCTAGACACTGTCAAATGTCAAGAACTAGATTACTGCAACAGAATATAGAATGTCTGAGCCAGGTATGGTTCTAAGTTGTACAAGGTTGTAATGAGAATTGTGTTTTAGATCAGACTCATGTAGAGCTCTTTATAGCTTGTGTACATTTTGCTTATGCCTTTTATGGCTTAATTTATTACCTTTTCTCAAAACAAAAGTTATAACACTGTTACACCCACACTGTATTTATTGTTTTTTGTTTGTGATATGAAAACCCCAAGAAAACAAGGTTCTTGAAACCACTTAATCCTATTGAACCAAATCCCCAATCTTTCTATTCTAAGAACATGCTAGTTCAAACCCCAATTATATGAAATTGAGACCCAAACCCAAAGAAAACAGAAGAATTGAACATGCCACAAGCAATTACCTTGATAAGTGATGCAATCTTTTAAGTAACAACAAGAAGAACACGCCTTTCTTGAAATTTTGCTAAGTATTAGCCCCTCCACACACCCTCTCTAGAAGAATCACAAGCTTGACTACTCTACTTGAATTCTCCATGGATGGTTCGGCCTTGTCATCAAGGTGAGATGTAATGTGACTTTAAACAAACCCTTGAAGTGCTATTTTAAGCTTTGCTGCATGTTGCCTTGTAATAGGTCCGCTTGGCAAAGTAAGCTTGTCTTGGTGTATGGCACCTTGATCTCCATTGCTGCCAGGGCTTCTTGTATCAAAGCATCTCTGGTGTTATACTGGGCATATGTCTAGCATCCATATTAGGTTGGTTACCATGTATGACTATGCTGTTATAACACTACTTAGGTTATAAGAGCATACTGTGTCGTATCACTTAGAATATGGATATATTTCCACAAAACTAAATAATGTCATATAACATAAGTAATGTTACCATGGATATTGTATTTATGTAAGTACCTTATCCACCTAATAGATATCAGAGTGGCACTATATAAGGTACCATTGTTCTATATACCACAAGCTATACAATGTAAACAGTATCTTTACACATATCACATGGATTACATACTGACAAAGGATGTACTATCATATACTATCATATGTATGAACCACAATTATTTAACATTGTATAAAGTAGGTATCTTGGTATATACCCATAGGTACGTATAATTATCATATACAATGTTAATTAGATCACTGGTATCCAATTAACATTGTATATGATAATTATACAATGTTAATTGGATACCAATGATCTATTAAATAGCATGATAAAGGTGCTATTACAACTCAATTATGGGGGCATACTTAGTAGGATATGTATGGTATAGGATAATACCCATCATATGCCCATTATATTGTTGTATGGCCTGTCAAGATATCCCATAGGTGTATCTTGGGGTATGCACCTATGATATTTTGCATACAAGTGTGATGTGATAACCTCACTCTGGATACCTTGTATAAATGACTAATGTTTGGGGGTTAAGCATCATACAATTGGCAGCCACTTGTATGGTACTAGCATGAGTAAATGGTGACGACCACATAATAATCAAATACTATGCATATAAGTGACGAGGTGCCCATGGTATCTGGTGGGCACAATTGGTCACTTCCAAATAGGCCCATATACATGAGTGGTATTATGTCGTGGGTATAGTCACTACCATATAATAATTGATGTGTAACTATACCATTACTAACTAATGGTACACCTAAAGTGATGATGTTATATCACCTTGCTATGGATATCATATGCATATGGTGGCCCTAACATGTAACTAAGTCATCACTTGGTACTAAAATTAAATATAGCATGTACACTATATTAATTACTAAGACACCATGTGCATATCCCTAACTACACCAATCTTAAATAGTGGTGTGTGCATGTATGTAATAGGTTGTAATGGTATACTCTGTGGTGTATAAGTATAACGTAGGAATAGTATGTGGGTGTACACATTTAGTAGTCATTGTAAGGTATATACCATATATACCTGGTATTTATGTATGAAGATGAGTAGTATCAATATATGCAACAGTAGTGTTATTGTCATATATCCTATAACAATTGTTAGTGTTATACCATTCATACCATACGTTACTTACTAATACCATAGTCTTGGTAAGTAACCAAGACTGTGGTATTGGTCCACATATTAGATGATAACTTAGTGTCCCTACATTATGTGAACATAGTATGCCATGGTACATAATTGGACCAATAAGGTTCATCCATAAATACAAAACTGATATGTACCTACTTGTGAAATGGGATACCTACCCTAGCTTAAATGGATTAAAATCATTAGATACCTATTCATGCATGTACCATACTCATTACATACATGTTAACTAATTTGCCATGGTATAGTTACAAATGTATAGGGTAGTTCCATTAGTACCTATATGTATTACTTATTGTACTTACCTTACCGAACTCAATATACGACCATGTGTATTATTGATGATATAGTATCATACACGTCACTTGAATAGTACAACCAAAACAAATGTATATTGACATCTGTTTTGGATATTACCATAAAGGCACACTGATATGACATTAGGTAATTATACCAACCAAGTCATTACTTAACCAACATGTAATGACTTGGTTGGTATAATTGGTGTATTAACTGCCTTATACATAAGATAGACATAAAGTACACCCACGCATTATATAAATGTCTATTGTATATACCAATGTAAGGAATAATTATGATAATTGCATATGGTATCATACACAACGCCAGTATGATATTGTAAAGCATACACCACTAATAATCACTAATTATTGTACACCTAACTTTCTACATTGAATATATTGATGTTATCTGAACTAGCCATATGTTACATAATCATTACACTCTTGTATCATTAATATGGCAATTACATCTATGTAATATGGATTTATAACATGTGCCATATTTACACATTGTATGTACCCCATGATAATTAGTACGGTACACACATTTGAGCACCAACCTGGTATAATGGAAATGCTAACCTTCATTATACCTATTATATAATTACATAGAGTGAGTAGGTATACATGCAGCCATATGGCATGGGAGAGGAACATGTTGGTAATACCATAGACTCAGTTACCCATCATGTATGTATAAATGAAGTAGCAACCTTCTATTAATTTGTGCTGTCCATGGCATAATTAGAGGGTATCTATAGCATTATACTAGTGGATACATGGCCAAGCTACACATTAGAGGGTAGCTTCAATCACATTACCATTTATGTGGAGCCTAATGTGTACCCCATCCTATATTACCTAATGGTTAGATGTAAACATGATCAAACTGATGTGTGCTATATCAACACAAGTATAAGAGGAGTAGCATACCAGATAGGGTACCTTTATTATATGCCTACATTACGACAAATATACCATAACTTAGAAGATAACGTGACATTATACTAGTGGATACATCTCGCTCATGGTATGAAGCATGGTAAGTACAATATAATATGTAACATATCATCAAAACATCCTGTATCTATGCATGTTTTGACATAAGTGGAGTGAAAATGTTATCCAAAATCTTAACATTAGGTTTTGAGTGTACCAAACAAATTATACAACCCCACTAGTAATTTTTACATATTATACATTAAAAGATGGTATAACCTAATGTATATTATGGTTACGGTACATGTGATTACACATTGAACTAAAGGACTTAACATAAGGATGGACTTTATGGGATATAACTAGGACATATGGGTATTACCTAACCCATATGGCACCATCATATAACAAGATAACTTATTATATTTATCATATTTTTGTGGTCATGCTTATATTATACATTAATTCAGTCAGGGACACACTGGGTAACATTGAGGTTGTGTATGTTACATACTAATTTACGTATATACTACGTTAATATGCCTATATATGAATTTGTGATTATATACCTTGGTTGAGTACATGTAATAGCATGTGTACAATGTGTCTGTTACAAATATGCACCACATCAGTGTCTAGTTGTTATATATACCATATTATGACAGCTATATGTAGGGCTAACTAATGCATATAATATACATTGAATGTAATGTATGTTTAGTAACCAACATACATTCTTCGTTATACCATTCATACCGTACGTTATCAATAATTACGTTGTACTAATAATAGTACAGTCTAGTATATTTATGCACCTATCATGTAGGTCTCACAACATGGTGGTGGTAACTATCTCACTTATTATAGGCGTATTATGTCCGTACAGGAGGCTACATTATCATGACAGATACAGGCATATGGTGTGCCAATGGATTTATACATGTATTGTAATCTACTCCTCGACATAATATCAAGGGTGTGGAGCACATACATGCTTCTATTACATAATATATTAACAATAATGGTATGTTTAAGATTACCGTGTATTTATTTCATTTCCAATATTATGTGTTTAAGGTAATCCTAATAAGATATCAGATTTGGGTAGTGATCATTACTTAATATATTACAAAATGTTCCAGACATATTGTAGTCCCGGTGTATCCCAAACTATCATGTGTATACCATTACTAGATGTATGGACTATGTATGCATTTACACATTAATTAATGGGTGGTCGAAGACATTCAAGCATAAACAATGACAAAGGGTAACATGCATACATAGTCTATACATCTGGTAATGGTATACATATCATAGTTTGGAATACACCGGGACTACAATATGTCTGGAACATATTGTAATATATTAAGTATAACACTAATGGACTGGAGTGAACCATTTATGATATATCCATTATGTTAACCCACCCTGCAATAGTATTTAGTACTCCTCACCTAGGACTAGTTGGTTATCTTGAAAATTGGTTATGCATAATACATAGTGTAATTACACTCTTGAATATGGGCAGGTAACATATATATGGACCAATAAATACCATACATGTTAGTAATTGCTGGAATTATATGATGTGGTTTATATGGTTATCACACATAACACATATTCTACTTAGAAATGCACATCATTGACACATCCATAACTCATGGATGTGAATAATTATAGTTTAGTTACAATATCCTATTATTAAATACCAATACATGTATATATTATGTCCCTTAG
>JANIIA010000191.1:37993069-38008751 GCA_027478495.1 Erythroxylum alaternifolium | reverse complement strand
ACAAATGGCATACAGATTAATCCTCCTTCTAGCTTCTCTTTGATAAAATGTCGATCAACTTCAACGTGTTTAGTTCGTTCATGTTGCACTGGGTTATTTGTTATATTGATTGTGGCTTTGTTATCGCAGTATAACTTCATAGGAGTCTCTAAAGGCAACTTTAACTCTTTTAGTATCCGCTGTAGCCATAGTATTTCACAAACGCCATTGGCCATTGCTCTATATTCAACCTCAGCATTACTTCTTGCTACTACACTTTGCTTTTTACTTCTCCAAGTTACCAAATTACCCCACATGCATGAATAGTATCCCGTTGTTGATCTTCGATCAGTAGAGGACCCAGCCCAATCTGCATCAGTGTAGATATCGATCCTAAATTGATTATTTTTTCTAAACACAGGCCTTTTCGTAAAGATTTCTTCAGATACCGTAGAATACGGTAGGTAGCCTCAAGGTGTGCCTTTGTAGGTGAGTGCATATATTTACTCACAAGGTTGACTGCGAAGGCTATGTCTAGCTGAGTGAGAGATAAATAAATTAACTTACGTACCAGCTTCTGATATCTTGTTGTATCCACCGGGCATCTTCCTTTGCTATCCCCTAGTTTCACATTTGGATCCACTGGTATATCTACCGGTTACTTCCACTCATCCCTCTCTTTCAACAAATCTAGCACATACTTTCGTTGGCAAACAACAATCCCCTTTTTGGTCTTGCTACTTCCATTTCTAGGAAATATTTGAGTGAACCTAAATCTTTGATTTCAAATTTAGTAGCCAAATTCTTCTTTAAGCGATGCATCTCTTCTAAGTCATTGCCTGTCAAGATAGTGTCATCGACATAGACTATTAAGGCTGTGATTCTTCCACTTGGTGAGTGCCTAAAGAACACTGTGTGATTTGTTTGAGATTGTGTATAACCTTGCCTTTTCACCGAACAAGTAAACTTCTCGAACCAAGCCCGGGGTGATTGCTTCAAACCATAAAGGGACTTAATTAATCTGCATACCTTCGAGCCAAATTTTTCTTAGAAACCTAGTGGAGGATCCATGTAAACTTCTTCTTCCAAGTCTCCATTCTAGAATGCATTCTTGACGTCTAATTGTTGCAAAAGCCAATCTAGATTGGCAGCCAATGAAAGAAGCACTCTTACAGTGTTAAGTTTTGCTACTGGAGCAAAGGTGTTGGGAAATATACAGCTAGATATTTCCTAAATATTATTGACTCCTAAAGAGTTAGCAAATGTCAGCAAATTTAATCAGATATTATGTATCAAATCAGATATTATGTACAGATATTAGGATATTATGTATAGATACTAGTTTCCTAAATTAGCTCTCTCTAGTTCTATATATACTTGTACCTATGTATTGATTAGAGATATACAGAAATAAAACCATTCAGTATTTTCCGCATATGACTTTGCTAAACTTCCCAAACCATACTCAAGGTGACGGTTTTAAACCATATAAGGATTTTTTTAACTTGTAGACCCAGCCTAACTCCCCCTGAGCAACAAACCCAAGTGGTTGCTCCATATAAATCTTCTCCTCCAAATCACCATGTGATAAGGCATTCTTAATATCAAGTTGATATAAGGGCCAATGTTTGATGGTAGCCATAGATAAGAACAAATGAACAGATGCCATCTTAGCAACAAGAGAGAAGGTATCATCGTAACCCAAACCATAGATCTGAGTGTATCCTTTTGCAATTAGGCGGGCTTTCAATTGGTCGACCTGTCCATCAGGACCAACTTTAACAGTAAAATCAAAATTTGACTATAGATTTGCCAGGTGGAAGTGAAACAAGTGTCCATATATGATTGGACACCAAGGCTATCATCTCATCAATCATAGCCTTTCTCCATTCGGGATGGGATAGTGCTTCCTGAACAGTCTTAGGAATGGTAATAGATGATAAAGTAGAAACAAAGGCATAATGTGAAGGAGATAATCGGTGGTAACTTAGAAAGTGATAAATGAGATGAGGATTATGAGTAGAGCATGTACCTTTACAAAGTGCAATAGGTTGGTCATCAGAAGTATCAGGCAAGACCGTAGCAGGAGAAGAGATTAGCGCTAGAACTAAATCAAGAGTATCAACTGAAAGAGGAAGCTCTAATGTGTCTGGTCGTCATCGCTCAGAAGTAATACCAAATCGATATGAGGAAGGATCAGCCTGTAACTGCGTATCCGAAGATGAGTCAAGAAGAGGCACAAGTAATAGCTGTGAAGTCGTGTCAGATTTAGTTGATGATGCGAAGAATGGTGTATCCTCAAAGAAGGTAACATCTCAGTCACATAGAAACGGTTTGTAGTGGGGGAATAACACCGATACCCTTTCTAAAACCGAGAATACCCAAGAAAGATACACTTAATAGCGGGAGCAAACAACTTGTCACATCCAGGAGAGAGATTATGAACAAAGCAGGTAGAACCAAACACACATGGGGGGACAACATAAAGAGGACCCCTAGGAAACAAGATAGTATGAGGAACCTTATTACCCAGAATAGCAGATGGCATGCGATTGATTAACATGCGGTAAGGAGTGATTTTAGAGGCACTTTAGCATTTATTAATAAAGTGCGAGCTGTATCAATAAGATGACAATGTTTACATTCAGCCACTCTATTTTGTTAGGGTGTATGAGGAGAACTGGACTGATGTATAATGCCATGAGATGCCAGGAATGACGTGAATGACACGGAAAAGTATTCTTTGGCATTATCACTGCTCAAAACCCGAATTGCCTTTCCAAATTGGTTCTTGATTTCTGAACAAAAAGTCTTGAAGGCATCAAATAACTCAAAACGATCTTTCGTTAAAAATAACCAAGTACATCTTGAAAAGTCATCAATGAAGGTAACATAATACCTATATCCTAAAATAGACGTAAAACAACTAGGACCCCAAACATCAGAATGAACGAGATCAAAAGGAGACATAGTTTGACTAATGACACTACCTAGAAAGGATACCCTGACATGTTTTCCAAGTTGACATGACTCACACTTCAAGGACTTCAAACGAGAAAGCTTCAGAACCATTTGCTTTAATTTTTCTAGACTTGGATGACCTAGACGACAATGAAGAAGATCAGGAGACTCTAAAACACACATATGTTAGATGAATGAGGTTGTAGGTAGTAGAAAACTTGTGATTCAGATCCAACTCCAATTGTCTGTCCTTTACTCTGATCTTGTATAAGAAAAGAACTAGAATTGCAGGTTATGGAACAATTTAGAGTGCGAGTAAGTTGACTGATAAAGATTAAATTAAAGGGACAACCAGGTACAAATAAAATGGAATTTAAAGATAAAGTTGGAATAGGTGAAGCTTGTCCAATGCCAGTGGCTTGTTTCTTAGATCCATCAACAAGAGTAACACTATGGGGTGTTTTAGGTAGTGACAATTTAGTGAAAAGAGAGGGATTAGACAAGTGATCAGAAGCACCAGAGTCTAAAATACATGATCCAGCAAAATGGGAGAGGCAAATGGCAGAATTACCTGTATGCGATACAGTGGCCAAAGAAGAGGCCTGTTGAATTGCCTTAAGTTGAAGGAATTCCTTATAATCATTGGCAGAAAGACGATGATCTTCCTCAGACCCAATATTTTGTTCAACATTTACCAAAGACTAAGAGACATCAGCTGTTTTGTTTGGAAATCCATGTAAGAAGTAACAACGATCCTATGAGTGTCCATCTTGGTCACAATAGGAACAATGGAAGTTGCGTCTACCTCCTTTACTGCGACCACCACCTCTATGACCACGACCTCGACTTCCTCGGCTAGATGAATTAGAGACCAAAACAGAAGACTCAGAAGCCGCTTGAGAATCAATCTCTGGCGAGGGAACTCGAATTAAATGATCAATGAGTTCCTCCACTGTAGGAATACTAGGATTCGTCAGGGTTTGATTTCGAATGGATTCAGTCTTTATGAAGACCATGGAGAATAAACACCATAAGCATATTATCTAGCTTTGTTGACATCTTTTGTGCATCATCACTCATCATCATTAGTTTGATTTCATCACAAAGATACTGCACCTTGTTCAAAAATACCAGAGCAAGATGGGTCAGCGATCACAGCAGCGGTTGAAACCCTAGACTACCGTAACAAGAACCTTAAATGGCTCTGAGACCAAATTGAGTCTTGAAAATATGTTTTCTATATTTTATCAAGAGGATTGTACAATATTTATATACAATTCTGAGGAAATTATAATCCCTAGATTTACGGGATTATAATATGGTAAATCTACATTCATATCAAACAGAGTCAACACTTTTATTGGCCCTCGTTAGAGTAGGACCTATCTAAGGTAATACGGTAATGTCGGACATGTCAATTAGCTAAGGAAAGAAACAAAACTCTAGATTATAGACACCATTGCTCGTGCCTCATACTATGGCAGGACATAAATACAGATTTTATCTTAAAAATTCCTAAAACTATAAGAGGTTATGATTCTATTTTTGTGATAGTGGATAGGTTTTCTAAGATGAGTCAATACATGTTTGAAGACTTATGATGTTGTCCATGTTAATAAACTCTTCTTCAAAGAGAATGTTTGTCACGTGAAGTTTACGACTTATTTTTGGAGAATTTTATGAAAAACATTGCACAGTAAGCATCAATTTTCAAAATTTTTTTCCATCCCCAAGTCAATAGACAAACGGAGGTAGGGAATATAAACTTGGGGAACTTGTTAAGATGTCTGGTTGGAGATATGTGAAAAATTGGAAACCAATTCTTCCTATGGCAGAATTTGCATAGTCTATAAATAGGTCTATTAGTAAGAGCACTTTGGGGATATGTTAGGAGTTCAACCAAGGAAGTCCATTGATCTAGTTCCTTCAGCATAAACAACACAAGTTAGTGTAAAAAAATAAAGGTTCTACAAAACACACGAGACACACGAGGGACATCTTTGATGAAGTATGATGAAAGATAATAACCAACAACTTGTCTTATATAGAACATGTTGATCAACATCATCGACCAATGGAATTTAGTGAAGGGAATATGGTGATGGCTAGGATTCGTCTAGAGCATTTTTCAAAAGGGAAATATAAGCAACTTCATTCAAGAATGTTGGATCTTATAAAATCATCAAGAAAATAAGTACTAATGCTTATGTTTTGGAATTACCAAGTGACATGGGAATTAGTCCTATCTTTAATATTGCGGACTTTTCATCATGGATATGATGAGACACAATCTCCTACAATAGTTGTGAGAATTCCACACATTCCCCATCTTAAAAAGGAGATAAAAGATGTTCTTGATGAACAAATTGTAGCCAATAGATGGAGGATATCAACAAGTTCTTGTCAAGTGGAAAGGAAGACCTATAACTGAAAGTACTTGAATTTTTAGAATTTGGATTTTAGAAGTTGAATCTAGACTTATATGATTAGCATTTGTCACATTCTATG
Organism: Erythroxylum alaternifolium; assembly: GCA_027478495.1. Taxonomy (NCBI): domain Eukaryota; kingdom Viridiplantae; phylum Streptophyta; class Magnoliopsida; order Malpighiales; family Erythroxylaceae; genus Erythroxylum; species Erythroxylum alaternifolium. Next base: position 38,003,303 of record JANIIA010000191.1, on the reverse strand, counting down.
TCGAGGAAGACTTCAAACAAGGCAAAATAGAATTAATGCCAAAAAGCTTAAATTCTATAGAAGAAATAAGAAAAGAAAATTAGTCAACTATAAGCGTTAATTTGGTGGGATGAGGAATGGGAATTGAGTTGACAATAAAGATAAGGCTGAAATTTATATTATTATGTAGGATTACTTATTATATAAGGAGTAGTAGTTACTTAAATATGTTGTTTTATTTTAGCTATATTATTTTAATTATTTAGGACTTAAATTTATAAAATTTTTATTAGAATAGGATTTAAATTTATTAACAACCATTTCCTACTCGAACAAGGGTTCTAAGAACTACTCAATAAATGTATATACTCAACCTTTCTATAATAACAGCTCTGAAATTTTTCTACAAACTTGAGTTTTCAACTAAAAGGCATGATGCTTTCTTCTACAAACTTATGAGTGATTCTTAGTTTCCTACCATCAATTTTTGTGTTACTAAATTCCAGCCTCCCCAAATTTCAGTGATATTAAACCCCAAAATCCTAGTCTAAGATCAAATACCTGATTTTGTGAGTTTTAGCTACTAACTAGTACTTCTTCTATTTGTCCTACATCACAATCATTTCGTATGACATACATTTGATATGATACAAATGCAATAGTTTATGGTTCCACAGTTTCAACATAATTAATAATCATGATATTTCATTTCATACAAAAGAGGTGACATCCAATTTCACAAACTATACCAACAAAACTGAAACAGGGGTAAAAATCCATAGCATGTGCTTCCTTTACTAAACAGCCCAAAGGTTCTGTAATAATAATTATCCATAACCATCCAGTTCAACTACTATAATTTGGATAAAAGATGTCCTCATTATTCAAAAAATTGGTTTGAATAAGTCTAACCTTATGAATGGATTCAAGCTCTTTCAGGGCATTTGCTGTTTGTGGAACCCGAAGTGTCCCAGGTGTAAATATTTCTTTCAGTCGAACAATGCCTTTCTTTGCATAACTTTGAGCAAACTAATAGGTAAAAACATTAAAGTTTTAGTATATCCAACACCGCTTGAATCCAAAAAGAACAAAAAGAAAAAGAAAAAGAAAAACGCAACACTATTTTGACAAACATATCAATAAATGATATAGTATTCACCTGCGTCAGACCTTGAGATGAAATATCGTCATCCATATCAACTGGACTGCACATCAAAAATGTTGGTGACGTCAATATGGCCGAGCTACTCCTAAATTCTGATTGAACACTTCTCAAGAAACAATATACAAGATACCAGAAAATATCTAAAAGGATGAACTTAAGAAAAACCATCAACAATTGGAATGTTGATGTAAGTTACAGACTTCACCTGATACAAAAGAGGTACTTATCATGCAAGGAAAGTGGCATTTCGTCAATAACAGCAGCAACTTTCTGATAACAACAATTAATATAAACCAAGTTCAAAGGAAATTAAATTGCATGAAGTAAGAAAGAAAATATTAAATTGTTTGAAACAAGGAAGATAATATTAGATTCCATATTGCTAAAATTACATCTCTTTCCTATGAGTTAGAAGAGGAGTATGTTAAAAGTACGAACCAACATTTCCGCGCCATCTGTAATAAAGTAGTTTTGTGACAGTTTGACATTCTCTAGAAAATATTCCTACCAGAAAAGGAAAAAAGGAAGTCATTTTGAGATAGTAGAGGAAAAAGTGCTAATATGTACCACTATTTTCCAAGTGCAAGGGCCTTGCAAAAGTTTGACAAGTCTCAACAACAGACACTACAAGAATATCATAATTTTTCAACACTTTGATAAACCAGAATAACTCAATGCAAAATTATACGCAAAAGAATAGTGTTTGTCTATTCAATCTACATTGTAAAATACCCCCTCCCCAACAGTCAAAAGAGAAATGACACCAATTCTTTTGCTTCTGGTTATATGAGAATCAGACTGAAGGAGATACCTATCCGTCTTTGTTTAAAATTAGAATTTTAATTAAAAAGACAATTGGTTGTTATTTATGTCAGTTTACTATTGTAAACCTTTTGTTTAAAAAGTTTCTTTGATCAACTAAAACTTCCTGACAATGAGAAAACCTAATTGCAGATGTTTGAAATGTGTAGGTACCTCCCGTTACTGAATGAGCCATTAGTATCTGTTCAAAGATAAAACAAACATAAGCAATAAAGAAATCACGTTATAGCAACCCACCAATATCTGATAAAGGCCTTTTCTTGGGTGTAAACGTGAATACATATACATGAGGTCAAAGGTAGGAAATAATCCAGCACGCTGCAGCATACATGTGAAAAGGGTTAAGAAATACAAAAACTGAAAATATGATGAAAACAACGATTGCGCAATTCTAAAGTCACAGATTGAGTCACCTCTAAGATAGGAGATGGAGAATTCAAGGATGTGTGAAGCAAAGGTAGATCATCTACATCTAGACAAGTTACTTCTCCAACTGGGAATCTAGATCCGTACCTTCCAGCTCTTCCTACACAGTCACTAAACTAGTTATATAAAGAAAACAAACCCAGATGAATTAAGATGTAACAAATTAGGGAAATAAGATGGATAACATATTGTTGAATGATATTATGAATGATAAAGCAACAATATGACATAAATAGCTATAATATGGCTACCAATTGCCCAATCTTTTGAGGAACTCCATGATCAGTTAAAAATAGGGACGGCAATGGGCCAGGCAGGGCAGTACCTAGGGCTGCCTCAGGGCCCAGGCTCTTTTTTTTTAAAAAAAGTTTTCAAAATAACATTGTTTTGCAATTGGCCGTCGTGCCTCGGGAAGGGTCAAGCCCAATCAACTCGGGCCGGGGTCGGGTCCAATAGCCATGCCTATTTAAAAAAGCATCTAAAGAAGTGTTTTCATAATTGTTCAGCTTGAAGAGTGCATTTCTAGCTCTCAAAGCAAATAAAGAAAGAATAGTTGCAAGTATTCAAAGACTTGGGTAGGCTGATAGAATTGATGCATGCACATAATAGCATTAAAATTTCTATCAATTTAAAAGCACAGCTTCGTGAAAATGCTCTAGTGTTTCAACTTCAGGTAAGTACAACAAATCCTTTTCAAGTTATAGGCGTTTAGTTATATAGTAAATCATGACAAAGAGTCAAGTCAAACTTGAAGCATTCAGAGTGAACCAATTTCTTTGAGAAAAAAATTATAAAACAATGAATAAATCAAACAGGACCAAACAAAAGAAATATCGTAATGATAAAGGAATAACTTCTTAAACTTAACAAACAGTTGACTGAAGGCAACCAACTAATGGCCCAAAGGATACAAAGATATTACCAACGATACATATCTATAAGTTTCTTTAAGTCTAGCCTTGATGATCCATCTATTGATTTTGTCAATTACACTCACTCTTATACCTATATATCTATCATAACGAGAAATTTAGTCACTTAAAACTGCAACATAAGCATACAAGAAACATTCAAAATGCTCACACAAAGAAGGTAAAAAAAAATTATTTCTCAAAAAGAAATTTGATCCCAGGAAGCATGACCAATCTCCAACTTTTATATGGTAGAAAACATTCATCCCTAGCTAAAAAGACAGCATTATCGATTGAGAAATCACCCCCCACCACTGCCCAATGTCAGACAATGGAAAAGATTAAAAAGAATAAAAAAGAGTTGGAATGCTAAGTGAGGGTGAAAATACAACTTTTATACTGCATGCTTAATCATGTACCAGCAATTTGTTTGACTTCTGCTGTAGTCAGATCCCTCATCTCATGACCATCGAACTTTTGCATGGTTGAAAATATGATCCTGGAAATATTCAGATTAAGACCCATCCCAATGGCATCACTAGCCACAAGAACGTCAAATTCACTGCTTGAATCATTAAACATTGTTGCCTGCAATTCTAAAGAACAACTCAATTCAGCCACACTAATGAAACATATATTAAATTAAAGAGATAGAAAATACACTCATATTTTGAGCCGCCAAGAAGATGGTATCATCAATCAGAACAATATTTAACAAAAGGTACTACAAAGTTATCCACGAGTATAAGAGCATGAATCAAATGCTGCAGTTAGATATTTGCACAGAGAAGATCAATTGGCCCAGATAAAATGCACAGATAGAAAGATTTCCCTTCGAAGAAAAGCACACATTAGTCTAAGTGACAAGTATCAAATTGAGATCATCAAGTAGGGAATTTTTTCTCAAAAAAATGGAATCCAGGAAATTGAACGTATGGTGAAAAGCAATCATTTTCTGAAGTTAGAAGGAACCAAACCTGTCTAGTTCGAGTTTCAGGTGGCAACGAACCATACACTACAGAGCATAGATGCTTTCCCCCATTTTCAATCTCTTTCTAGCAACAACAAAGAAGTTGGAGAGTTACATAGAAAGTTAGTAGGCCAGACAAGTAGTATTTTCAGATTTAGCAAAAACACAGATTTCATACAAAGGCAGATGTTTTGCATTTCAAAACCATGTCCCTTTTTTTAGCACTATAGAAGAGTACTTCTTGCAACATTCTTAAGGAAAACATCTAGCAAAATTAAAGTAAATCCCTCAAAATTTTTGGGAAAATATACATACTCAACTATTTTAATAACATTATAATCTTGGTTAATTTCCTCATTAGAAAACCCATCTCACATAACTGCAATTTTACATAACCTAGTTCTTCTTCCAAGTGAATGATTTATCAATATACAGTGTATATATTTTCAAGCCTAATTAACAATTCTAAGATGCCACATATGTGGAAGCTCAGGAAGAGATATGTGTGATACATAATCAAATGTCACTAAGACATTACCCTGTGAGATTAGTCTCATGAAATAACACAATTATCATCTAAATATCACTAAAAACGAGTTTCAGTCTGATAAAAATAATACCAACCTATCACTTATTTTGCTCTAATTATGTTTATCTAGAGCATCAAGGATGAACAGATACCCAACAGCTGTATATTGCATACACTTACATATGATGTATATTCAATAGGCAACATTATATTTCTGAATTTTTTTTAAAAAAAAGAACATGTAAGCAACAACAGAACTAAAAGAGGAAAAGAAGAATAAAATGAAAGGAAAGAAAAATGTGGGAGAAAAAGTTGCAATAGTTGCTAACCTTCAGCTTGTATATCTTTTGACGAGAAAAGGTCACTATACAGTCACCTTTGTGTATATTGTGAAATGATCCAAGCGGTTTCTTCAATGGAATTAATGGTGAAAGCCTGTTATAATGACAGACCTATACAACATAGTTTCCAAGTAAGGATCAAAAGTATCTTAAAGTGGTGCGATAACTCTAAAATTTAATTGATACCATCCAACAATGCTTAGTATTCTGCAAAAAAATATGCAACTGATGTAGGATGAGTAGTTTAGATATCAACTAGTTGTTGTTGCTCACAAATCTTACACAATCTAGTTACTGGAATTTCAAGTTAATATGGCTGGAATTTTAAGTTTCATATGGCCAAAATTTTAGGTATGAATGGCTAGAGTTTCAGGATATTGGATGCTGGAAATTCAGGCCAAAATTGTTGGACTTTTAGTGAATTAAATAAACAATTGAAGGTAGGAAACTATTAGTTACTCCTAGATTCTAAGAATCACTCTTAGATAAAGCATTCCCGTTTTAACTAAAAACGCAAGTTTATAGAGAAAATTCAAGCTTTCTTTATCGAAGGGCTGAGTACACATACACACACATATATAAGTTCTTAGAACCCTTATTCTAGTAATAAAGAAATTTTTAACTAGAATATACAAAATAATAATAATGATTTTTTTTATTCTTGAATAGACGTCTTAAACAACTAGGATAATATATCTAACTTATTATTACTTATTATCAAATAAGGAATGTATAGCATAAAGTAAATCTCAACCTTATTACCTTTGATATCACCTCAACTCCAACTCTTCATTCCACCAAATTAAAGCTTGTGATTAAATGATTTGCCTTATTTTCCTTCTTTTGTAAACTCTAAACTCTTTTGCATCGACAACCATTGGATTTTAAAACATTTTGCACTATTTATGATGGAAAATTTTGATACTCTGTCAAAATAGTAGTCAAAATTCAACATTAATCCCTTACAAAGATAAATCTTCTATCATTAAACATATTCAAGTAATTATAAGATCCATCAAAGGGAAACTAAGCCAGAAGACCCAACTCAGGAGCTAAATTATTGCACAGAAAGAGTAAGAGAAGCACCCTCAACATAAAATATTTCAGATAGGTTTTGATATGTATTAAATTTTATTCTGGAAAGAAGTTAGCAAATTTTACAATGAAACTACCCTAATGATAATAAAGAAGTTGAAAAACAGAAGTTACTCAAATCATTAAAATAAGATTGCAATAAACTGTCATTTGCACAGTTTTCCATCTTTTATCAATGTCACCTTGTTGATCATCAAGTAATGATACACTCCTATGCAGACATATAACACACACACACACATAGATATTGATGAATGTTCTAAGATAATAATTAGCGTAAATGAGAAATATCAAAATCATCTTGAGAAAGCAAAACAGAAAGTTTGATCAATCCATGAACCAAACACAATGTTACCTCAACATCATCACTGGTCACTTTTAATATTTCCTCAATGAGAGGAATGGCAGCAGGATCCCCACAAAGGTGGAGCTCATTAGCTGAGATTCCCAAGAGAGCTCGTGTAAATGAGAATCCTCTCGTCTTACATCCCAGCATCTGAAGAAAATGAAAATGAAAAGACTGTATTCATAAATATGTTTATATTCCACCACTTAACTAAAGCAATGTTAAATGAGCAATCATTGCTCTAAGACATAATCACAAATTTCCATCAAAGGATATTAAAATGGTAAAATTACAAACTTTCCTAAAGTTAAACCAACAAAACATTTCCCAACAAATCATGTTAAATACCGCCTTAATTAGCCTCGTATAAGATAAGATAGACACTATAATCCTAACATGAGCCTGACTAACATCTTATAATCTTCTGTCCCATTGAGAACATGGCAACAAAAGAAAAGGACCAACATATGTTATTTAAGAAACCAAATACCCATCACACCATATATGCATGTATTACTTCAAGTTCATTTGGTTGATCATATAATTGAAATATCAATATACCTGAATTTCATCAACAACAGCACAACTATAATCAAAGGTCACATCAGCCATTTCAACAGTCACAGACTTGTGCTTTGCACCATCAACCTCATCTCTCTCTTGTCCAGTTATCAAATCACAAGGAACTTTTGCCTTGTTCAAGCGTTTTGCCACCTCCCATGCCAACAACCTCAAAGGACCACAATATATGCCTACAAGTGATGGATAAATGTAAGTAATCAGCCAATATATTAAGTGCTTGTTTACATTCCCATTTCCGTTTCTTCAAGTACATTTAGTAACATCCACAAAGAATCTTGTGAATAACAACAGCATACTTACCAGAAGGACTTGTCTCAAGCCGTTTCAAAGCCTGGTAAGTTTTCCCACTATTTGTGGGACCTACATGCAGGATGACCTTACGGTTCTTTCTTCGAGCATTTGGGTACCACGTATGAGGACAACTGAGTTTCCAAGAATCCAATTAATAAAGTGTAACAATATAGTAATCAACACTCTGTAACTGAAGATGTGATATTTATCAATAACAATATAGTTGAAACATCAATTAAAAGTAAACTCAATTTGTCCCAGAAGGTTACATATACTGCAAAAATGAAAATCGAAATGGACTCACAGAACCAAAAAAAAAAAGCAAAAACAAAGAAAAAATTGCCAGAAACAATGGAAAAGAGAACAAAGAACTAGCACACTTATCCATTCAAATATCTCCGAGTCAAGTAGCTTCATCTTAAGAAACTACAGAAATGAAGTGATTTGATTGAATAAAAGAAGAGTTTGTGAAGATTCATGCAGGAATAAACTAAATTCTACTATGGAAGCAGCAAATTTCTTACGTCAAGTCCGTAAAATCAATTTTTTTAGCACCGCTTCGGTTGCTATATTGTCTCGACAAACTGTAAGCACCAACTAAAACTCTTATGTTCAATTCCACATGCAACCGAAATCCTTCTACATTATCTGTTAAAAAAAAAGGAGAGAAGGGTATGAGAAAGATCCGAGCAGTAAATTAAATATTAGCATAGATCCTTTAAAATTATAAAGAACTCATGCAAGCATCTAATTTAGTAGATTAAAAGTGGCAACACTGATAAATTTCAGCAACGCATTGAGCAATCAACATTGTTAAACTTAACATGATTAGAATAAAAATAGTACTAGAAATCCATTTTATTTTAGCTATACTTTGTTATTACAATAGCTATCCAATAGATTCAGTAACAAGCCCAATATATATATATACACAACCGAAAATAAGTACCATCAAGCACAAGCAAGATCTTTACGTGAGCTGTTGAGTTCTATCAGTTCCCCTTTCTACCATTACATTCGCATAGATACACATTACTTTCAAAAACGCACCAAAACTAATCGCATTCCATCAGAAATACACAAATACAAATGCCAAATAATCGAGTTCAGAAATCAAAAGCAATAAAGGAGACATTTGCATATACTCAAAAACAAGAGCAAACTCAAACCCAGAAAACAAATAAAGCGGTAAAATAAAAAATGATTCGCTATATATCAGTCAAGAAATAAAGAACAAACAACTTCAAATTTCTGACCATCTAGAACACGAGAAAATGCAAAAGTTGAGAGCTTTCGACGGAGAAGTAACAAAGCAGCCATTTTTTGGTGATGTTCTAGTCCTCCAACAAATTCTCTCTTCTTTACTGGCGTGAAAGCGTATAACAAATGGGCATAATTATAAAACCGAGAAGACAACGTCAACGATATCTAAGGACGTGGGGTGTTGTAGAAGAATCGAAGACCCGAAATTCATTGCCAGAGAATTCCGGCGTCCTCGGGCCTTCAAAGGTGGGTAAGACTTGGGTCATAGGCTAAGCTTTTTTTTTTTTAATATTACATTAGGTATATCAGCTTAGTTGGACTAATCTTAAGCCTCTAAGACCTCACTCCAAGAATTTTAGAGGATGTAAATCTGGAACCCCAAGACTCTTCAGGTTCTTACGTAACTTGTACACTTCTGCGCATAAGGAGTCGTCACATACTTGATTGGTCAACTACTGATTGATCGCTAACCTCCTACTTAGCATCAGGTTCCCAGCAGCCCTCAGGTTTTCTAGTAGCTTCAACTCTCACACTGCCGCTGGAAGCGAGACGTCCATAACTAATCCGATCAAGGAGTTGTGCCCAGGAAGCTAGAGGATCATCAATTGGACAAATTTTCTATTTCTCCTCCTTTAACGTGACTCGAACTCAAGACCTCCTATAAAAAAGAGCCTTAAGTGAGAAGCTGAAGTCATTAAACCACTCTTCGTTATCATAAGCTAAGCTGTTTAAAATTACATTTCAAAGTTCATCTGATTTGGCGAACCGATCAATCGAACTTACCTTTTAGTTATTAATTTCCACTAAAAATTGACTATTTGAAAAATCAGACCAATACAATTACGTCAAATTATGGAAGAATTTAAAATTAAATTTAAAAAATATTATTAAATAAAAATTAATTAATTAATTTTATTAATTTATAAAATTAACTAATTAATTAATAAATTGAATGATTTTTAATAATAAAAATTATTAAAACAAATTTAACTAAAAAATTAAAAATTGAACAATTTAAATATTTTACAGTTAAATCCATATAAATGAATTAAGTTTTTTAATCATTAATTTAAACATACTAACGTTAACATTTGAAAAAGATATATATACATCAATAATTTACTAAAAGTCCCACTAAATGATAAGGTTGCATTTACGTTTTAGTTTTGGTCTAAAATTTCAAACTTTTTTTGCCTTCTTATGTTATATGCGATGAATTGTTTGTAGTAACTGAGAGAAGCTTTTTTGCTATGATAATTTTTATTTTTGCCTGTTTTTTCTGCGCTCTCTTCCTATTCTCGATTGCTCACTTTTTTAGCCCATCTCTTCCGTGCTCTGTTGCTTGTTAAGTATATATACTAAGGACGAACGGGATAGACAACCACGGAATTCATCTCGTTCGTTCGTCCGTTTAATCTGACGGTCATTACCCCCCCTCCCGTCTATATGTCGTATATATTTAGCTTTTTCTTCTGTTTCTCTCTGTTAGCATCTTTCTTCTGTTTCTCTCTGTC
>JANIIA010000191.1:37882525-37899833 GCA_027478495.1 Erythroxylum alaternifolium | reverse complement strand
TTGAGTAACCATCCTCGATGGTTCACTCATATCATACATATCACATCAACACATACAATCATATAACTCACAACAATTACTTTCTCATGTATCATCAGAAAACACTTCGTACATATATTCACAATTTTCATTCAATTCAATTCCACATTTCAATTGCAATCATTCAAATCATATAATTTATGTGTATATGCAATGTTCATGAGACTCACATTCATTTATTTTATTGTTGTGACCGGGTATCTTTTTCACTGTCTCGTATCCGTTGTGAATACCAAGCTTATTAATATTGTTCCTTATTCGTTGGGGATATAAGGCTCATTTTACTTAGTGAGCCAGAGACTCTTACCACATTCAACTCTGATCACAACTTCCTTTATCTTTCATGAGTTCATGTAATGGAATGTACCATGCGTTTTCAATCATTATGCTCAATCAATCACATTCACATTCACATTCACAATTTCATTCTCATTTGTCATTGGACCTTGGTCTGGCATTCAACATACAAATTGAGAATCATGTAGTCACTCCAATTCACATTCAAGTAGCACTTCTAATGTTTTATTCATGCATCAAACTCCTCGGACATTGGATGTTCGAAATTTAGTACATACATAGCACAATAATTCAGTATATAATTTAACAAACAAACATTCAAGGTGAGACTATCTTAGATTACTCACAGTTTGCTCCCATTAGCTTATTGCCTTAAAGTTCTAACAATATCTGGAAGCCGTCGCTCTAAATGTTCCTCTACATCATAAAAATACATGCATTTACACATTGCTATATTGTACATTCATATGAATACTCAATCATAAGCACACATATATATGTGTCATGTATAATGCATGTTCAATAACAAATTCCCGGGTACATTTCCTTAATACACATCTTATAAACAATTAACAACACTTTCCAATCATTCTTAAATACCTAATACTCATTACTCACCTTAATCACCTTATTCAACATCAACTAAGTTGATTCAAGGTCTCATTCAAGGTCTCAATGTGTAAAAAATATTTGACAAGGAAAGTAAATAGGATGTCGAAGGACTTAGAGATAATATGCAATAAAAATGATTATCTGTAAAGGAAACTTGCTTGGCCCATAAGTTGATTAATAGTAAAGTTAGACATTTACTAAGGACAAACCTAACAAGAGTTAAAAATCATTTGTTTACTCCTTCTTTAAAAACATCCAAAGAAAGGGCCATTACTAAGCTACCAACAGAAGAGGAATGGGAAAAAGTTAAGCTTAACTCATGACTTCTCACTAACCACTTATTTCAAATTAAGTTTGGATTTTATATTAGAAGTAGTAAAGTTAGGCTAAAAGGGAGTAAGGAGAGAAGGGGGAGTATTAATTAAGATATAAAGGCCATTTAAAGGCAGGAAGGGGTTATGTGAGCTAGTGGGAAGAGAAGAGCGGTTTAAGATAGATTTATATGGAGGTAAGGAAGTGCTAAAAGAAGAAAAAGAGCGAGGAAAAAATGAGTGAGGGTAGAAGGCACTGTAATAAGAGTATGAGGGGATAAAGGAGGAAAGAAGAAAAAGGGAGGAAATTTAAAAAGGTCAATGGTAAGGAAGGACCATATTCTAATAAATGGCAATACATAATATTAGAAATGGAAAAAAACTGACAAACTCAAGCAAAAAGTTAAAAAAGCAATTCTAAGAATGGTAAGAAAAATATGCCGGAAAAACTTGGAAGCTCTCTCTAAGAAGCTACCCTAAATTAGGAGCCACTAAGAAGACTACCAAGCACAAACTAGGATGAAAAAGGAAAACTACGAGGGAGCCAAACCTAGAGCTAGAAGAAGAAGTAGAAAAAGGAAAAGGAGAAGAGGTTTTGAGAATAGAACATAAAAGAAAGGCAAACCAGAGATTGACCTTTAAGAAACATGAGGAAGGGAAAAAAGTAGCTTAGAAGGAAACTAGGAGATTAACTTCAGAAGGAAGATGGCAACCTATGTTGATTTTGAATAGAGAAGAAGGGAGTTTTAACGAGAGGGAGGAGACTCTCGCTCATGCCTTTTCAAGTAATTTTATATAATTTAACCCTTTAATGTCTAAATGTTGTTGTAATGAGAACTAACAAAAGTTATTAATTAACTTCACATCGTAATTAATTATTTAGTTATATGTATTGTTTATTTCAAGCAATATTAAGTATCGTAAAATTTCTAGTAACAAAAAAAGTCAACATATCTAGGGCATAAGGCTCCCCGCTTTGTGGCGGTCTGGGGAAAGTCATAATGTACGCAACCTTCCCTTTGTATTTTTACAAAAAGATTATTTCTGTGACTTGAATATGTGACCTTATGGTTAAAAAGGAGCAACTTTACCAGTTGCTTCAAGGCTCGCCCTCTTTAGTCAATGTACCCTATAAACAAGGCTTCTTGCTTTATGAGGGTCAGGGAGGGTCATTAATGTATGTAACCTTCCCTTTGTAATTTATCTAAAGAGACTATTTTCATAATTCGAACCTATATCCTTATGGTCACAAATGAGTAACTTCTACCAGTTGCTTCAAGGCTCTCCCTCATCATTATTATTAATGATAACGAGTCAAATTATTATGACCTAATTCAATGTTTACTTAAAAATGTGTTAAAAACACTTTTTATACCTGGAGAATGTAACTTTAGTTTGGTTATATATAAAAAATTTTAGGTAAACTAAATTATAAATTTTTATTTAATTTTATAATATTAATAGAAGTACAAAAAAATCAATTAAATATCCAAATTTTATTTTTTGAAAATATAATTAAAGATTAACTTATGCAATTAATCTTATTGATATAAACAGTCAACATAAGCTGAGCTCTTCCACATGAGACAACGTGTAGAATTTTAGTAAGTAAAATACTTAATAAATTAAAATTTTAGAGTTTTAGAGTTTTACTAGATATTAATGAATGAAAGAATAATTGATTTATATTTTTATTAATTTATTCATTAAAATTTTCATTTATATTGGCAACGTTAATAAAAAGGGTTATCCTTACTTACAACAAATTGAAAATTTTAGAATTTAATTAATATTTTTATATTTATAATTAGTGTTATAAAATTAAGTGAAGTTTTAAATTTTAAATATAGTTTCCTTGATTGATTTAAACTTTCTTCAAAATATTTAAATAAAAATATGGAGAAAGAGTCGATATTATGTCCATATCCTCATTTTGTTATGCTTCGTTTGATTCAACTATCCTATTATATTTTATCTATGTAAGGCCCCAATATATACCCTAGAAGCATTATAATATGTCTAAGATGTATTAAGAATTGAACATAAAGAATTAAGTGTATCTAAGTATAATAAGGGACATAATGGTTATTAATTTAAAAGATAGGGGTAAATTGGTAATTTCTTCATTTAGGCATGGACTTGAATAATTATATGTGAAAGATGGAATAGAAGGAAATCAATTGAAGATTTTATATGCCAATGTGAGAACTAAAATAAGAAGAAGGATCACATGTGCAATTTTTCCAAAATCAACATATAGTCCAATGAAATTGAAACGTGTGTCTAAGACTAGAATATTCATAAAAAATGGAGTATAAAAGAGGGGAGAGGGACATGTATCTAGGGTTTTAACTCCATAATTTTCTATTCTCATCTCCTCTTTATTCCATCTCCTTAATCACATCATTTTGCATAAGGAATCAAGCTAATCCTAAGTGAAAATTAAGGTAAAAGTTTGTGGTTTTTCTTCTCATCTTCATCTTTCTTGCTTTGCTCATGAAGAGCTGGAATTATAAGGTTGGATATGGGATTGAGATATGTATTTTTGGTGATGACAATCCCTACGAATGAATATAATTGTATGTCATAAATGTATTTACATGAATTTGGGTGCCATGTATGTAGGTGGTTATAGGTTCCGTATAGAGAGTGTTACAATCTATTTATTGCTTACTTCCTATTTAAAGAATCATTTGTAGGTCTTTATTTTTATTATAATAAAAAGTGTAAAGAAAGTAGTTTAAAACATCTTGAATTACTAAAATTCAAAATTATATTATATAGGTTATCACATTATTTTATGAGGTTTAAAGAAGTTTAAAGATGTGTGTATGTGTGCTTGTATGTCTGTGTGTGTGCTTTTCTTCTTATGTGCAAATTGAATCCAATTTCTGAGTATTTAGATTATTGGATCCTAGGTTTAAGATCAAATTTATAAAGTTAGGCTTTGTGTGAGCTAGAAATGCTATCTAAGTATGTATTTTAGGGATCCTCCCAATAGAAACATAAAACCAAGTGTTTGAGTGTTTGTTGATGTTTAAATTAAGATGATCAAGTTATTAAAGCTATAGATAGGAATGGTAATAGAGAGAGAAAGCATGTATAGTGACCTTATTTATAAGAACAATGATTACTTTTAATTGTAAGTGCATGAGATTATGAAACTTGTCTTTATCCTATGCAATTTTAAAGAAAAGTTAGTTTATTGAGATGTTTATTGAGCTTTGGCCTTGAATCCACATTTATCATTTACCCCTCGAGCTTTAAACATAGGGCTATTCTAAGATTAGAACTATTACTTTATAAAGAACTCTAGATTTGGGCTTATGGAGACTTCTTTAATTTTTTAAGGGGAAGTTCTATTATCTTGAAGACTTTGCAAACCTATCTTCTTAATGTAGACTCTATATTTAGGCTAAGGCTTCTTCTATTTTTGACAAGGAAGATATGCTATCGAATGACCTGATAAACATGTTAGCTACTTGGTTTGTCAACCTTATATTGTCATTTATTTATGACATGTTTACAAGGTAGATTTATATGGATTATGAGATAAGGTGGAGGGCCTTTCATATGGTGAAAGACTTTGAAGTGGTCAATTTCTACTCATATTTACTAAGAATAAATATGTGATGGGCTTGCACACCTTTTGGTGTAAAGAGATGTATTAAGAATTTATAGCAATTATGTCCCATACTATTAAGGAATCTTATATTATGTACATATTTTTTTAAAAAAAATTTAAAATTTATTGAAATAAATAAATGAGATAAATACAAATTCAAAGCTTCTCATGTATCAAGGAAAATCTAAACTGACAACAAGAAAAACTCCAAATTGACAACCAAATGACACCGTGAAACACTTAACTACGCTATTCATTAAATGACCTCGTAGAGACCTAATAATTATAAAGAGTAACTTTATGAAGGTTTTACTTTAGAGGGTAAAGGTATTCCCACCATCTAAAGGATACTCCAAAAACTTCCAAGTTAGGGCAGATTTGTCGAAGGTGTTTTTCATCTCCTTTCTAGCAATATCTTCTAAGGTAAGGAAATTTTTGTCTTGAAATATGTTTCTTCTTCTTTGTCATCAGTGGTGTCTCTATTCTTCAAGCAATTTCTTTTCACCCCGCTAGTGGAACTGCCCAAAAAGGAGTTGTTATCTCAAGGCATGCAACTTTTTATCTTCTTTACTAGTGATTGATGCGGAGGATCAAAGTTATGTACGTACTTTATTTGTAGATAACCCTTCTTTGCATTTGTGTGCTTATCTTATTATTTGCTTTACTACTAATTGGAGAGTTTAAGCAACCTAGATTAGTCAACTTTTATTAGTGCAAGCCTGCCATCTTCTCGTGATAAAGTTACCCTATCTTTACTTAATGTCTAAACATAATGGTTTATTGAGTGAGGAGGGTTCTAATGCTAGGTATAAGTGTGGATTTAATGTTTGTTTAAAGTTAGTGGGACATAAAAATATCGTTGTACATGGAAATGGAGCCTGGTACTGGTAATGAATGACCAACTGCTTTTGAGTGTATACTTGTTCTTATGGAGTATTTTGAAGTTGAAAAGTATGAGTTCAATTTTAGGGTGCACCTAGATGATATGAGATTGTACTTCATCCCTTTTCCTATAAGTATTAGGAAGCAATATACTTATAAGAGAGCATGTTTTTACAAGCATAGTGAAATGTCTATATCAAACAAAGGTGGCTTGAGGAATGAAAAGGTTACATATATTAGAGCCTTACCTTGTAATGACGTTGACTGTGGTCCACAATGAGCTTGATGTTATAGAAAGGCAAAGATCCCTTAGTGGATTAGGTTTAATATCCTCTTTGTTCTATTAAGTTTGTGAACTTTGTGCTTAACCTCATTTCTTAGGTGGAATTATGTTTCCAAATGGTGAAAAACACCCTAATGACATTGAGCTAGGCATAACTCATTATACTTCAAAGAATTATGGCCTAATTATGACATATGTTTGCCCTCATTTTCTCTTAATTTAGAAATGATATTTTGCATTATAGGTTTTATGTTATTTTTTTTATATAAACATGCGTAACTAAAGTTTTAATGGCTAAATTACTCCTTCCTTAAATTAGGCTTAAAAGGTTTTGGAGGAAAGGAATGTTAAAATTATTAATTGGAAAGATAAAGAAACAGTAGTATACAGAAATCAAAGCTCTATAAAATTTAATTAATAATCTACTTAAATCAAAGGTTAAGAGAAGGAGATCAATCGATTGGGTACAAGTTTTTGTAATTAAGATACATACTTAATAAGAAAAGGCTTCAAGTTTGATGTTTGTCACACTTTTCTCAAACACAAGTCCTTTAAGGTGCATAACTATGATAATGTTGCATAATATGCATGAATTATGTGCATATTTTATAAGTAATTTTCTTTATTTTGTTTTAATTTTTCTTTTTAGTTAGTTTTTGTTATCTTTTAGGCAATTATAAAAATTAGATATTGAAATGATATTATTTAATAATTAAAGGAAATTATAAGTAAAAATATGAAGAAATTTATGATTTTAAAGGAAGATAATTTGGCCTACGCCCATGTGCCAGCTTGTGTTTTAGAAGGATCAAGTGTAGTAAGTGACATGAATTGAGCCATGACTATGTTAAGAAATAGAGAGATCCGAAGTTTAAGGGATACAACTATACCAGAGGTCATATATTCATCTCTAAGAAAATAGTGTGATCTATGATTTGCAAACACAAATTTGCTAGAGGCCATGTCTATTCCTAGAAAAATTACTAGGTCCACAACTATTAATAAGAGTTTAACTGTTCATATTTTAAGGTTTATATTCAGTGCATTTTACTTTTTTTATTTGATATTTTTTATTTTTTGTGATATGTAATGTGTTCATATTATGTTTTTATGTTGTAATTCACTTATTTGAATAAAAGGAAAGAATTGAGACAAGTTTAGGGTAATTTGGATATGTTTTAACTAAGTTTTAAAGTTGATGGAGATTAATATAGGCACCAATATATGTGTGTTGATTCCCATATGTATAAACATGTTCATATTTCATGCAAAATAAGTGTTCCTAAAGTTTTAGAGCATTATGCAATCATCGACATGATCATGTTGGAGACTAACATGCTCATGTTCATTCCAAATTCAAGGGTTTCATGATTTTAAATTAATTCAACCATTAACACAACTATGTTGATGATCGTGTACCACCTAGAAACCTAATTTTTGAACTATAGAAGGAAGCATTAAGAGGAAAAGCGAGGAGTCTTGAAAACACAAATTGACAACCTAGGATGATAAACAGAATAAAGAATAAGAAAGGAAACACATTTAGAGTGGATTTTCAATACTCTAAAGTGGATTTATTGAAGATTAAAAGGGATTTCATCATATTTCTTTTGATATTCTAGTTTTGCTTTAGTTTTGATGTTATGTCTTCTATAATTAGGAACTAAACCTTTATGGGTACTTCGATAAGATAAACTCAAGATAGACCTTGAGATATGTGCTTAATTGCTTACATATTTATTATATAACCCTTAGTGATTAATGCTATGAAATGCTTAAGACATTCACTTTAGGTCATATTTGGTTTTAGGTATAATTCAGAACCGAAAGAGCTAAAGTGAGACGAGAGTAAAATATTTTTTGCTCTATCTTCTTGAGATTCACACTCCTTTGTCTTCATGGACCAAAAAAGAGAAGGATTAGAGAAAAAGGGGATAAGAAAGCAAAAACATGAAGGGGATATAGTGTATAACATCTCATGGCCATAACTTAAAATGTCATGGCCGCGACTAGTATCTCACAACTATGACATTTTTGTCATGGGCGTGAAACTTCATGTCATGCCCATGACTCATTTTGTATGGGCGTTACACCAATGTCATGCACATGCAAAGGCATAGTCATAAGCCTCAACTAGGGCATTTAAGGCGATGAGCAATATAGTCACACCCGTGACTTTTACACCTAGCACCCAAACCCTAGTTTTTAATATAAATAGACATGTTACGATGACAGAAAATTATGAGTTTGATGAATCATTCGAGAAATAAGAGGGGCGATAGAAGCTGGAAATTTTTGAGACCCATGGAGGCCTAATCTTCCTTGCTTCAGTTCATAAGGGATATTAAAGCCGGTCACATTTTGAGCATATGTATTGTATTCTTTCTCTCTTAGGAATTAATCATGTTATCCTATGCTTATTGTTTGGGTATTATTTAAAGATGATCTTAACATGTTCATTGGATTGTTTTACTTCAAATCCATTGCTAAAATCTTCAATATAATTTGTAATTGTTATGTTGAGATTTGTTTATGGTGACTAATGATATTGAATCATTAGGGATACATTCTATAATTGTTGTGTTTTTAATTGGTGTTGAATCATTAAGGATAACGTAACTTAGGCTAAATGACTCGAGCGTATATGGATGTTACCATGATTAATCTATTTTCCTAACTCGTAATGTAACTATCTAATTAAATATAGAGAGTTTATCCTAGGTTATTTGATATTTAGGTTTAATTAATGAGTTTCTCTTAATTAAACACGGCCTAAAGGAAAACTGGGGAATAGAGCTTATCGTTAACGTACGATTAATAATTTCTAAAAGAGGTCTGAGAATAACGATTCTATGAAATATGTTTAATTGTGCGTAGGCCAATCAATGATTGGTTCCTTAGGGTATTCATCATTTTTCTCATTTTCATGTTTGATTTAATATGTTTTTGTTATTTTAGTTTCATTTTATTTTCTTATTTGAAAAACAAAACCCCCATAACCTAAACATTGTTTATTTTCATAACAAAAGCTAATCGAACACCCTCTTGGGATCAACCTAGACTTACCACTAGCTATAGTTTTAGGTCTAGTTATTTTATGCAATGTTACAATGCGCTACCATGATTTTGTCGTTGTTGTCAGGGATTTTGTTGCTTTAGTTTTTGTTCTTGATTTTAATTGGTGTTTTGTATAAATAGTTTCTTTTCAATTATTTTATAATCTTTTCACTTTTTGTTTAATGTTTTTATGTTAAAAAAAATTCATGGACGAAATTAATTTTTTCTATAACTTATATTCCCAATCTTATAACCAAGTTTGGAGTGATCATACCAACTTTAGTTATGGATGGATAATTAACAAAATTACTTCTTTGATAGTTTGCAGGATGCATAATAATTCCCGTATAGACTAGAAGCTTCTTATTACGACTCAAGTATATCCTTAAAAGAATTAGTTAATATTTTTATTACTACTAATTTGCAAATTGAATAGGATGCAGCAATTCCAGTAGGAAATGATGCAATTTCAACAAGATATGCTACACTTCTAGCAAGATACAACGTATATAATCTAGAACTTGGCTAGCTAGGTGGGTCAGACGATGGAAGCTCTCGATCGCCTATAATCGCAAAGCAGAGAGATGCAACCATCTCAACCTGAGGTGAACCTAAAGGACGTTAGTGTAGAGACTTTACAGGGTGAAGAGGAGCGTGAGAATCTTAAGAGAACTACTCAAGGAATTGGTTGTGAAGAAGAGGTGGAGAGGGAGCTAGAAGGAGAAAAAGATAAATCTTTTAGCTTGAAGGTGAGTACTGAGTCTATAATTATTGTTAAGACTAACTCTTCACCTTTTCCTACCAGGTTGGAGGAATTAGATAATGAAGAAAAGATTGAAGAGATATTTGAGATATTCCAAGAGTGCAGGGAATCAGTCAAGATTGAGATTTTGAAGATAGGGAAGATATTGAATATCAAATTTCATCAAATAAAGCCCTATCCTGAACAACCTCAAGTGGAGGAGGCTTAAACTATGACACCCAAAGATCATAATTTTGTCACATGATGAGAAGAAAAAGGAGTTGAGCCAACGATAATAAATAAAGGCGCTACTTGGGAGGTAACCCAAGGGAAGTTCGTTTCTTTTCTTTTACATTTTCGCATTTGTTTCTTAAATGCATGTGATTTTTACGTTTGTTAGTTTCTTTACGTTTTTTAGTTCCTTACTTGTTTTAAATTTTCAAACAAAAAGAGAGAGAGAATCAAACAAATAAACAAACAAACAATTTCTCCTTTTTTATTGCTTCTAGGACTATATAGTCATGATTAGAGTGTGAATTGACTAGAAAAATATATGGAAACTTTAACATGTGCTTTTGCTCTTATGATTGGTTGATATGTAGTATCTTTAGAAGAGTAGTAACTAGTGGTAGACAAAAGTCAGTGAGATTTTGAGCTTTATTAGACTAACACATCCATATCATTCTCATTGTCTTTTGTTTATGTGTGACCTTCATGACATATACATCCTGACTTTGCTTTGATTTTCTATTCAATAGCACATTTTTATCATATGCATGAACATAGAAATGATATAGGCAAACTACATTAGCCAAATAGCTTACCACTTGATATGAATTTTCCCTTTATTAAGCCCCCTTGAGCTTTATTAGCCTTTCTTTCTGTGCTAACCACATTACATGCTTTAAACCTAACCAAATGTCCTACCAAAGCCTTAAATATAGTGGAACATTTGTTGATTGTGGATAATTGTGGATGGACAAAAGTATATGTAACAGCCCGAACCAACTTGCTCACAGATATTGTCTGCTTTGGGCTTTGGCCTAGCCAAGCCCTCACGATTTTACTCTTCCTACCCTTGGGAAAACGCGCCTATGAGGAAGAGGTATCTACAGCTTTATAAGGCATACTTCATTCTCCTCTCCAACTGATATGGCATCTCACATTCCACCTCCCTTTAGGGTTTAGCATCCTCACTGACACACTGATTCGGGTACTGGCTTTAATACCATTGTAAGGGTATAGATACCTCTCCCTCACAAGATGCATTTTCCTAAGGGTGGGAAGAGTAAAACCGTGAGGGCTTGGCTGGGCCAAGGCCTAAAATGGACAATATTTGTGAGCGGGATGGTCCGAGCTATTACAATGGTATCAGAGCTAGTACCCGAACTGGTGTGTCAGTGAGGACACTGAACCCTAAAGGGGTTGAAATGTGAGATCTTATATCGATTGGAGAGGAGAATGAAGTACGCCTTATAAAGGTATGAATACCTCTTCCTTATAGACACATTTTCCCAAGGGTGGGAAGAGCAAAACCGTGAGGGCTTGGCTGAGCCAAGACTCAAAGCAGATAATATCTATGAGTAGGGTGGTCCAGGATGTTATTATAGTATCGGAGCCAGTGCCCGAACCGGTGTGTTAGTGAGGATGCTGAGCCCTAAAAGAGGGTGTATAGAATGTGAGATCTCATATCAGTTGGAGAGGGAACAAAGTATGCCTTATAAGGGTATGGATACCTCTCTATCACAACATGCATTTTCTTAAGGATGGGAATAGCAAAACTATGAGGTCTTAGCTGAGCCAAGGCCTAAAGCGGACAATATTTGTGAGCGGGGTGATCCGGGCTGTTACATAGCACGTCATATCACTACATAAAATAACAAAACCTAAAACTATAGCTAGCGGTAAGTTTAGGTTGATCCTATAGAGAGTGATAGATTAGCTTTTATTATGAAAATAAATGGTGTTTAGGTTATGGAGGTTTTGTTTTTCAAACAAGAAAATAAAATGAAGCTAAACTAATAAAAACAAATTAAATCAAAGAATATGAAAATGAGAAAAGTGATGAATACGCTAAGGACCCAATCATCGGTTCAATCTTAGCTTACACACAATTGAACTAAACATACTTCATAGAATTGTTATTCTCATACCTCTCCTAGCAATAATTAATTGTAGGTTAACGATAAGCTCTATTAACCCTATTTTCTCTTAGGTTGTGTTTAGTTAAGAGAAGTTTATTAATTAAACCTAGTTATCAAATAAATTAGGATAAACGCTCTAGATTTAATTGGATAGTTGCATTACGAGTTAGGAAAATAGATTAATCAAGGTAACATCCATATAAGCTCGGGTCATTTAACCTAGTTTATGGTATCCTTAATGATTCAACACCAATAAAAAACACAACAATTACGGAATGTATCCCTAATAATTCGATATTTTCAGTCGCCACAAATAAATTTCAATATAACAATTACGGATTATATTGAAGATTCTAGTAATAGGTTTGTAGTAAAACAATCCAATGAATGCATTAAGATCATCTTTAAACAATACCCAAATAATAAATATAGGATAACGTAATCAATTCCTAAGAGAGAAAGAATACAATACACATGAAGAGATGCCCAAAATCTGTCTTCGGTTTTGATATCCCCTATGAACTGAAGCAAGGAGGATTAGCCCTCTAGGCTTCCATAGATCTCTGAAAATGCAAGCTTCTGTCGCCCTTCTTATTTCCCGAGTATTAGATAATATTTGTTATTCATAAAACTATTCATAAGTTTCTGACATCGCAACATGTCTATTTATATTAAAAACTCGGATTTGAGTGCCAGGAGTAAAAGTCACTAGCATGACTATGTTGCTCATGGCAATGAATGCCCACTGTGAGCCTTCTTTGTATGGGTGTGAGATGGGTGTCATGCCTATGCAAAATGAGTCGTGGGCGTGCCATAACGAAAATGTCATGGATGTGGGATGCTAGTTATGGCCATGAAATTTTAAGTTATGGCCTTGAGATGCTATACACCATATCCCCTTCCTGTTTTTGCATTTTTTGTCCCTTTTACTCTAATCCTTCTCCTTCTTGGTCCACAAAGACAAGGGAGTGTGAATCTCAAGAAGATCACTAAAAAAATATTGTGCTTTTGACTCACTTTAGATCTTTCGCTTCCGAATTGTACCTAAAACCAAATATGAACTAAAGTGAATGTCTTAAGCATTTCATAGCATTAATCACTAAAGGTTATGGAATAAATGTATCAGCAATTAAGCATATATATATTTCCCCCACACTTAGCTTTTAACTGTCCTCGGGCAAAGCATCATAATAAAAGTCCTAAACCCAAAACACTTACTCATTTTCCATATTTCCCAATAATAGATAGTCATAAGCAAAGAGAAATAATTTTCAAAATCATAGCAAAAACTTAATACTCAATGCTTCTACTTATGATCAATCAACATTCATCACCTTTAGAAACTGAGCAATCTAGAGGTAGACTTGGGAATAATGTGTTCAAATATGATACATTCACGAGTATACTCAAACACCATTCATGATTAATACATTCCATAACTTTGCATATCATTTCATTTCTCCACCACTAAGAATCACATACATAATCATGAATTAAAGGACTTTTTAAAGTTATATATGGGTAAAGGTAAGGTGAGATTTATTTAGGCAGTGTAGCATATAAACCATCAAAACTAGTGAGATAAGAAAAACACTCAATACACCATCAGGCGCAAAAATCAAAATTCACTCATGATTGTGTACATCAACAATGATAAATGAAAAAACTATGTTTCATAGCTCAAATTTAAGCTTTCACACCACAATCCACATGAAGCATAACTAATTAGAAGGATCACTCATAAAAATTGATTATTTCAATACATTGAAACTATAAGAAGTGAACCTTCCAAAACAACATCTACCGTATATGCAACATACACAAATCACCCATTCAATACAACTTTAGAAGGAGAAACTAATAATGAATAACTTTTCAAAATAATCGTATTTCCTCCTAGATACTTTATTTAAATATTTTTTTCTTTCCTTTCCTTTTCTTTTCTTTTTCTTTTTTTCCTTTTTCTTTTTTTCTTTTCCCTTTATACATATGTGTGTGTGTGTGTGTGTGTGTGTGTGTGTGTGTATATGTACATATAATTGACAGAAGCTATATCAACCTTAGAATCCGTTGACAAGATATAAAATGGCATTTCAACGATTATAACCAACCCGTATAATATATATATATAAGATTTGATAATGCCCTAACCCTAACACGTGTTTTCATTAGCAAAGTGGTATCAGAGCTTATAGGTTATCCACAAGGTCCTTGTTTCGAATCGCCCCAACAAATCGGAGCTTTCGCTTAGACTTAGTGGATCTGGGATAGTATGGGCTGCCCCAGTAACCCGCCTGTGGTGTAGTAATGATCTTGCTCCCGCAGAAGTGTGGTGGATTTATAAGATTTGATAACACCCTAACCCTAACATGTGTTTCCGTTATATATATATATATATATTCCTTTCCCTTTATACATATATATGTGTATGTATATATATCTTGTCAACGGATTCTAAGGTTGATATAGCTTTTATATATATATATATATATATGTATGTATGTATGTATGTATGTATCTATGTATATACATATAATTGACATAAGCTATATCAACCTTAGAATCCGTTGACAAGATATAAAATGGTATTTCAACGATTATAGCCAACCGGCACATATGCACACCCCCACACATACTGTAACAGCCCGGACCACTTTGCTTACAGTTATTGTTCGTTTTGGGCCTTGGCCTAGCCAAGCCCTCACGGTTTTGTTCTTTCCACCCTTGGAAAAATGCGTCTTGTGAGGGAGAAATATCCATACCCTTATAAGGCATATTTCGTTCCCCTCTCCAATCGATATGGAATCTCACAGTCTATCCACCCCCTTTAAAGCTCAGCGTCCTTGTTGAAACACCGGTTTGAGCACTGGCTCTGATACGATTGTAACAGGCTGGACCACCCCACTCATAGATATTAGCTGCTTTGGGCCCAACCAAGCCCTCACAGTTTTGCTCTTTGCACCCTTAGGAAAAAGCGTCTTATGAGGAAGAGGTATCCATACCCTTATAAGACATCCTCATTCTCCTCTCCATCTAATATGGGATCTCATATTCTATCCACCCCTTTAGGGCTCAGCATCCTCGCTGACACACCGGTTCAGGCACTGGCTTTGATACCATTGTAATAGCTCAGACTACCTTGCTCACAGATATTATCCGTTTTGGGCCTTGGCCCAACCAAGCCATCACGGTTGTGCTCTTTCCACCTTAGAGAAAACGCATCTTGTGAGGGAGAGGTATCCATACCCTTATAAGGCATACTTCGTTCCCCTCTCCAACTAATATGGGATCTCACATTCTATCAACTCCCTTTAAAGCTTAGCGTCCTCGCTGACACACCAGTTGGGGCATTAGCTCTGATACCATTGCAACAACCTGGATCACCCAGATCACTTTGCTCACAGATATTGTCTGTTATGGGCTTTGGCCTAGCCAAGCCCTCATGGTTTTGCTCTTCCTACCCTTGGGAAAACGCGTCTTGTAAGGGAGAGGAATCCATACCCTTATAAGGCATACTTCGTTCTCCTCTCTAATTGATATAGGATCTCACATTCTATTCACCCCTTTTAGGGCTCAACGTCCTCATTGACACAACAATTCGGGCACTGGCTCTGATACCATTGTAATAGCCCGGACTACCCTGCTCATAGATATTGTCTGTTTGGGGCCTTGGTACAATCAAGCCCTCACAGTTTTGCTCTTCCCACCCTTGGGAAAATGCGTCTTGTGAGGGAAAGGTATCTGTACCCTTATAATGCATACTTTGTTCTCCTCTCTAACCGATATAGGATCTCACATTCTATGTGTACCAGGTTCTGTTTGTGATATATGTATTTTTGATATGTGTTTAATTTTTGATACATTTAATCATTTACACTTAGTGATTATTAACATGAAATTGTTTAAGATACTCACTTTAATTCATATATGATTTTAGGTACAATTTGGAAGCAAAGAAATTAAAGTGAGTCTAAATCACTATATTTGAACCGTTTTTCGAAGATTAAGTTTTGCTTGTTTTCATAGAGCGAGATAGAGAAAATTAGAGCAAGAAGAAGACAAGAAAAAAATCTCAATTGCTCACAGCAAAGAAGTAAAGAAAGAGAAGCTTAGTATGAAAATTGCATGTCCCATGCACATCTAATTAATGGAGCAATAGGTAGAAAAAAACTGGAAACAAATTAAGCATGAAAATAGAGCAGCTGGAATGAAGCAAAAACAACAACATATGTTAGAAGCATAAGGAGTAAAATGACAGAGCAACATGAAGGAGCAGAAACGCAAACGTGAAGCAGGTGAAACGATGACGCAGTAGGTTTTAAAACAAAGAGACCAAACTTATTTGTCCTATCACGCTACAGTGAGTGGAGAGCGTGATAAGAGATGTGCTGGTGACAGAAGAGAATAAAACAAACAATGAGGAGTGGCGTATAGAGAGAAATAGAAGAGAGTGGTGTGGCGATAGGAAATAGAGAAGAAGAATGGCAGCAGAGAAGAAAAGAATGGAGATGTGAACAATAGCTTGAGACATATATCATTATTTATCACATCATGCAATAGTGTTGTGAATAGTGAGTGAAATAGAAGAGAGCAAAAGCTTGCCGTGATTGAGGTTTGAAGAGGTTTTGATTGGGGTATTAATGGGAACTGAAACATTCTTCTGAAAGAGACCTATAGAGGAGTAATATCCCGACACTAGTTTGGAGGTGACATCGATGCCGATGATCTGGGTTAAGCATTTTTTTTATTGTTTTGTTATTTCTTTCTCTCATTAGAAATTGATTGTGTTATCTTATGTTATTTGATTTGGGTTTTGTGTATGGATAATCGGAATTTCATTATTGTTTAGTTAATTGTGTATGAAACGATAGGGTATTGTGAAATTCATTGAATCGTTTGATTGCATACCCATTGTTAGAATTTTGACATAATCCATAATTGTTATGTTGAAATTCATGTGTAGTGACTAATGATTCGTAATCATTAGGAATAACATTACCTAGGTTAAATGACGCATCGTATGTGGTTGTTGCCTTGATTAATCAGTTTTCCTAATTTATAATGCTACTGCCTAATATAGCTAGAGATTGTATCTTAGGTTATTTGGTAGTTAGTTTTAATCAACGATCGTATCTTGATTAAAAAAACCAAAGGGGAAACTCAGGTTAATTATTAACCCATGATTAATAGTTTCTATAATAGGTTTGAAAACAAGAAATCAATGAAATATGCTTAATTAAGGTGTAGGCTAATATTGAACTAAAGATCCAGATCCCTACCGAATTCCCCAATTTTACCATTTTTTGTATATTTTCT
>JANIIA010000191.1:37795174-37809206 GCA_027478495.1 Erythroxylum alaternifolium | reverse complement strand
GGTTATAATCAGATCAAAAATGCTAAAAATGATATTCATAAAATAACGTTCCGATGTCCAAGAGTAATTGGCACATTTGAATGGGTTATGATGCCTTTTGGGCTAAAGAATGCTGAAGCTACTTATCAAAGAGCCATGAACTTCATTTTCCATGATATCATTGGAAAAATTGTTGAAGTCTACATTGATGACGTGGTTATCAAGTCTAAAAAATAAGGTGATCATGTAGAACATCTCAGGCAAGGATTTGAGAGACTGAGGAGACATCAGCTCAAACTCAATCCGTTAAAGTGTGCTTTTGGAGTCAGAGCTGAAATTTTTCTCGAATTTCTGGTCCATCAGAGGGGATGGAGGTTGACGATAACAAAGTTAAAGTGATTACACAGGTAAAGCCTCCTAGAAGCAAAAAGGAACTGCGAAAGTTCCTGGGTCAGATTAGTTACCTAAGGAGGTTTATTTTCAACTTGCCAAGCAAGACAAAAATTTTTCGAAACTGCTCAACTAAAGAATTGAAGTAGTCAAAGTATCCAAAAGCTACTTTAGGCAAAGACATTGGCTAAATGGTTTTCTAAATAAGTTAAGGGCCACTATAAGGCTTATATTTATAAGCCCAATGATGTAGGGGGCAAATGTTTACATCAAAAAATAGGTTCGACCCATTTTTATTATTTTGGGCATAAAACCCGAAGCCCAAAGAGAGCCTATGATTCGAAGTCCAAAAGAAATCCACTAATCTTGGCCCATCAAAAGTCCAGTGTCCAGCAAAGAGAAAAGCAGTAGAATTTGAGTTGGAGTGGAAGTCTTGAAGTCTAGGATAATGAGGAGATAAGCTGATAAACCTGATAGATACTAGGCCAAATTTTATCTCTATCTGGTAGGATAAAGTTTTATCGGATTGCAAGTTTGATCAAGGCTAGATGCCCATCAGTTTTGGATATAAATAGAAGTTTTGAAGCAGAAAAAGGGTCCAAGATCTCACATATCAAAAGCCTGGCACCCCAACAAATTTATCAGTTTTTTCTTGGCAATTCTCTAGTTTTTTAGCTTAGTCTTCTCTTTTCAATTATCACCAGTAATTTTTAATTTCTTCGTCATTGTGTTTTGCCGAATTGTTTATCAATAAAGCAAAGTTCTTTTCTGTTAGATTTTTTGTCCTTTTATAGCATACATAATTGTTTGATTTCAGTTTTAAATTACGAGTTGCAATATCTTTTTTCCTTATTTCCTAGTTTAAAATTACTTTAAATTCTTGGCACGCTCGCAAACACATTCACACTGAAACAAATGATTACGTGTTAACCTTCAATCAAAATAAAGGCAAACAGTTACTTAACAATATGAATCCTAAATTGGAATACATCTCTTCTCAACTAGATAGATAAGACCACTTATGGTCTAGTTAGAAGTCCATAAAAAAGGAAAATTAGACTTCAAGTTTATGCCATTCCAACTTGGTGCTAAATTCCAAAATTCATAATCATAATTCTTTGTATAAATTAAAATTAAGTTTGACAATTATATTTTTGTATCAAGTTCAATCTAATTCCAAATATCTTAAGTATTTTTTAAAATTAAAATTTATTACAAAAATGTTTTCATGAAATTAATAGAAATTGAATTAATATCAGGAAATTAAAACAATATTAAAAATTTCATTTTCAATTTAAATTCAAACAAAATAGTCTTAACATACAAGAGTTGGTTTTGATGAATTTAAACATTTCAATTTCATTTTGGAGACCAATTTAAGTTACTCATTAGGTCAAAACATAAGTTATATAAATGTGTGTGTGACTCCAATCTCATTGTTTAATAGCAACACTGAGAAGGTAAGTAATTATTGATATGTGCAACTTTCTGTTGATTTTGTAGCTTCGAGAATTTTGTAATATATATTTTTAATCAGTCATGTTTAATTTAGATTCAAGTTTGTTAGTTCAAATTTTATTAGCAAAAATAATGTAATCAATTTGATATGAATGTATGACTTAAAAGCTTGAGGTTGAATAAAATATTAATTTAGCACCAAAATTCTTACTACAATTTTTCTTATGCATTACCAACAAAATTAATATTAGAATCCTTACGTTCTTAAGGACCTATATTGTGCGTGAGTGAATATATGTGAAACATTCAACCAAAAATCAAACACTAAACCTCCGAGTCAAAGTAGTGCAACAATGGATGGAAATAACTTCATGTTAACATCTCTCGTTTTTATAAGAACAAAAATTATCAGATTTGGGCAGTGAGGATGAAGTTGTACTTGCTAGCAACTGATTTATGGAATGATGTATTGGAAGATGAATTCATAAAAAATCCAACCATGACATAAATCAAAATCAAAAGGATGAGAAAAAGAGGAGGTAAGGCTCACCCAATAGGAACATATGAAGTTTTCATAAGAATTATGACTTGTGAAATAACTAAACAAGCTTGAAATATGTGATAGGTATAGTCATATTATATCTTTCTAGGTGTTTTAGTGTGTTTTTAAAGTGCTTATTAGATGATTATAGTATGTATAGGATTAGAATTGTCTTATTATGAGTATTTGTTTATATTCCAAGTGTTTGTGTGGTTTAGAGCATGAATCCAATCATAATTTTATATTTCATGAGGTGTTTGATGTGTTTGTAAGTGTTGGAAATCAGTAACTAAAGAACAAGGAAGATGGAAGCTGCACGATCGTGACAGGTGTGCATGGCGCTTTGAGGCACAATTATAGCAGTGAGGAGGAGACATAGAGCACGATTGTGACCCCTATGTCACGATTGTGACACAGGATTTTTAGACGTGAATTTTTGCATCTATTTTAAGAGTTGGGGGTATTTTTAAAACCAAAACAAGTAGGAAAATCCTAAACACGACCCCAAAACCCTTAGGCACTATTTAAGAACGTGAAAATAATAAAAAATAGTAGCAACCTCAATTAAAAGTGAATCAAAAGTGGGAGATCAAAAAAACCATCCAGAGGCCTTAACAGAGTTTTTATTCCTTTCCTTTAGTTCTTTCATTATCGTTTATGTGTCATATGAATTTGTTGATGTTAAACATGTTTGTGAAGTTCTAAAATTCAAATTAGGATTTATTCTAGAATTATTTTGTGACTTTGATTATTATTGAATTCGATACATACTTAGATGTTTGTGATAATTGTTCGTGCATATACTTGATAATAAATTGAGATAGTGAATCAAAAGTAATCATTGTTGATTAGACAATAAGAGTTGGCAGTTTAACAGACCCATAATTATCAAATTACAAAATCATTCGAAATGGATCTTATTTGAGAAAATTATCTAATAGATTGCTTCAAATCTAATTGAATAAGTTAGGGACAGGTATGTGAGTTGACGGATTGTAAATATAGAAATTTTGAATTCAATTAGGGTTGATTGATTAGATCTTAAGATAGAGTAATCAATACCTTAGGAAATCTAGGATCAAAAACATAGTTGGAACAACAAGATTAAAGGAAACAAAATAAGGAAAGAATAAGTCCTAAGTATTCAATCTTGATCAAAACCCTAAATTTATTGGCAACTCAATTATTTATTCGATTATTTGTTTCATTTATTTCATTGCTTTATTGTTTTAATTTCTAATATCTACTTTTATTCAAAATCAATTTATGAATGCCTTAAATAAATTTAGGTCCAAATTGTTAGCTCTTGCATAATCCTCGTGGGAACAATAATCTCTTGTACTACAAGATATGATTCGTATACTTGCAGTGTATTGAGAGTTTTATTATTAGATATGAAATTTACTCTACAATATATTGAAGGAACTATATCAGGGAAATAATAGAATAAGGTAGATGTGCGTGTTAAATATCATTAAAGATTTTATGATTTTAAACATGCAAAAATGAGACCATAAAAGAATATTCTTATAGGATGATGACTGTGGTAAACAAAATCATGCTTATGGAAAGCTACCTAATTATAGGATCGTATAAAAACTATTTGTAAGTTTGCCTAAAAGATTTTAGGAAAATTTTCATCTATTGAAGATTCAAAGGACATTAGTCAAATAACCTTGTCATAATTAATTAGTGCTTTGTAAGCGCAAGAGCAAAAGAGAACTATGAGAAAAAATGGGAGACTAAAGGAGCCTTTCATGCTAGAGATAAGGAGCAAAATCAACCTAAAAAAAAAAAGCATAATTAGAATAAGAAGAAGATAGATTATCACAATAAGGATGGATAAAGGAAAGGCAGGTATCAACCTTGTCAACATTCCTAAAAGACAAGACATCAATATTGATTTTTTATTGTTCAAACCTAATGTTACGTATAATGCTTATAACCAGTTAGGATATATGGAAAAGGTTTGTGAGAATAGGCAACAATCTCAGATAGATGATCAACAACAGGATAAGTAATTATTTGCAGCAACTTGTTTTACAAGCAGTAGTTCCAAAGAAGCTTAGTTTACTTATAGTGATTACACCAATCAGTTGCTTATGATAAGTCAATGTTTCAGGAGCTTGATCAAACATATATTTTTGAAGTTAAAATTGGAAACAAAGACTATATTGAAGTTAGAGGCAAAGGAGATGATGCCATTAACTCTAGTTTATGTATGTGACACATTAATAATGTTTTGTTTGTACTTGAAATTGATTAAAATTTATCGATAATTAATTAGTTATTAGAAAAAGATTATTTTTTTAATTTTCAAAGGTAAACCTTGTGTGAGTTTGGATCATTCTAGAGGTGAATCTTTTTCAATCGAAATGATGAGAAAAACTTCTAATGGTGTGTATGCTAATTCTTATACATATCCTAACTTTATTGAACAATCTTAGCTTTGATATAAGAGACCATGATATTTTTCATTACTATAGTCTTTCATTTATGGATAAGAAGAAGCCAAAAAAGAATCTACCTATTTTTGAATAATGACTTAGAGTTGTGAAGGCTATTAATTGGGAAAGTAGTCAAGAATATCACTTTTACGTAATCAAGTCTGGCGAGCAGTAGAAAAGCTTCAGCTTGTTTATATAAATATCTTTGGTCTATTGAGAACTCAATCATTAAATGGCAGTAAGTATGATATTACATTTATTGATGAATCTTTTAGCAGAATATGTTGCATATATATTTTTGGAATAGAATTCTAATATTCGAAAGGTGTTTTAGAAGTTCAAATATTGGATTAAGAATCAAAGTGGTTGCAAAATAAAGATATTTAAGTTTGATAATGTAATTGAGTAGACTTCTAACATGTTCAATAAGTTTAACGAAGATATAGATATTAAAAATCAGTTGACAACAACATACGCTCCACGAAAGAGTAGGATAATAATAAAGATGGTCAGGTGTTTGCTATTAGATAAGAAACTACTTAAGAAGTTATAAGCTAAAACTATCAATACCATAGTTTATTCGCTCACTTCACTTGAAATGTGATATAGTTACATGCCTTCCATTCAGAACTAAAAGGTGTTTGGATGAATGTGCTACACATATGTTCCTAATGTGAAAAATGATAAATGTAGCATAAAGTTGATGTTGGCATTTTTATTGGCCATAATAATATCACAAAGGTTATAAAGTGCAATGTTCTTTTGTTTTATAGTAAGCACACAATGTAATTGTAGCTAACACTAACAAGTACATGTTGATTTTATAAGGATTATCATTTAACTATCCATTACCCATAAATGTAACAAGTTAGATCAACCTTTAATAGATATACGTATAAAGAAAATAAAGTAAATACCTAAACATTTAGTGAGGAAATTTTTACAAAAATTCAATAAGTCAATGTAAAAAAATAACATGAAATCAAGAAAACAAATAACTATCAACCTAAAAAAATTATAAATATTAGAATCTAAGAAATATTAAGGGTAAAGAATATTAGGTTATCTACCTATAAATGCTTGTTTTAGGTTATACGCTTGATCCCTTTTCATCAATGTATATATTTTTATGTAAAATAAGATATATTTTTATTAGTATACTAAAATAGAGGCACTTATTAGACTCACTATTAATAGGATTTTGGGGTTCAGATTTCTTGAGTTCTAGTTTCTTATCCTCAACCCTCAAGGTTAGCTTTCTTTCATGAACATAAACTAGGATCTTAAAGGTGGCCAAGAAAGATTATCCTATAATCAAAGCCATATACCTAACCTCAACTATATCTAATACCATAAAGTCTATAGGAATACAAAACTATCAATTCCTATAGGCACATCTTATAGTATACCTACTTGACATTTAAAAGAGTGGTCTACTAGTTGTAAAGAGGTAGCAATAGGTTTAAGATTTCTCATTTCAAGCTTCTTCCAAATTGGTAGGGGAATAAGGCTAACACTTACCCTAGATCATTCAAAATATGATATAAGCTTATGTCTCTAATAATAGATGTGATAGAGAAGCTACTAGGATCATTAAGCTTTGGAAGCTGTATATTGTAAGTTAAAACCTTTATACTCATTAAGTTGGGTCGTAACTTCATATTCATTAAGCTTTCTC
The DNA here is from genome assembly GCA_027478495.1 of Erythroxylum alaternifolium. NCBI lineage: Eukaryota > Viridiplantae > Streptophyta > Magnoliopsida > Malpighiales > Erythroxylaceae > Erythroxylum > Erythroxylum alaternifolium. Next base: position 37,802,713 of record JANIIA010000191.1, on the reverse strand, counting down.
TTAATAGATAAAATCTTCTTTAAAACTTAGTGTAAAAAGGCATTTTCTTTAAAGAGACAGTAAAAGGAATATAAATGTATATTTTTTTAAAATAACTTTTAAAAACTTCCTGAATTTCTTATTTAACTTCGCTAACTTTTCCTTAAACAATCTTTAAGGAATGGAATGAGTGACTTATAGGATGTAGGGAGAATGTACTTAGGGTCTATCCTTCCTCTTTCTCAAATTCTTTTTCCTATCTAATAGGTGTCTTCCTTCCTTTGTCTCCCTCACTCTTAACCACTTCCAACCTAGGGTCCTAAATTAGTTTATTACCCCTTAACATCAAAACATTACATTAATACCTTAGGTTTCTTAAGTTTGCTAAGAAAATGACTAGGTGGTCTAACACGAGAAGTAGCATATTGAGTCCACCTTAAATTTAAGCTTCTTAATCTCCTCTTTGAATTCTTCATTCTTCTTAGTTTGAGTGGTAAAGAAGCTTTCCAAAAGGGACTCTAAGTTTGATTTATGAGGTGTGGGTTAAGTAGTCTAGGCTAGAAATTAAGTGATTGCTTATTCTAAGGTACGAGCTTGTATCCAAAAGAGAGATTAAAGTGATTTCTCTAATTATAATTATAAGTGTTTGAAAATTTTTCATTCTTCTAGTTAAGATTGCTGATAAAGTTAGTCCATTCCAAAAAGGGATCATTTACAAACTAGTTCCCTGACTAAAACTTTCCTACTAAATGTCTCAGAGATCTACAAATTTCATAAACTACATTAGTAGCATCGACATTATTAACATTCATAGTATCAAAATTTTGGGAAAGACGTCTGTGATAGAAGTATTTTGTATGATGTTTAGGGTTTAATTTGTTATGCATTTTGTGTTAAATTGAGTGTTGAGTATGCATTTAGGGTTTAGTTAGATTAGTTTTTGTATTTAAGTGTTTTATGGGTTAGTTTGAATCTTTGAGCTTAAATTGTACATTTTTGCGGTACCTTGATATGTGTGCTAGTGTTGTAGGGTAAACAGAGAAGAACGGTGAAGATCTGAAGAGTTTCAGGCTAAAAGACACAGGCCACAATCGTGCACAGTGGCCACAATTGTGACAGAAGAGGAAGAGTCAGAGGCAGTCAGGCCACAATCGTGCACCAGGAGCCACGATCGTGATAGAGAGCATCAAGTCAGGCCATGATTGTGTACTTCAGCCCACGATCGTGACAGAAAGAAAAAAGTACCAGTCACTATCGTGGTAGGCAGGATCATGATCGTGCCTTGCGTCGGGCTGATACAAAAACTCAAATTTTGAATAATTTTTTAGTCCATTTTAACCCCGAGTTTGACCTAGGGCCTCCACAGGATAAATAGAGCATGATGTCACAACCGCCAGGAGATATTAGAGAGTCGAAAAAGCTGCACAAAAGAGAGATTCTGCCAAAAATCTGAGAGAGACCTAGATAGAGATCAGGCGATTAAGGAAAGAGACGAAGGAAGAGAGGCACGGAGACATGCTTTACACGACGTACTTACTAGAACAGGTGGTTTCCCGCAGTCGCAACCTCCAAGATCCATTCTGACATTATTTTCTAGTTTTTATTTCGATTTCATTAATGTATGAAGTTTGGAGATTGATTAGAAATATTGTTGTTGATTGTTGATTTTTCTGTTTAAACTCACCTTCGAGTTTTTGTTCTTGAGAGTAATAAAATTTATTTGATTGTGTTATTATTCGATTTAATTATGATTCAATTTGATTCTTCATAACTTGGCAATAAACTGAGAGAGTGAGTCGGTGAAAATCATCAATTTATGTTAACGAGAGTTAGGGAAATCGATAGGTAGAAGTTGAATCAAACTGGTAGAGTCGTGTAACAAGAGATCGAGCATAGATTCCTGGTAGGTTAATAGACAACGTTAGAACTAATTTAAGTTTTGGACCAATTATGGATCGAGAGATCGCAATTTTCATAATTTGAATTAGGGACTATTAATTAGGGTTAAGAATTATAATTCGAGAGAGAGTAATTCACCTTAGGATCATCTAGGCCTATTAAATCAGAAATTACATAATTGTGTAGATTTTCTTTAATTTCGAATAAATTCCCCCTTTCTCTCAATTGGTCACTTCTAAGTTGAAATTCAGATTCTTTATGTGAATTGTCTTTTGTTCATTTTGTTGATACTTTAATTTCTCATATTTGATTATTGATTAATTTTCATTTATGCAGTAGTTGTTTAATTACGTATTGCGAACTTAGCTACCATTAGATTTTAAGACTAGTTCCCTTCCTCGTGAGATCAACACTTTAGGTACTACGTGAACAACTCGTGCGCTTGCGGAATTTACCGAGGTTATAAATAGTAAAACTTAGCGCGTGTAACCCAATGCGAACAGTCTACTATAATAGAAAGAAGATTTAAAGCATCCAGATCATACTTACCTAAATCTTCTTAGGAATGACCCTCTTATTTGACCACTAAGAATGGTTTTGAGCTACGTTCTTTGTGAGATTGTTCGCTTCATCCATTGCCTTGTTCATTAAAGCTCCACTAATAGAAATATCTATAAACATCTTCGTGTTGTAGGTCATTCTATTGTAAAAGGTCTAAAATATTAGCGACTTCTCTAAAGTATAGTGGGGACAAAATCTCAATAACTAATTGTTTCTCTCCCGTGCATTATATAATGACTTATCTTTCCTTTGACTAGAGGAGGTGATTCGATTCCTTATCTATGTGGTCTTATCTAAAGGGAACTATTTTTTCAAAAACATGTAGGAAAGTTGATCCTAAGTAGTGGTTGATCTAGTTAGGATTTATAATTATGCTCTAGCTTTAACTTTTAGAGAGAAAAGGAATAGTTATAGCTTGATTGCATTAAGAGACACACCATTCAACTTTAACATGTCATAGTACTATAAAAACATTGATAGATACATGTAGGGATGGCAATTTGGGTTTGGGGTTCGGGGATCCTCGTGGGGATTCCCGTTTGGGGTGGGGATTGGGAAAAAAAATCACCCCGTACAATCGGGGACGGGGATAGGTTGAATAATCCCCGCCCCGTGGGGATCCCCGTTCACGATAATTTTATAAATATAATATATATTTTTAATTTTATACTTTTTACTAAAAGTTTGGTAAATTAAATTATATATTTTCAAGAAGGCTCCCGTTGAATTTTTCAGCATAACAAATTTTTTTATTGCACTATAATATGTTTTATGGAAGTGTGATATAATCATATGAACTAACTTTATATGGATGCAGCCATGCAGAGTGAGGGTTCAAAGAATCGGGTTCCCGTGGGGACCCCGCGGGGATCTCGGGGATGGGGAATGAGAAAAAAATATCCCCACTTCGGGGATCGGGGGTCAGGGACAGGAAGGGGGGTGCCAGGCGGGGACAGGCGCCCCGCCCTATTGCCATCCCTAGATACATGTTAGGTCTTCAAAATGGTGAATCTCTAAATTGATTTTACTGCACCATAGACAGTAGGGAGGGTTATAGCTAGAAGTTAGTAGCTTTAATGCTAGGCCTTTGAATGCCTAAGATAGTGCCTTAGGTATTTGATACAGCAAAGTCCTTTAATGATCTCATGTTCTCTATAGTCATCTTCACTTCCTTAACTTCTGTTCTCCTTTAAAGTTTTTTTTCTTATGTGGAATATTTTATCAACTATATAAGATTTCCCAGATCATCAGAACTACATATGCAATAGTTGATCTACAAAAGAGAATGGATAAAATATAGATTGATAAAAAATAATAAAAATAAAACGAAAAGAAGATAAAAATAAAAAATAGTATATTTTGTTTGCAAGTTTTCAAATATTAATGCCTAATCCCCGATAATAGTAAAAAAATTATTTTACTGTAAGAGCACGATGTACCTAAGTTAGCAATAGTGAGTATGGTTCAATCTCACAAGAATTGTTGGTTAACTCTCTATTACCCACAAACTTAATAAGCTAGATCAACTTCATAGAAGGATGAATAAATAAAATTAATAATCTAAGTATAAATACAAAATAATGACCAAGAATATGCTAAACTTTGAATTAACTAGATTTAAGTTAGGTTCTCCTAATTCTCTACTATATTCTCTTTCACCTTTGATTAATAAATTATTATATCTTCTTAGACCAGTAAGAGTTCCTAACCTAAATTATATTCTCTCTTGAGACATATAATTCCTATTTAAAGGTTAATCAACTAAAATATAGTTTGAATCTAGATAACCTAATGCTTTAATTCACTCTACAAAATCTCTTGATTGCTTTTATCCTAAGCTAAAATGATCTTGCAGCTTTCTTTCAATTTATGCTTAACCCTCTTTATTCACATTATAACCAAAACATATATCTCATCTATTGAATCTCGATGTAAGAGAACTAAGAAGTTTACCAACTTGGTGTAATTTAACATTTTTGAATGGTTAATTGGATGAAGAGATCTTTATTGAACAACTTGAAGGTTTTAAAAGAGGCTTGATTAAAATAACTCTATATGTGAAGATTTGGAAACAACCTCTCTATTAGCTAAAAGTAAGGCTGCGTACTACTAGATTTCTTCAGACTCTGTGTCAGTGGGATTTCTATTAAATATTGTTATTGTTGTTGTTGCCATGTGAAGATTTTTTACCAATATTATAATTATTTTTCTATACGTTGATGATTTGTTAGTGAAAAGCAACAATTTAGTTATGGTGTAGCAATTTAAAGATTAAATAATAGAGGTCTCTAAAATGACATATTTAGAAGGAATATCCTACTTTTTTGGCATGGAGATTTCACAATCTCAATAAGGACTTTTTATTAAGCAACAAAATTATGTAAATGACGTCTTTAAAGAGATTCAACATGGGATTGCAAGTCAATTAGCACTCCCTTAATGCAAAATTTGAAGTTAAGCTAGGATCAAGAGTGATGAGAGAGTTGAAAAAAATTGTAGGTTGTTTAAAGTATTTCACAATAACAAGACCTAACATCATGTTTGTTATAAGCTTACTTTCAAAGTTTATGCATTGTGCAAGTGATTCATATTTTAAAGCAGTAAAAAAGGTGCTAAGATATATCAAATGTACTACTAATCATGGAGTTTGGTTTAAAATTAAAGAAATCAATTTTATAAAACTTTGTGGATAGAAATTGGGCTAGATCATGTGAGGATACGAGGAGTACTTCTTAATATATGTTTAGCCTTGGATTAAGTTTTTTTTTTCATATAGTTCAAAGAAGCAAGATGTAGTGGTTTAATCCATTGTAATCAAGCTACATTAACTGCATTAAATCAAGCCTTATAGCAAAAATTTTGACAAACAAAGTGAGGCAATTAAGTTGTTTGTTGATGATCAAGCTGCTAACAATCATGTGCTCTATGATAAGACTAAATATTTCAAGATTAAATGTTATTTTATTTAGAGAAGTTCAAAAGGCCAATGAGGTTTTGCTTGTTTATTGTAACACACAAAAACAACTTACATACATTAATGTCTAAGATTTTGTCAAAAACTAGATTTAATAGTTGAAAATTAAGATAAGGATTTGCAGCAAAAGTAGTGAGAGGGAGTGTTGATCGTACAACTCTTTCAAGGCTACAATATTTTGCGTCTTTAATCAATCAAGTTTAGTTTAGATTTAATTTTATTAGTTCAAAATTTATTAACAAAAATAAAATAATTTTAGACTGATGCAACTGTATAAATTCAAAGCTTGTGAATAAACAAAATATCAATTTAGCACCCAATTTCCTACTTCTACAATTTTTCTTGTGGAGTAACAACAGTAATAAGTATTTTTTGGCAAGGAAGATGCATCCAACAATAAGACCTCTTCCTGGAATGGCATTAGAGTGGCTTTGTGGAGACTTCTTCATTTTGGCATTGATAGTCGTATATTGCATTATATTTTGTAGGTTGTTTAGGATATGTTTAGTGGTTAAATTTAATCGATTGGTATGTGTTTAGGTTAGAATTTAGTTAGTTAGTTAAGTAGTTGTGTTTTGTATGTTTTGTAGGTTAGAGCACACATTTTCGCTTCAATTTTATGTTTTTGCGATGTTGTGATATGTTTGCCAGTGTTTCAAGGCAAATATAAAAGAATGGAGGAGATTCGAAGAAGATCTGGAGCCGAACCCAAGCCCATGATCGTGGCCTGCCTGATAAACAGTACACCCGGACCTTTCGAACTTCATTTTTTGGGGACATTTCAGACCTTTGGAGCACTGGAAAAGCCCTAGAATTGCCCTAATTAGAAAAGAATATAAGAAGAAAAAGAAGGTGTTGGATCCCGATTTTTTAGGATTTTTATTTTTTATTTTTTATATTAAATTATCAAGCATGAAAATAAATTAGAATTTATGAATTAGAAAATTTTTGAGTTTAATATGGTATATTATGAATTTTATATGGTGGCATGAATTAAAAAGAAAGAATTACAATAAAGTGGAGGAGTTAGTAGGAATTTCATTGAATAAGGAAAGGTAAACTGGTAAAACTAAAAGGTTGTCTTAAATTAATAAGACAAAAGAGGAGGAGTTGTGTGTTAAGGAAAGAAAAGGAGGAGAAAATCGTAGAAGAGCCTAGAAGGAGAAAGAAGAAGGAAAGAACAAGGAGAAAGAAGAAGGAAAGAGCAAGGAGAAAGAAGAAGAGAGAAGAGTGTTCAGCTGAAAATTTATAGGTATTTCCTAACTTTTCTTCTTGCTTTAGTGGAAGGAGAAAATAGAGAAGACAGATTATGCAATGAAAAATGAAGAGAGAAAAGAAGAGGAGTAAGAAAACTATGTTCTTAGATTTCTTTTGTGAACTTAAGTATATTTTAGTTCCTTGAGTTAGAGAAAGTAAGAATAGATCAAGCTTAAGCTTATTCGTGGATAGCTAGGTTTGAGGAAAGCTTCATGTGTGTTTGTTGATTAAATGAAATATGTTTGTTCTTAGGAGATCAAGAATGTCAACGTCAAGGGCAAGGAGAAGAGCAAGCTTGATCTTGGGAGTATCAAATAAATAGGTGGGTAATATGTTTATGGTTTTAGTAATGATGAGCTGAAATAATTGAGTGTATGCATGTTAAATATGGTTGTTTTGAACCATTGAGGATGTGGGAAAAATGTGTTGTGATTTATGAACTTGTTATGCTTGAAAGATTTTATTGCTTTGTGTTAATAAAAAATAGGAAAAAATAAGAAGCATGAACTATGATTAAGTTATCAAATATATATATGCATTTGAATCTGTTTATGTGGGCAAGAGAGGAACCCGTTTCGTTAGTCACGTGCACGATGACCTATAGCCTTCTTCCGACTGCCTGCTTGAGGTCATGAGATCCTGAGAAATCGGACTCGTTTCGTTTCACGGTGAAACTTTTGGTTTCTCCGTTTCGTTCCACGGAACTCTCGAGCCATTATGTTATGCATTGCATTTTGATATGTCAAGTTATGATGCAATTTGAGTGTTATACTTTGATGATAAATTACATCCAATATGTTCTATGTGATGATGTGTTGAATTATGAGATGTGAGATGGAATTGTGAATACTGAAATTTCATTGCTAGAT
>JANIIA010000191.1:37783576-37795074 GCA_027478495.1 Erythroxylum alaternifolium | reverse complement strand
TAAAGGGGGTTCCTCCATGACAACTTTTTAAAAAAATTTTATTTACAGGTCAAGCTTATTTTAGGCCATTTATATTAATTGTTTGTGTATTTATTTTGCTTCCGCCGACGAATAGGAATATTGTTTATATATTTATTTTATTGTTAATAAATCATTTTAATTAATTTATGATTTCTTATAATTAAATTCCATGTCTAAAATTATTTTATGACATTTTAAATTATTATTTGATCATACCAGAAAAGTCCCATCTTAATTTTTCTTGCCTAAACTTTAATTAAATTTGAATATTATATTTTATTTTATTGATACGTTCCTAAATCTATTTATTATTATTTCCAATAAATCCCAATGGTGGTGCGTAGACGCCATAAAATCCATAACGAGACCTAGGGCCAACAGAAGAGACCTAAAAGAGAGCCTTCAATATGCCATTTTGGGAAACATTCCAAGAGGAGATAAGAAGAAGAGAGAGAAAGAGGAAGAGAGGAAAAAGAACTGGGTCTTCGCGGATGTTGTTTTCCCAAGGCATCCTGATCCCCATTAGACGTCTATTTCTTCATCTTTTTTTTTTCATTTCCTTGAATGTTAATGATTACAAATATGTTTATGGATTTGGGTTTGATCAAGATGTCCTAACTTTCTTTTAGGATTTTACCTTGATTCAATGCTAATATAGTCTTTTTTGTGTTATTTTGATTAGGTGTTGTGATTAGTTGCAGAACTTGCATATTTTAGTAATAAACCGAGAGGGTGAACTAAATAAAAATAATTGTGTTGAATTAATGATGGTTAACCGATCCAGTAGATCACATGATTAATCATATAAATTATTGTGCAGAGAGAGATCGTGTGTGAGACCTAGTAGTTTATTAGAGGGCTTAAGATCTAATTAAAATTGTGGGTCTTTTGTTAATTGAGAGATTGCAAATTTTATAATTCAATTAGAGTTTATGATTTAAAGTTCAATAATTAGAACTCGAAAGAGAGTGATCCATCCTATAATAGTCTAGAATTGACACCATAATAATGCATAAATGACTAGATTAACATTGATGATAGAGAAAACGCTCTCTCTCATAATTTGGTAACTCTTCTTGGTTAATTTCCATTGTGATGTTTGTGTTGCTACATTCATTTTTTTGTGTTAATCTTGCGAATTAATTTCTTAATAATCACTTTCTTGTATCTACTTTTCTGTACAATTTGATTTTCATTTTATTAATTTCTTTAGCTTTAATTAACTTAGGATTACATTAGTTCACCTTCATCGTGAGATTGACCCTTCATGTACTAGAAAGCATAACCCGTATAATTGCGATATTTGAGGGCTATAAATTATAAAGGTTGCCAACAACCAATAGGCATCTTTCGCCTTCTCATCAAGCTTGTACCACAAGAGAGACGATATCATTATTATATATTTATACATTCACTTAGTACGACGAGTACAGATACATGAAAATATTCTTGTTAGCCACTCGTACGGAGCAACACTCGATGGCTCACTGATAAACTCAATTCTACACACGCACACGCACAATAAGCAAGCAGTAAACTAATACAAACTTGCAGAGAATGAAACTGAAGTATGAAAGTCTTCAGGGAACAATACATTAGACATTGACACAACACATAATAGATATCCCGGATGTGGAAGCTGAAGCAGGCAACTCAAAAGCTGATAAAAGCTGATGCAAACGTTGCCATGAACAGGATACAAAGGGCATTAACTTGGTTGCCATTGGAAGAGCTCCCAGTCCCACCAGATCCTGGCACTGTTTTTGATCCTCCTGCCATTAACGGAGATTTTATGAGAACTTCCATCACTTTTTCCCTAATTATTTACAAGATTGATGGCAACCAGATAAAGAACCATGAGGAATCACCTGGAAAGCCTTTAGGAGAACCAGCTAAAGAGCCCTGAGGAGACATTGCAGGCCCATGAACAGCTGCCCAAAAGCTCAAACATCAAACTCTTAATCTTGTACAAATTAATGGCAACAATTTTTTGACAGGAACGTATCAGTCTTACCTTTGCACTCACTAACTGGTGGAGTTTGCACTGTGCAGGCACTAGGAAGTGCCAGAGCTAGAGTCTGGTTGATAGTAATACCTAGAGAGGATACACCACCACTTAGCACATCACAAAGACATCTGGGCTGTGAGCGAACAACACTAGATAGTTGTGAACAGCACGATGATGTAGGGGTTGAGGAGGCTCCAGTAACGTAGTTCAGGCATGGAGCCAGGCTGATGATGACACTGGTGCAACCTGACTGAGCCGTGGCTCTCACAAAGATCACGGCCACCAGGACCATCACTATACGTGTGTTGGTGCATCTTGAAGCCATGTTATGACACTTAACAAGCGTCACCGGAAGTCCTTTAGGTAATGTGTCTTTCAGGGTCAGACGCAGATTTACTTATCAGTAAACTTTAGTGTTGTGTGGAGTTTAAGGAAAGATCAGGGTCTAATTTATATGAGGACATTTTTATCACTATAGGGTAAACTCTTCGATTTAAGGCCTATTTTGTTGAACTAGAACAAGCTAAATGAGGAAAGATTTCCACTTGTCATTTTAGTGTTTCAAGGTAAGAATTTCTCTGGCTTATATCATGCCATCATTTTGCATGTGGACGCAAGCGGTCCAATTAGACGATAACCTAACTTACAAAAATTGACATCACCTGACTTGGATATCTAGAAAGTCATAGATAATTAAAGTGGTGGGTGTCAAAGAGTAAAATGGGAATCTTAAGAAGACCGTAGCTTATTCAACAGGTTTTTAAACATTTCGAACTTGAGCTCTTCTGATTGAGTTTAGGATCAAGAAAAATTTGTGTTAGGACATTGCTCTCCACTAATCTTCTCCTCACACAGGTTTCCATGTCCCTTTTAGCAATTGAGTGATGTGTGAAGAGATTAAATAAAGAATGCTTTTTAGATAGTAAATGCAATGCAACTGAAATCTCACGACTTCAAAGTCCAATTTAAAGATAGTTGGTTTGGTAGTTGAGCTTCCAGATCAACTCCAAAACGACCTCTGTTTTTTTTTACCTCCACTACTCAATCTATAAATTCCTTGCAATCCTCTCTCTCTCCACCACACAAGTTGTTTAACATATTTTTGTTCTATTATCCAAAAAGGGGCCTTTTGGGGCTTCTTCAGGTCTGTTAATACCGCTGCCCGTCCTGGATCTTCCTGTGCATCGCCAAGCAGTAGCGTATGCACTCCTACACTGCTTTCAAGCTTCACCAATTGTGTGAATATATTACAAGTAGCAGCGCCTCGCCAACTGCTGATTGTTGCAGTCAACTTAAGAACATGGCAACCTTTGGACTCGATTGTTTGTGCCTCAATGTGACTGCAAGTGTTCCCTTTCATATTCCAATCAGCGGAACCTTTGCCATCTCTCTCCCTCCTGCTTGTAACATGTCTGGCATCCCTATTCAATGCAAAGGTCTACTATTTTTTTTTTAAGGTTTCGATCCTGCTTCACAATGCATAAATACATAGGATATTGACTGGACTCTTCTTTTGCAGCTTCTACAGCACCAATTCCTGCTCCAGGTATTTGGTCATCGCACGAAACAATTTCAACTAAAGAGTGCTAAGTACTGCTAAGAGTGTTTCAAGATGCTACATTTTTTCTTTTCCTTTTTATTTGAACCTCTGAGTTATGATCGACTACTGAATCGAAGTCTTGTTTATTTTCCTTACTTGTTATTATGTCCTACGTCATTTAGGCCAATTCCCTCCGTTGGAGCTTCTGCACCTGCCAAAGGCAATCTTCCTAAATTTTAGCACTAACGATACTGTCGACTGCGAGTTAAATTTGCAACCATTGTGAACAATGAAAGTACAATTATAACAAATTGCAATTTTGAGGTTGCAAACCACAATTTAAAACTCTGGTCTAAAGCAATTTAATACACATGCTTGACTAGAGTCTGAAAAACAAAATGTTTTCAGTTTCACAGGTTCTGATGTTCCTCAGCCGACTTCGTCGACTACATCAGCGGTCCATCGCCGACAACTGGTGCAACAGCACAAACTTCGACTTCTGGGATTCAACCTGTTCTCGCACCTCCTTCGGCTAGCACTGCCATGCCCTTTGCAAACCTTTCACCGTATCTTCTATTATTGACCTTAGGATATTTAGTTTCCAAGTAGTGCTAGAGTCCAATTTTTGTCTATAAAACTTCAATCATCAGTTGAGATTATAAATTTCCTTCGCAGAGTTGCTTGAGAGCCTTATTGGAGGATTTTTTTTATGTAATAAGCGATGCTAAATAAATTTCCAGGCCTTATTGGAGGATATTTTTAATGTTATTTAGGGCGATAATCCAAGCTTGTCCTAGCAATTCAAAAGAATTTGGTCGAGGGTGCAAGGAAATCAACTATAATCAAACTATAGAAACACAAAAATTTTTTGTTCAAATTATTTAATTGAATAATTCTAAAAGCAAAAAATTAAAAATAAAAGAGTGGAAACATATTATTCGAATTCCTATAATTTTTTTTTGAAGCAGTCAAATACAAGCTATTCAAATATTCAGCATCTAATAATATCTATAGACTAGAGAAAAAGAACTCAAACACTTCTTAGAGGAAAAGGTATGAATGCTAATTCCTTGATGCTTTTTCTTATTTATAAAAATAAAAAGGGTAAAAGATAAAAGAACCTCTGTACTTAGGGAAATAATGATGAGCTTATGGAGACTGAGAGTGCTACTCCTGCTCTTGAACAAGTCAATACTACAATTGCATAGTCTGAGCTTGTGGTGAATTAGGTCATTGTGACTTCACAGCCAGTTATGACATCTGAGATAAAGATTCAGCATAATTGTTTAATAGAGACTATTAGTATGGAACCTGAGATGATTGCTGATATTAGGCAATTGGAGACTAGCGAAAAAGAGGGGACTACTCATCACCTAGTGCATCTAATCACTAATGAACCAGTTACACAAGATACTTCTGTAGTAGAGAATATATTAAAGGAACCATTAGAAGCATTTAGTCCTAATGTAATTGATGTAAATTCAGCTAACCAAAAAGACATTAGAATTTTGAAAAACACTACCTGAAGAAGACCAGCGAAAAAAAGAGTAAACAAATAACAAAAGGGGACTCCCCCTCACATGTCAATACCGGTATGGAACAATAGAGGTGAATGAGCCTATTAAAAAACTAGTTGTGACGGAGTTGGTAAAAGAGAAGAAACCTATTCTAATTGGTTTACTTGAAACTAAAATAAAAAATCCCCATACCCTTTGTGGATCAAGCTTTTTGGGTAATTGGGAGATACTCTCCAACATTAATTCTCATTTCAATGGAAGAATTACTTGTCTTTTTATCTCTTGTCAAATGGCAGTACAGGTTATAGAAGAAACAAATCAGATGCTTATCTTCATTTCCAACCGAAAAATAGTAGTACCAACTTTCATGTTTCCCTTCTGTATGTGTCTAATTTTAACTTCCAATGAGATAAACTATGGAGGGACTTGCAATGTATCCAATTTACAATTTAGCTTTCTTTGCTAGTGATTGGTGATTCAACTGCTCTTTAACCTTAACAAAATTGAGGGTGGCCGAGATGCACATCCAAGGCACACAAAGGAATTATCTATATTCCTATTGCATGTAGATTTGGTGGAACTTAATCACACAAGAAGGCCTATAACTTGATATGACAACCAACATGGTAGTTGCTTCGAATGATGCTTGATTGTGCTCTTGTCAATTCCCTATGTTTGAATTTTTTCAATGAATCTTTTGTTCATTTTGGTGAGAATATGACTATTGTCACTCCTTATTTTAACACAATGACTTGCTATTATCAACCTAAAAGGCTCTCCCTTTAGATTTTTTAATGCTCTCCGAGTTGCTACTATCAACCTAAAAGGCTCTCCCTTTATATTTTTAATGCTCTCAGTGGTTTGGAGGGGTTTCATGAAGTAGTTGCTGACTATTGGGCATCTAAAGTGGAAGGTTACAAGTCTTACCAACTCATGACCAAGCTTAGATTGATGAAAGTTATCCTAAAATCTGTTATGCTACAAAAGAATCTTAATATTTAGCTTCTTAAGGAGAAGCTTCGATAGGCTCAAGATAAATATTATTTGTCTCCGCACAAAACTGCATTAAAACAGGAATAAAGAACTTGTCTTCATCAGTATCAAGAGGCTCTTCAATTTCAAAATCAGTGATGAGACAAAAGGTGAGGCTCAACTGGTTGAAGGAAGGGGATGCCATCACTTAATTTTTTCATTCTTCCTTACATATGATAAGGAATATCAACAAGATATCTATGCTACAAGATGATAGGGGACAAAAGCATGTTGAACATATCTCACTACTGGAAGTAACCGAAAATTATTTCCTAAAATTAATGGGTACTTCCTTGGCCTTTTCTCCAAGTTCTAATCTTTAGTGGCTTTTTAATTTTCAGTTGGATCAAAGAATGAAAGAGCTTATGGTCTCAACTATCACTACACACAATGTGAAGAAAACTCTTTTCAGTTGGCATCCCTCCAAGTCCCCTAGTCTAAATGGCTTTACTACCATGTTTTTCCAATATACCTAGGACATCACAAGTCCACTATTTATAGCAATTGTTTTGGAATTTTTTAAGTCTTCGAGATTGCTCCAGGGAATTAGTTGTATACACATATGTCTAGTCCCTAAGAAACCGAATCCATCCTGCATGAGGACTTTTTTCCAATCTCATGCTGTAATACAATCTACAAGGTGATATCTAAGATACTTGCTAATCGAATCAAATTGGTTATTTCAAACATAGTAGATGTTGCACATAGTGCTTTTCTCTTAGACTGTTCCATTAGAGACAATGTTTTATTGATTTAGGAGATGGTCAAGTATTATAATTCTAGTAATGTAACACCCCACTTCCGCTGGACCCGAACCCGATATCGACAATGATATCCGAATCCGTGCCCCGTGAGGGTGGTGTGCCACATCACTTAAGTCTAAGTTTCCAGTGCCATTGGAAACTCATCATCTATCAATTATCAATCAACCCAAAGACTTAACATACCCATAAAATCAAGACATAAATCTCATGAAATTAATTCATATCATACCACAATTTATGCATTTATGCATCAAAAAAGGGAAATGTGATATAGTTTAGGTGAATTGAGAAGTGTTTAGATGGATTGAAATTTAAAGGAAGATGAGTGTGTGTGTGCTGCCAAATTTTGGATAAATAGTTAAGGATAGTTGTGAGATGAGTTATGATGAAATTATGAAGTGAATTGTGTGTTGGTTGTGTAGGAATGGTATGGAAGATGTAGAATATGACTTAGGTTAAAATCTGGAAAATTTGGTGTTTGTGTATGTTCAGTATTTCTGCCATAACTTTTTACGTGGATGTGCAATTGAATTGATTTTTAGCTTGAATGAAACTAGAGGAGTTTAGCTACAATTCTTGTTAAGGAAGTGAAGTGTAATTCTGACTTTACGGGTTCCAAATTTGATCATGAATCTGAGAATGTGTGTAGGCATGAACAGTGAATTTGTAAGAACACTAAAGTAGGATTTGTGAGCTGAAACTTTAGAGATTTATCTGGGAATGATTTAGGCAGAATTTGATACTTTGGTCTTCATGAAAGTTAGATATCTTCTTGTTAGCTTTCAATCTCCATAAAGTATGCATTTTTTTGATATAAGGATTGAAAGATATGAATTGTTGAAATTCGGATGTGTCTTGAAGAATTTAGGTGTTTTGTGTATGCAGATGTTCATAAGTGTAGGTTTTGGTGATTTCTGCATTCTGAGGCCAATTCTGAATTTTTATGGTCCGAATTGGAGTAGATATCCTAAATAAAAGTTGTAGAGAACTGTTAGAGCTTTTCAATGATATATAATATGCAATTTTTGGTTGTAAAAAGTGAAAGTTATGAATTTTTGAAGTTTGGATATGGTTTAGGTGTTAGTGAAACAGGGCAGAAACTTGGATTGAGTTTTTGACCTAGTTAGAGGTAGAATTTGCTTTTGAGTTCTCATAAGAAGTATATAGCTTGTTTTGATCTTTCCATTGCTATAAAGCATGGAATTTTTGAGTAACAGGATAGGAAGTTATAAGGTCTGAAAGTTGTGTTATTGTTTTGAGAGGAGATTGATAGGAAACATTTATACCGACTTTTAATTGTTAAGTGATGTGGCACGCCACCCTCGCGGGGCACGGATTCGGATATCACTGTCGATATCGGGTTCGGGTCCAACCGAAGTGGGGTGTTACAAGAACATAGAAGAAGCACAGAACACAGCAGACAAAATACAGAAGAAGTCAAAACACAGAAGAAGCAAAAGATACAGAAGAAGTAAAAAACACAGAAGAAGCACAAAACACTGAAGAAGTGGAGAACACAGAAGAAAGGAGAACACAGAAGAAAGGAGAACACAGAAGAAGTGGAGAACACAGAAGAAAGCAAAACACAGAAGAAGCAGAAGATACAGAAGAAGTGAGAACACAGAAGAAGCAGAAGATACAAAAGAAGTGAAAACATAGAAGTAGAAGATACAGAAGAAGAGAAAACACAGAAGAAGCAGAAGATATAGAAGAAAAGAAAACACAGAAGAAGAGGAAAACACCGAAGATGCAAAGATGAAGATACGCTAGTACGTCGGACAATTAGTTAGTTGGAGTTAGTTACAGAACTCAACTAAATAACTGGTTCTACAAGAATCAAGAAGCAGTTATCAAGAATCAAGAAGCAGTTGGAGACTTAGGCTATAAATACTAGTCGTAGACGAAGTTGAATAACTTTTAATCTTACAATCTTTAAGCTTTCAAGTGTATACTTACAAAGAAAAATTATGTACTGTGATTCTAAGAGAGCAAACCCTATTATAACAAAAGCTCACAATATCTTTCTAGTGAGAGAAAGAAAAGGCTAAGAGCCTGGAGAAGCTAAGATAGCAGAAAGAATACTTTGTGTAAGAGACTTGAAGAGGCTTTGGAAAGGAAGAATAAATACTTGTAAATTTTTCGAAGTATAGTGAAAACTCAGACGAACTCTGAGGACTGGATGTAGCTCACGATTTGGGGTGAACTAGTATAAAAATCGCAACATCTATCTTCTATCCTTTTACTTTATTCTATTTTGTTTTTAGACAAGTATATAGAAGTTATTTACGATTTAACTACATAACAATTTTTGTATAACTTTTGTGGTATTCTTTTTAACAAGTTAGAGAAGTTATTAACAAGACATATTAAATATTTTGTATTCACGAAAGGAACACACAATATAACCCCCCTTTTTGTGTATTTCGTATATTTATAAGTCAATTCTATGTTAACATGTGATTTACTTCAAGCAAGTATGCACCTAAACCCGTACGTACTGAAGAATTCTAGTGTCATCAGTTTAAAAATGGTTTAAATGATTCGATCAAAGATCATCTGGTGACAAATACTCTCTTACAGTAAGTGAGTTACCATCAGTTGGTACAAGCTGCCATAAAGATAGAAAAGCAAGATATGATTAGGAAAGAAAGTAAAGAGGTTTTATGAGGGGAGGAAAATTCTTAGGTAAAAGAAGTCATAAAGGTGCCTCCACTGCTCAAAAATTTACTCAAAGATATGTAGCTAGAGGAAGGCAACATGACTTTCCCTTATCATCTGATTATGGTAGGGTTCTTTTGTGGGTTAAGGTTTTGGTTCTCTGGAGTGCCCTCATTGCTCTAAACATCAATGGGGTACTTGTCACAGAGCTACGGGTGCATGTTATCGATATGATAGCACTGAGCATTTGATAGCCAATTATCTTATGCGACAGACTCAGAAATCACAAGTTGGTAAAGAGGTTTCTCATGCATCTGCTGGAAATAAAGGATACAGTAGAGGTCGTGGAGGATTTGGATAGATTAGACCTAGTACTATGTCAAACATTGTTAATCGATCTATTGTTCCATCTGCCACAACTCGAGTTTATGCTTTGAAAGCTCGTAAGGAGCAGGTTGCATCTGAAGTCATTGCGGGTACTATTTTACTCTTTGATTCTGAAAGGCATGTTTTGATCGATCCTGGATCCACTCATTTTTATATCTGTGTTGGACAAATTCCTGATAAAGTGATGCTTGTGGATCAGTCAGAGTATGATATTCATGTAACCAGTCCTCTGGGTAGTAATGTGTTAGTTAATCAGGTTTATAGAAATTGTCATGTTATGATCCAAGGAAGTGAATATGTAGCGGATCTGATTAGATTTCCTTTTCATGAATTTGATTTTATTTTGGGTAGAGATTAATCATCCAAGCATCAGGTAGTGGTTGACTATAGTGCTAAGATAGTTGTGCTTAGGAAACCTGATCAATCTAAAATAGTAATGCATGGTAGCCGCGTTGGTTCTCTAGCTAATGTGGTAACTGCTATGTAAGCTCGAAGTTTCCTTAGGAGGGGTGTAAAGCCTATATGGCTTTTGTGATTGATTCTTGGAAAGAGAGTGTTAAACTGTAATATATTCCAGTAGTGAGTGAATTTTCATATGCATTTCCCGAAGAGCTACTTGGACTCCCTCCTGAAAGGGAAGTAGAGTTGCCTATTGAAGTTATGCCTGGCACTGCTTCTATAACTAAAGCACTGTACAGGATGGCTCCTACTGAATTGATGTAGTTAAAGGTTCAGTTATAAGAGCTATTGGATAAGGGGTTCATTTGACCCAGTGTCTCACCCTAGGGAGAACTGGTTTTGTTTGTTAAGAAGAAAGATGGTACTTTTCAGATGTGCATTGATTACAGATAATTGAACAAAGTCATCGTGAAGAATAAGTATCTGTTTCCAAGGATAGAACATCTGTTTGATCAATTGAAAGATGCAGGAGTATTTTCAAAGATAGATCTGCGATCAAGATACTATCAACTTCAAGTAAAGGATGTGGATGTTCTAAAGACTACATTCAGAACCCGTTATGGAAATTATGAATTCTTGGTAATGCCATTCAGGTTAACTAATACTCCAGTTGCATTTATAGATCTAATGAATAGAGTGTTTAGGCCCTATTTAGGCCAGTTTTTAATTGTGTTTATAAATGGTATCATAGTCTATTCCACGAATAAGCATGATCATGTTGAACATCTACAGGTTATGTTACAAACCCTATGGGAAAAGCAGTTGTATGCTAAGCTGAGTAAGTTTGATTTCTGGCTTCAGGAGGTATCTTTTCTAGGATATGTTGTTTCTTCTCAAGGGATTAGAGTTGATCCCAGTAGGATTGAAGCAATTGTTAACTGGAAGCCACCACAGAGTATGACAAGTGAGAAGTTTTCTGAGTTTGTGTAACACCCCACTCCTACTGGACCCGAACCTGATATCGATGGTGATATCCGAGTCCGTGCCCCGCGAGGGTGGTGTGCTACATCACTAAACAATCAAAAGTCGGTATAATTTTTTTTGAATACGCGCAAATCAATAATCACAAATTTGTGCTCACTTTTATTCAGAAACATTTCGTTTACAAGAAT
>JANIIA010000191.1:37732515-37744190 GCA_027478495.1 Erythroxylum alaternifolium | reverse complement strand
ACTAATTTTGCGAGCTAATGATTCTTCACAACCTAATAGACTATGTTCAAAATTAAATCAATTCCAATTCATCTAAGTCATTAACACATTTACACGATTCACAAAATGCAACCTAACACTATCATACAATATGCAAAATTCCACTCAAAGCAAAACACATAACCCTCCCCACACTTGAACAACAAATTGTCCTCAATATGAGAAGAGGACAAACAACACATAAGAAAAGAAGAAACATAAATTAATGTAAAAAAATGAAGACTAAATTGAAAAAGAAAGGGGGTTAGACAAAGCCTCATTATGATGGAGGCAGGGATAGTGTTGGAGGTGGTAGTTGAACACCCTGAGCCTCAAAATAACTATGGATACGACGTATATCTCGGCTCTGGCGTTGTTGAGTTCGGGTCATCTCCTTCATCCTTCTGGAGTTCTCCACAAGTGTATCTGTGATTACCTTGTTATTTTCGGAGATTGTATCTAATACTGTCTTCCAGCCTAGTTCTTCTGTTTCTTCTTCCTCCTCGGACTCTTCACCAGTCGAGTCCTCTTCTATTTACCGAGGCAGCGCTGTACTCAAACTTGCCTGACTAGCCCTGATCTTAACATGAGTCTTTTGGCTACTATCCTAGAGTTTCATATTATGGGACTTACGAATTTCAGCATGCCATAGTTGATGATGATTTAGGAAGTATAGGAGATGGATAGTTAAACCACTACAATCCACACCATAATACTTAGTAATGGCAGAAACTAAGTACCCTATACCTAAATTGTTGCTCCTCTTGAGCAGAGTCGCAACAATAGTGTCCAGCGCATGTGTGGAGGTGCACACTAGAATGTTGTGATCCATGCACCAAAACATGAAGAGTTCCTTTGTTGAACACTTGTTCGTTTATGATTTATCAAAAACCAATTGACACATGAATTTGTGAAATAACAAGTGTTCATGGGTCCTTATGATGTTGTAGTGGGCATTTTTGGCATCGAATTGCTCTAACTCTGTGAGTTCATTCCAATAGCCAGAAGCACAAAAATCATCGTGTTGATCAATAATGGAAGATTCGGGGAACCTACACATATCGCACATGATTTATATGTTTAGTTCGTAAGCTCGTCATCGCAACCTAAACCACATTTCTTTAGTGTTCCTAGGTTCACAGGAAAGTGAAGTAAAGAATTCTAGAGTAAGCTCTTGGTAAACAGGAAATTAGAAGTTTATGAATTTTGTCCACCGAATTCTTTTTGCTAAATGAATTTTGCCTGCTGAATTCTTTTTGCTAAGTTCTCTACCTTGTCGCACAATTCTAGCCTATCAAGTGTATCAAAATCAAAATATTTAGGGACTACAATTTGTTTAGCATTGAGGGATTGAAAACGAATACCTTCTTCCTTTGTGTAGATCAAGAAGGGTGCTTCTAAGTCCAATCCTCTGTTCCTTCTCCCTCGTCCTAATACTTGGTTTTGTCCTGATGATTGATCCCACCTAGTTGATTGCTAAATGCCTGGCATACTGGCTTATGATTAGGAAAAAGTTGGAAGAAATTTGGAAGTTTGAAATTTGAGTAGAGAGAAGTGAGAATGTTTAGAGGTTTAAAGCTTTAGAGAGATAAAGTAAAAATGAAAGTGAATGAAAAAGTGAAGTTAGAAATGAATATATAAATGGATAGAAGGTAAAATGGTAAAATTTGACTTAGAAAATCGCATGTTCCCTTTTTACCCTGCCGCAGGCCACGATCGTGGCCTGTAATTTTCCACCAATTTTTTAAAATCATTTTTTCTTCACTTTCTGAAGTCACTTCTTAACTATTTATAACCCTTTCACCTCTCTTTGCTTACTTCGTTGATCATCTAATTAGTGGAGAAGTCCTATGCCTTCCCGATTTATTTGGAAACGAACTAACCTAACTACGAAATTTAATTATGTAGAAATAAAAGGAAATAACATCAATTTAATAGTCTATAGGTTGTCTCCCATGTAGCACTTCTTTTAATGTTTTTAGCTTGATGCTCTTTTTTTACTCACGGTGGTTCAAATGATTGGTGCAATGGTAGTGCAGTCACTGATCTCACAATTTGCACATGAGCTATCATGTTATGGATTCCACCTTTGTTGTGATTCTCCTTCCTTCACCTTCTTCTACGCGATCATTTCTTTCTAAATGCATTCTCAGGATCCTCAATATCTTACCATTGTCCTCGAGGTTCGGGTTCCTTAATATTAGTTGGAGGTAAAGGAGAGCTGTTGTCTTTCTTTGACACTTTGAAGGTTATTTGCTACTTTCCTACCCTCAGAGTTAGTTCACCCCTCAACGTCAATTATTAAGCTAGCAGTGGCTAGGAACAGTCGTTCAAGGATCATAAGGCTACATCTTCTTTAATATCCAATATATAAAAATCTGTGGGAAAGATAAATTTATCAATTTTTACTTACACATCCTTAACAATCCGTCTCGGTTGATGAACTGTTCTATCGACCATTTTTACTAACATCTTTGTGGGTTCTAACTCTCTTAACCCCAACTTCTGACTAAAGGTATAAGGCATCATATTGATACTTGCTTCAAGATCTACGAATGCCCTGTCTACGTTGACTTTATTGATACGGCAAAGGATGTAAAAATCCCTTGGGTCCTCTTTCTTCTATGCTATGTTATGGTTTTCTTCTTATATGCACTCCTTAACCTTCTTCTTGACTGATTCCTATAATGTGAGCCTCATTTGTAGTTGTTCTGTTACGTCCTTAACCTTATTAGATTCAAACTCCTTAAAATTCCTCGTTGACCTACTCAAAATTGACTTTTGCTAAGCTAGAATAGGGTATGGAATTTCAGGTTGAGGTTCCTTGAGTGGCTCAATTACGAGATCACTTAGAAGGAATTCCATCATTACTTGTCCTTCTCCTTTACCTCCTTCTTCCTTTACATGTTTAAGTTCCTTTTCCTGAGTCTGAATGATGGCCATAATCCATTCTTTTGGGTTAGACTTGGTATTGTTTGGAAGGGTACTTGGACTTCCAGGTTGTGTATTAAAGAGGAGTGGTTCTTGGTGACTTTCTCGAATTTACTTTTAAGCCTCCTGTGTGTATCCTCCATTCCTCCAATTTTATCTAAAATCTTATCCAACTTGTATTCCATTGAGCTTGGTTTCTTGTTGGAAGCTTAATTGTCTTTAAGGTCTGAACTGTCCTCCAATATTGTTCGTCCAAGAGAAGTTAGGGTGATTCTTCCACCCAGGGTTGTAGGTGTTAGAGTAGGGATTATTGCCCCTTCCTCGTCTATACTGAGCTCCCATGTAATTCACTTGCTCTGGATCACTTTCCTTCATCAAGTAATAGTCCACTGTATCATGGTCCATTTGTCTATAGAGTTCACACTTGAGTTGCACAACTTTCACTAAAGCTAAGGATGAAGCCTTTATATTGTTGAGCTGTCGAGTCACGTATCAATTTTCGTCATTTGATCGACAGCCTCAATTCCTTTTTGCTCTCGAAAGGTAATATTTTGTCTACTCTGCTCGTTCATCTATAGGCAGCTATTACTCACCATCTCCTCTATTAGCTCTTTCACTTCGTCAATCGTCTTTCTCATCAATGATCCCTTTGAAGCTGCATCAATCGTGCCTCTGGTATATGGGATTAATCCATTATAGAATGTTTGCAACAATAATTCCTTGGGTAAGTTGTGATGTGGGCACTTCTATTACAAATCCTTATATCGTTCCCATGCTTCGTAGATCGATTCTCTGTCACTTTGTTAGAAGTTGGTAATTTCCTTAATGATCATTGTGGTCTTATTCAAGGGAAAATACATATCTAAGAAATCACAAACTAACTGATCTGATATTGTGGCATTGGTTGGGTTAAGGGAATAATACCAAGCCTTTGCTCTATCTCTAAGGGTAAAGAGGAAAACTCCAATTCTAATAGCATCTTCTAACATCTGATGGTACTGAAAGGTATCACAGATTTCAAGGAAGTTTACTATATGTGCATTGGGATGTTCGTTCGTCAATCCATAAAATTGCTTATTCTATTGAAGCATGTTAAGGAGGGCTGGTTTGATTTCAAATGATGCTGCTTGAACGGGTGGTGTAACTACTCTTTGGTTAGCCGCATTGAACCCTGGTCTCATGAAGTCCATAACCCATTGTTAACGTCCTTGGTTTGCTTCGTGGCCCAATTTCTACTAAAATTCCTCGTCATTATTGATTTTGCAATTTCCTCTTCTTCTTCATGCCAAGCTTTCCTAATGGTTCATTCTAGTCGAGTGATGTCTAAATCTAATGTTTCAGTTGCATGACTCGAACTTCTCATAACTCTTGTGTTCATGCAAGAGCACGATTTCAGAAGTAGAAAAAAAGAATGAAAATTAAAAATTAAAAACTAACTAAACGCCTTAAACTATAGAACTAAACTAATCATCTCCCCAGCAACGACGCCAAAATTTGATCGTAGTTTTTCGATGTGTATAAGTTTTAATATTTAACCTCGATGATCAGCAAGCGTACGGGTCATTCACATAGTACCTAAGGTGTCAATCCTACGAGGAAGGTTAATCTAATCCTAAAATCTAAGGCCAAAAATAATTTGCAATAATTTAAAATGAACAAAACTAAAGCAAGATTTTATTTTAATCACGCACCCAATTTCAAGAATCAATTACGAAAATATTAACAAAATAACAGTCGTAACACCCAATTAAGAATCAACATAAAAAGCTACCAATTGAGAGAAAAGGGAATTTTATCTATCTTCAATGCTAACATAATCGATTGTGAACTACTAGATTACTAGTTCTAGAAGGTCATAGGATTGATTACTCTCTTTCGAGTTATAACCATTAACCCTAATTTATAAATCCTAATCAGATTATGGAAATTACAATCTCTCGATTAAAAATCTATCCAAAACTTTAATTAGATCTAAAGTTGTTCAAAAAGATCGAAAATTTATGTAAGATCTCTCTTGACATAATTTACCGACTTGATTTAATTCTCGTTCTATTAAATTACCTAACTCTCGTTAGCCTAATTTAATAATTTTCACCCAGTTCACCCTCTCAATTTATCACCAAATTATGCAAGTGCAGAAATTAAATCTTAATAAATCCAGTAAAAACACAAACAATCAAATTTCATTAAGTCAAAGATAAAACAACTCGAAGGTGAGTTTAGACATCCTCAACATTTATACAATCATATCATCAATGGTTACCCTAATTCTATATAATAATAAAATGGAAAATTAACCAGAAACAAGATCGGAATGGATGATGGAGGCAACAACGCCGGAAAACCTCCTATTCCAGGAAGTACTTCGCATAGGCTTCTTCTCCAAGTCTCTCTTCCTTCTTCTCTTTTTCAATCTCTCGATGAACTCTCTCGAGGTTTTCTCAATGGTGGATGATGCATGCAAAAGCTCCCCATCCTCTTTGTCTTGTTCTTTTTATACCTTTTGTGTTCTAGGTAGCCGTAGGATTTTTTCGGGATCAAAAAGGTCCTAAAAATCTCTCAAAACTTGACATTTTTACTTGTTTACGCGTCTACCCAATTCAGGCCACAATTGTGGCCTACATCTAAGCCTTCTGTCATGGTTGTGGCAATCAAGCCACAATCATGGGCAGTATCCTGGGCTTCTGTCACGAGCGTGGGCTAACTCTAGTGTTTTTGTCACGATCGTGACCTGTTTTAGCCCTAGTGTCTCCGAAACTTCTCCTTTCTTCAATGTTGCCCTTAAAATATTAACAAACACATCAAGGTACCCCAAAAACATAATATTTAAGCTCAAAGACTTGACTAACCTATAAAAAACACTTAAACACAATTAATTAACAAAATAATACAATTCTAACATAAACACACACTAAATGATTAAGTTAACACTTAAATACATAACAAACTAATCACTAAAATATGATGCAATTTAGATTTATTAATCATCATTTACAACGCTTGGAGGGAGTGAAATTGAAGAAGATTCATGAATGATAAACAAGAGAAATAACAGCTGGCTAGTAGAATAGCAAACCATATTCGAGCATGTTTAGTAGCACACTATGCACGCAAAATTTTTTTGATGGAGATGAAATGTCATTGGAACCTGTAACTGTCTTTTCTCTTTTGTTGATTGATGTATTGCCTTCACTTAGTTCATTTCATTTTTTGTACATTTAAGGCATTATACCTTGAACTCACTATTATGTAGTCTTTAGTTCCATCTCTATTAATTTCATATTATTTTTTTTAAAAAAGGCCTTATTGCACCCACTTATTGCATGTAGTTTGTTATACATTAATGCAAAATATTGACAATTAAATAGGTGCACATTGCTTCAAATGGCAAATTTTAGTTTATCTTTAGTGTTTGGTTTATTCTTGATTTTTAAACATAAGATGAATGAAACTTTATGAATGTTATTAAGGAACCAGACCAGTTTATGGTAAGGAATAGTTGTTGTTATTTTATGAATAATTCTACATTTACTCAATGTATTTATTCATTGCTTTAGTATTAAATATTTATTCTATTTTTTATTAATATTAGTGTTCATCTTAATTTTGTTTACTAAATTACTTCTAGAATTTGGTAACTATGTTTGTTATTAGTATTGGGGTTTATCATATTAATTCTCTATTTTTCTTTTTTCATACCTATGGAATGTTGTCAAGAGTCATAGTTTACGCTCTCATCAGTAATATTGGCAACTAGGGAATGGTATTATGAGGTCAAAATCTTTAGTTTTTATTAGCATAATCTGGTAACTATGTCTTTCTTTTTTTTCTTGTTTTATTATTCTATTGTTATATTTTGGAAAAAATTTTAGTTGTTGTATTCATTTATTCTTGAAGTTAAAGAAATGAAAAAGACAAGTTTGTCTAGTAGTGTAGCCAGTAAGATTTACAATCACTTACATTATTATGATTGTGGATTGGTAACATTTATAATGACATCTCGGACCATTCAATCTAGGAAGGCAATTTTCTAAATTCTCCCAATTTAAGGTAAAATTTAATTTATATTAACTTTTTTAAATCAGATTTTACACTAATAGATTACTAAATTTGTGTTATAAATGTTATTTACAGAGCAAATGAAAATGTGTTTACTTCGTGTGGCATAAATAAAAAATTGTTAGCAAAAATCCATATACATGAGTAACTGGTTTCAATGTGAATCATATATAAAAATTAAAGTTAGTTTTTCTTCTTCTCTTTATCGACTGCACTAGTTCTTGTGTCAATTAGCTGGTTTGACTGTCATGTATTCTATTGGAACATGTTTTTGAATTATGAGCTCACTTTACCTCATATCCTTTATATAGTTGATCTTTTTTACTGTCTTACATAATATAAATGTATATAAAGGATATGAGGTAAAGTGAGACGAGTTTCTTTATATAAATACACAAACTTAATAAAGAGAAGGACAAATTCTATGAACAAAATGGCAATAAAAAATAGCATGCACTTTGCTATTTAATTTTGAAGGATAAGTGGAGAATGAAAGTCAAATTAAAGTTGTTAGTTGGTAAGATTAGTAATCATGTACGTGAAATCACCAATTAGACCATTAACATTCATATAATAACAAAAGGAAAAGGAAGATGGTAATATCATTTTTATATGGTCACATCATTTATTAAAAACTTTAAAAAATTAACCAAGATAACAATAGCTTTTATAAAAAGAACTTGAGTTTAACACAGTACTGTTATAATTATAATTCCAAGTTGAGTGCCATGCTTAGTTCATTTCTTTTTTTTATTAGGAGATGAAAATTTGTATTTCAAAAGGCCTATTATATTTCATTAGGTTTGAAAACGAATTAGTTCTATACTATGCATCTAAATATTGAGAACATATACATTTTCATGATTGTTTGTTTGTCTTAGTATTTCCAGATTTTGGTGTTAATTATTTGCAAATGAGTTTTCCTTGGTTCATAAAAAGTTTCTGCCTACTAATTGGGTTGAAGAGTTTTTAAAAAGAAGTGTAAATGTAGAGGTCTCTTATTGACGTGACCATACTTCTTGCCTTGTACTTACAAGCACTAGGGCTGGGTACTACATTCTTCTTACCTACATAAAGTGATTGTCTGGATTCTCCTTAATGCCTTTAATGGAGATTAGAGATTTCAAATGTATTATATTATTAATCATAAGAAATTATTCATTTGTATGGGATTATACCTATTATATATACACGTAATGACTGCTATTGAACCAGACATTAGAAACTAAGAGCATTAGCAATATTTAGAATGGTTTGAAACATTCTTTCAGACACTAGATACTAATATCAAAATGTGATGTTGCCTTCTTCACCGTTTTACTTCTCCCAACAATTATTTGGATAATTTTAGGGTTTATGGTTTAACATGAACAGAACGTGATTTGCGCGAATTAGAAAACATGGTTGGGTGGTGGGTTGGTTTACCTAGTTAGTTGGGTTAGGTCGAATTTACTTTTAGGGTCACGTTGTTCCACATCAGTACATTTATATAGACCAGTCCAACCACATCATAACTTTCCTTTTTTTTTAATGGAAGTCAACCCTACGGGATTTGTATGAACAAATTAATCTAAGCTATAAGAGGTTTTTACAAGCTTTTCCTAAGTGCAAGGGGTATTTTTGTCTTTTACCCAAAATAAAATATTGTCTTAGGCATGAGTGCTAGTCATCCATACCCTGCAGGCCCTATAGTATAATAAAAATAAAAATAATTTATAAATTTTAAAAATAATTAAAAATATCTCAAATAATAATTTTTTATTTTGTTACAGGGCGTAAGAGCCATGGATGGCCACCACTTGCAGGTCCACTAAGTCGTGTCCTTATTAAAAAGATCTTTCTAATTAAGATTAAATTTTTATTTAAATATAATTACTAATTTAATTTTTATAAAATCAAATATCTTATATTTCATTCTTAAAGTTTTTTAGAATTCAAAATTAAGTCTAACTTAATTTTAATATTCTTCTCTCTTTAACTACTCTTTATTTATGACTCATTATGTTCTTAATATATTAGTAATAATTATAAATTATAATTATAATTCATAATTAAAATTAGAAAAATTAAAACTTGTTTTAGTTTATCTTTGATTCGTTAACTAAATAATTTACAATCCAAGATTAATATTAATGTCTTATAACATGTTATGACTACCCACATATTAAAAATGTCAAAGTGGTTTGACTTATCTTATTCATGTATGATTATAATGTATAATTTATTAATTTTTTTATCTAATGTTCTAATTGGACATAGATTATAGTATCATTGTTTATTCTATTTAAATCTAATAATGATCACTCTTACCAATTATTAATAGATGTATAATTAATATTTAATAACAACGTTTTCAAACGTCTTTTTACTCTAAATTAAGATTTCTTTATATCATTACTAATTATGAATAGTATAACATTCTCCTTAGTTACTTTATGATGACAAATTATTTATTAACCTAACTATTTTTACATAGTTCATACTATATTTAAGTACTATTGACTGAAATACTATAAATAAAATAGGTTATAAGTAGCATCAAAATATAGTGATTCTGATATAAGACACTTTGGTAATTTCAAATTTAAAGATCAATTATATAAACATCATAATAAGAAAATTCACAGCCAATGAAGGAATGTTCTATTTGGGGTCCTTATAAATGAGTTAATTTAGTGAACTAATTTTCCAATAAGTAGCTACATATTTGCTAATGTATCTCTACGATTTAGTCTACGAAATCGACTACTTCCTTCATTAGGAAGAAATATAATGTGTATTAGTCTTTTTATATTATTAATGTCTAGTCTTAATATAGCAATGACTAGGAAAATTTAGATAAATACATTATGAATCTTATAATTATAGTCTCATTATGATTTTATTTCTATAATATGTTTATGGACTTTAGTTAACATGTTAGTTAACTAAACAAATACACTTAAGATAAAAAATACTTTTAGTTGACTTTGTCACAAAATCTATAACCAATCTATTGGTTGTAAGCCATAAACTAATAATGTCCCTTTTTCACTAAGTCAATCACTTAAATATCTTATGTCATATCACCATATAGCGATCATACAACTCTTGGGACAATAATTTAGTGAGATAATTCTACAAGATTATTTTTAGTGAGTACTTTTTTAAATATTACATTTCTTATCCTAGTTATCATCATAATTAAGAGAAAATCCTTAAATAAATATTAGGACCTTTGATAAAAACTTAGCTTTTTTTTGCACCCCAAATGGCTCTAATACTCTATAGCACATTACTATTTTTATCAATGCAAGGAACAATACCAAGTTCCTTAAAGAATTTCTTCATCTAAATAATCATTTTCACCAAATAAAAATATTACTATACTTGATTAGCAATTTATGTATTGGAACTTTTTTAATTGAAAATAATTGTTCCAAGTAAAATATACCTTAACTAAGACTTACTTCTGCGAAACTAAAGTTAATATCCACATGATCTTGAACTCAAATATCAATTTATATATAAAATAATAAATATCTCTATTACTTTGCAAGTATCAAATATCTTAAATACTAAACAATTTTAGTACACTATCTATGTAATTAGACTAGAATATGTTAACCAAGTACGCGTAGATTCTCGTCCTCTCTCTCAAGGTGTGTTCGCTTTCTTCGTTTGGTTTAAGAGAACGGTGTTTTTTATTTCGATTCTTAGATCTGTGATTCTTTGATGATGTTATTGTGCTCTGTTGAGTTGATTTGAGTTATAGATCTGTCATCTTTTGTATGCGGCTTTGATCTGTTCGAGTTTTCTTCACCTATTGGTTATGTTCTCCGATTTTGAGCCGGACGTTCTTAACCTCTCAAGATAGTTCGATTTTTCAATTCTTAGTTTTGGGTGGCTCCTTTTTCTGTTTAGATCTTTTTTTAAGTTTGTGATCCGCGTCAATATGGTTTCTTTTGTTCTTTAGTATTGGGTTTCTTTTCGTCCGATTTATATCCTTTATCGATAGATCTGATGGGCATGATTGCAACTTATGAAGCATGTGCCTTGTTTTCAATTTTTCATATGATGTTTATGACTTCCATTTCTGATTGGGCTTTTAGGGTGTAGAATTGTGATTCTTTCTGTTGTCTTCTAGGATTCTTTATGAACCTCTCAAAAATCCCTCCTCTGTTTCATGTTTTTTGAAATGAATTTATGAGATCACTAAACCAACGTACCAAAATTACCTTGTTTTCGTATAGATCTTGATGTTTTCCCATGTGTGAAAATTTTGTGTGGGTTGTTTTCTGCAGCATCTTGTGTTTCGAAGAAAACATGCGGTTGTATTGAATGTTTGGGTGTTTGGTTTTGGATATGGATTATAAATATTTACTGTATGGCGGAGATCTGCACTTTTCTTTTCGTTTGAGGGTGTCTTTTTTATTCATTCTTCTAATGAGTTATAGTTTGTGACTGCTATTGAATGATAATGCGATTGGTTTATTGAATCTCATTGTTCTAAAAAGTAAGTAGATCTGGGTTTTCCAGAATATTGGCCTGAAAAATATTGCGCTTTTACAATATTACTCATGATGTTCCTTGTTTAGAGCAGTCATTTCGTCACTAAACAGTTGATTCATCTCGCGTGAGCTCTTTTTCTCGCCCTGTTGTATAAAAGTTGGATTCTTTTATAAGAT
>JANIIA010000191.1:37718247-37732415 GCA_027478495.1 Erythroxylum alaternifolium | reverse complement strand
CATTGTCACATCTATATGGTGGGTCTCCCGGAAACAGCCTCTCTACTATGTAAGGGTAAGGCTGCGTACTATCAGACCTCGCCAGACCTCGCCTCATTGCGGGATTTCAAACTGGGTGATGATGATGATGATGATCCACTTAAAATGTGGATCATGTTTTCTTTCAATGCTAGTAAGGTCAATATATAAGTGGAATGTAGTCACTCAGCTGGGTCATCTAGCCAATCCACGAGATTCTTGGTTAGACATTATTGAATGCGGTAGTAATGTTCATATGAAATATAAATATGATTTATGGTTTTTCAAATTTGTTTTTAGCTACCTAGTTGCAGGCATATGGGAAGAGGCAAACAATAGGATATTTTGTGAGTTTCTCAATACCAAAGAAACTTCTTTGCATGTCTTGTGTAATATAATCAGACAAACATATTTTTGCTTACAAGGACAGCCACTGTTTCAGCTCTAAATATTAACTCACTTTAAGAATCAACTTACTTTTTTGATTCGTAGAAGTAGCCACTAGTGATTTCCAATCACAATTATCTAATAGCAATTTAGTCTTTGATTGTATAGTCTTAACAAAATGGTCAATTTTAACCTTAAGTTTTACACTAATTGATAAGCTTAATTCTAACATTTCAGAAAGAATATTTATAATTTTAACATTTAAAAAATGTCAAAATTGGACCCTATTATAATGAAATTATTAACGTCCATCAGATAAATGTGAGGATAATGTAACATTACACTTTTTAATAATTTTTTATTTTTTAAGCCAAGTGAGACCTATTTTTTAAAAAAAATTAAAAAATATTTTATTTATAAACGTGGAACCAATCTTTTAATTAATCCTTAAACATGTCTTTTAACTTTAGATCGGTCACCTAGGTTTCCATGTCCCAAGACATCACGTCCGTTTGGATTTCCAAAGGTCTGAAATGTCTTGGAGATGTTAATGAATCTTTCGATTACACCATCCAACCTCCTTAAAAGAGTCTCTTTGCAGCCGCCAAAAATGGGTTGACAAGCTTCTTGAAGATCTCCTCCGACTCATTGATGTTTATGTAATCTTCCAAAGTCTGGTTCTTGGGTTCAAAGTCGAGCAATTCGCTGCCCCAGTCGCTGTTAGGAAAAGAGACGACTCTGGGATTGAGTCTTACGATAAAACCAGCAAGAAAATGGCTAAGCTCGTGGCCAGAGTTGGAAGCACCGCGCAGGATTCTTCAGTTTTGAGGTTGAAATCTGTGCCTCTGTCAGACAAGGAGTTGGCTTGTCTTTTCTCGGATGTTAGTGAAGTGACAGTGCTGGTTTCGGTGGCCAAATCCTCAGTGCCATTTTTCTTATGCCCCCATGTTCCAATAATAATATTTCAGTCATTCATTTTTTCTTTTTTAATTATTGTATAATTGGATATTGTTTAGCAAATAAGAGTATAGATGTCAATGAGTCGGGCTGTGCCCGGCCTGCCCTCGGCCTGGCCCGGCCCGGCCTAAAAAATAGCGGACCGAGGGCCGACCCGTGGCCCCCTTGGACCGGGATAGCTTGGCCTGCAACCCGGCCGATGGGCCGGGCCAAACTCGACCTGTCTATATTTTATAATGTAAAAAATTACAAAACGGCGTCGTTTTAGACAAAACGGCGTCGTTTTAGACAAAACGATGCCATTTTGTCAGCTCGGGCGGACCATGGGCCATAGCCCGCCAAATCTGTGCCAAAAATTGGTCTGGCCAGGTTGAGATTGACATCCCTAAATAAGAGCACAGGAAAAATGACATAGAAGATATGAGTCTCCTTTTCAGAGGAATCTTAACTTCTTTATCACTAAGAAAATTTCCATGTATGGAGCTGAGGAGGATAGGGAAAAAGACGAAGAAAGTTGGAAGTTGAACAAGGAATCAAAGAGTTTGAAGAATGCAGAGAGTGAAGGACTTGTGGGATTTGATATAGAAAGAAGATGATGAGATTAAAATGGTTCTGGGAAAGATGCAAGAACTTAACTGGTGTATTGGAGATCTTGAAGCTGGTGGTGAGAGGCCTTTCTGGAGCTTCATTAACACCAGAGTTCTACTTCTTAACACTTTTAACTCAATAGATGCTTATTCTTTTCTTGCAGAAAAGAATTGAATATAATATTTTGAGTCATGTAATCTACGCCTGCTGAGCTACAGTTCTTATATGAAAATATATGTAAAAGAAAAGAATGCATAATATACAATCTACTTCTTATAAATTACCATATTATGATTGCATGTGTTACCATAATTGTTACTACAATTAAAAACCAATCATCTTCATCAAGAATTTTAATTTGAGATAATGCAAGAATATCAAGATAACCATTATGGTTCCAATCATTTGCATTGCTTCTCTGCAACTTGGTCTCCATTGAAACTAGAAATTTTGTACAGCCATAGACATTGACCCACAGCCCACCCTAACCCACAAACCTTTAAATATGTATAAAAAGCCATAATATGAAAATTAGAATAGCACCAATTAAACCACCATCTTCATCTTTTCTCTTCATTTCCAACTTATCAAAATGCACCATTTTGTTCTGCATGTAACTCTTTCCTCATAATTTTCCTCATTTTGTTTGTTTTGTAGCAAATTTAGAAGAAGTTATGGTGGCTAACAACATCAAAAGTCCTTATACTTAGGTAAAATTCCAGCAACCATTTTTATGTCTTTTTGTATGATTTGGATCGTCCTACACTATATTGTAGTTGGTTGGCATATTGTGGTTGAGTGGGACAATAATTGAAGTTACATCAAGAGATAAAAATGAAGAAAAGGGCGTTGAAAAATGATAAAAGAATAGGAGATGGGAGAAGTGGAGAGGGTGAAAATGATGAAATTATTTTGAAAATTTAAGTTGTATGTAGTGGCTTAATAGGGAATGTAGAAAAGTGAAGGGTAAATTTTGGGATTAAATGAAATGGATGGGGGTAAAATGAGACTTTTAATTAGTTAAGGGTATTTTAGTAATTATAGGGTTAGGTTAGTAAGGATATTATTTTTATAATTGAGAATAAATTAGAAAAGAGAATAATATTGGATTATTAAGTGTAATTGGGTTAGAAATTTTTCGTAAATTAAACTAATAAAACTTTGAAAATTAAGGTCTGAAGGTCCGATTAAGGAGTAATTTGGACTGTCAATCAGTTGGGTTCGAAACCGAGGTAAGGATAACCTTGGACTTTACTTTTAAAATTAAGTAATGTTTTGTTATTAATAAATTATATTTGAACTAGTCATTAATTTAATTAATGATTAATACTTACATACATGAATTATATTTACTTTAATTATCAAATAATTAATGTAGTATAAGGTGTTTCATTGTTATATTTTGTTACGTTTTCTGAGGTGTATTGCTTGTTAAATTGATGGGAAATGTGTTAATTAAATAGAGATTGGTGGATAATAAATTGTGAATAATTGGTGAAAATCGAGAATCTATGGCTTGCCTAGGATAGGCTACATTTGATGATCTTAGATGGATAGGTTGAGTTGATATGAGTGAATGGTGGCTAGGTATCTGTTCATGGAGTAGATACCAGGGCATCCTGAGTCCCAGGGATGCCCTGTGCCAATGACTACGTATCGGAGTGGTATCAAGATATCCTAAGTCCTGGGGATATCCTGTGTCGATGGCCAGGTAGTTGAGTAGTACCAGGGTAAAGATTGAGAAATTGCGGTACCCTGTGTTGATATTTATACATTTTGTTACGTTTCCACTTATGAGAGATTATAATGAGATGAGTCGGCAGACCATTGGATGTACACCTACTAGGTTAAGCTGGGCCCAGGCAATTCAGTTAAATATTGGAATAAAATATAAATGACAGTTGCAATTAATATTTATGTAATCATCATTTGATGAAATTTTTGAGATGTTTGTTAGCTGTTTAGATTAGACTGAGGACTATTATGTATATACATATTATATGTATGATTTAATCGGTTGATTAAGTGTTATAATTAATTATTGAGTTATTTATTTTTAAGGGTAAGGTTAGTTATCCTCATTGAGTTGGCAACTCACCCCTTGTTATTATTCTTTTAAGAGATCCAGTGATTACCGATAACTCCATTGTACGTGATTGACAAAGTGGAGAATAGGTTAACCAGCAATTTAATTGTGTAAAGTTTTGACTGTACATATTTTTTGATGTGATACCTCCGGTGGTTATGTTATGATGAATACTTTTGTATCTGATAAACATCCTCTCTTTTAAAAACTAATGAGGAATTTGATGATTAATGGTATGCTTTGGGAAATATTTGGTTAATTATAGTTTCTAATTTTTTTAGCATTACATTGGGTGGTATCAAAGCGGATTTACGTTTCTAGGGACGTATTGAGTAAAAAAAATAATGATGTGTTCTTATCTCTTTTAGGATGGATTGAGAAGAGGATAATGCTGGCCTTGAGTCACCTAGGGAATCAGGGAGTTTGATTCGTGCTTCGGATGTGCTGGATCAGGGGGATGCTTAAGCAAATAGCATAAAAGGAGAGGTGCAAATGCCACTGTAGATGATGCAACATGCTATTACTGTGACTCCAGCCCAAGGTGATTCTGGGGTGGATCGTAACTATAAGTAGATCCAAAAGATGGGTGTAGTAGAGTTTTGAGGTACTACTGACCCTAAGGAGGCTGAGGCATGGTGGGAGCAGACGGAGATAATTTTAGATCGTCTGGAGCGTACCTCAAAAAGAAGGTTGTAGTACATTGTTTCCTTATTCCAGGGCAATGCATTAACTTAGTGGAAGTCAGTGAAGAGATCGTATGAGACCCAAAAGATGACTTCACATGAGTTCTAGAGAGAGTTCAAAGATAAATACACTTCGCGGATATATGAAGATCGAAAAAAATGAACTTCATAAGTTTGGTTCAAACAGAGGAGAAGTTAGTGGCAAATTATGAGGCTTGCTTTGCAACCTTGTCCGAGACTGTGGCAAATCCTTAAGATAGATGTTACAGATTTGAGCAGGGTCTGAAGACAAATATTCTTTTGGGATTTGGAGCTGCTACTTCTGACTTCAAAAAGTTACTAGAGACTACACTTAGAGTGTAGGATGTAATAGAACAAGGTAGAAGGACGAGAGGCTTGAAGAGGCAATCGGAGAGTCATCATAGAGAGGAGACTCGATTAGTTAAGAGGAGAGCTACTCATTCATGATCTACTAGTGCTGGTGGATCTAGGAGAGCCGATTCCACATCAAGCAGGCATGGTAGTTTCTACCAGTCTAGTGGAGGAGCTATTAGGGATTCAGGAAAGCATAGCACTAGTAGTGCACCATCAGTTGGATCCGACAGAAGGGCTAGTCAGAGGTTCAGAGGATCTTTTGATGAAGGAATTGGAGGATATTTGAGTTATGCCATATGTGGGAGATTTCAGAGAAGACCATGTTGGGGGCCTACTAGGATCTATCAGGCATTTTATATTTATGGAGAGCAGGGGCATTTACAGAGGAGTTGTTCATCAGTAGGTAGGATTTCAGGAGTGAGGGCAGAGGAGACAATATAAGGTTAGAGTGGTGCCTTTGGTTCGGGCAGAGGTTTAGGTAAAACTGGTACCAGAGGTGGTGGTAGAGGAGTTAGATGACGATCAACAGTGGGTACAAGTACTAACGGGACATCTTCGGCTTAGAGTCAAACTCAAGCAAGGATATACCACATGACGGTACCTACAGCCAACAATGTCATTTCTGGTACTATTTTATTATTTCATGTTAAAACTTATGTGTTAGTAGACCTAGGATCTACACCCTGTTACATTTCTTTAGAGTTTGCCTCTAGAGTTCTGAGGGAGGTTAGTCCTTTAGGATATGACCTACGAGTGTGTTACCAGTAGGAGACTGTGTGATAATAAATAATGTAAGAAGGAAAATGCCAGTGAGGATTGGCAAAGTGGAACTACCAGTTGACTTCATGGTGATGGATTTAAGGGATTTTGATATGATTCTTAGGATGGATTGGTTTGCATATCATCGAGCTATAATAGATTATTATACGAAGGAGGTGATGATATAATCTTTAGGTAACTTGAAAGTGATATGTATAAGGGATTGCAGAGTGGTCCCAGCATGTGTAATCTCGACTGTGACTGTTAGACGGTTAATATTGGATGGATATGAGGCATATCTAGCTCATATTATAAATACGAGGGAGGTTAGTACTGGATTAGGGGATATTCCTGTGGTGAGGGAATTTTTAGAGGTATTCTTAGATAATTTACCAGGTTTACCGCCTCAACGAGAGATATATTTCACCATTGATACTATGTCTAGAGTGGCGCAGATTTCCGTTGTGCCTTACAAGATTGCTACTATTAAGTTAAATGAGTTAGAAAGGTAGTTAGAGGAGTTGTTGGAAAAGGGCTTTATTAGACTGAGCACATCACCCTAGGGAGCTCCAGTGTTGTTTATGAAGAAAAAGGATGGTAGTATAAGACTATGCATGGATTATCGACAGTTAATCAAGGTGACAATGAAGAATAAGTATCTGTTGTCAAGGATAGATGATCTTTTGGACTAGCTGAGGGGAGCCGTTATATTTTCCAAGATTGATTTTAAATCGGGATACTAGTAGCTAAGGATAATTGAGTCAAGTATTCCCAAGACAACCTTTTGTATATGGCTATTATGAGTTCCTAGTGATGCCTTTCGGGTTGACTAATGCACCAGCTGCATTCATGGAATTGATGAATAGGACTTTTCAAGAGCATTTGGGTCAGTTTGTGATAATGTTCATTAATGATATATTGGTGTATTCGAGGAGTAAAGAGGAGCGTGAGCAACTTTTGAGGATTGTGTTACAGATTCTGAAGGAGAGACAGTTGTATGCGAAGTTGACTAAGTGTGAGTTTTGGATGGAGTGAGTAGTTATCCTTGGACATGTGGTTCCTCTAGAGGGAGTGATGCCTGATCCTGCTAAGGTAAAGGCAATTATAGAGTAGGACCCCGTAGAAATCTATCAGAGATAAGGAGTTTTCTAGGACTTGTTGGGCATTATCTGAGATTTGTATAAGGATTTTCGATAATAACTAGCCTGTTAACCAAACTGTTGAAGAAAGAAGCTCAGTTTGATGGATCAATTAGTGTCAGGAGAGTTTTGAGGAGCTTAAGCGAAGATTAAATTCTAACCAAATTTGGTGTTACCATCGGGTGGTGGAGGTTTTGAGGTATGTATTGATGCTTTGAGGATAGGTTTGGGGTGTGTACTAGTGCAACATAGAAAGGTTATAGCTTATGCCTCTTATTAGTTAAGATCGCATAAGTTAAATTATCCTACCCATAATCTAGAGTTAGCGGCGATTGTGCATGCTCTTAAGATTTGGATACATTATTTGTATAGAGAGACATTCCAAATCCTTACTGATCACAAGAGCCTCAAATATATTTTAAATACAGAGAAGATGGATTGAGCTCCTGAAGGATTATGATTGTACTATTGGTTACCATCCGAGGAAGGCTAATGTAAGAATTACATTAGTTAAATAGTCTACCCAATGATATGATTTATCCTATTAGCCCCTTGAGCATCATTAACCTTTTATTTTTTTTCTAACCACGTTATAAGCCTTTAACCTAACAAAATGTCTTTCCTAAGCCTTAAAGCTAGTGGACCATTTGTAATTGTGGATGTTTGTGGACGCATAAGAGCATAAGTATGGGATTGGGCATATATGCGAGTTAGTTATAATTGATGAAAGGTTATTTTTATTGCTTTTCAATGAGTTCCATTATTGATGTAGTTCCTTTCAAGTTTTTTGACCTTAAAAAAAGTACAAAAGAAAAGAAGTATTGAGGACGAAAATCATTTATTTTGCAAAGTAATTCATGTTAGTCTTCTAAAGTTGTATAGTATAGGTGACTTGATTATGATGGAAATAAGGTAGAAGTCATTATGAAGGGTCATTGATTGATTTGATAGGTTTTATCGATATTAAAAATACTATATGTGCACAACATAATTGTAACTAACACAGGCAACTACGGGTTAATCCCACGAAGACTTTAAGTACTAGTAGTGAACCTTTTTCTATTATCTAGCATATGAATCAGATTGTGGATTTTAATTAAAAATTAAACCAAACAAATAAACTAAGAATTAAAATAATACTAAATATAGATTAAGGAAAATACTAAAAAGAATCAATATCAAATAATAATGTTTAGATAATGAATCCCCTTAAGAATCCTTAAATATTAACCCTTTATCATACAAATATATTATTGATTATTGGACCGCGAAAATTTCTATCTTATTTTAATATATTTTTCAAGACTATTAACAACTAATCCAACAGTTAATTAATAGAAATCTTTCTAGTAAAACCCCTAGGATTGCATTATCAATTTGTGAATTCTACTATTAGATTTGAGCCTAATCTAGAGGATTTATGTTGACCTATCTCTAGGTTTATATGGAAATCCTTTAAATTATGACAAGTCTATTTATACAAGAGGATTTCTCAATTTCAATCTCTGCCACCATCAGCTTACGACTATGCACCTATTTGGTGGGCAACACTTTGCACCATAGAATATGTATGGCCTAATAGTTAAATGATATAAATTATCTTTAAGCTTGAGTGGTATATTCTTATCACATAAAATTCCTGATGCACTTCTCTATTTAAACCACCTTGATCTAAAACGATGATCTATTTCGTCATCAATCTCTCCATTGCTCTGAATGATAGATCCTAGATACTTAAAATACTCATTTTGTGGTATAACTTTTGCACCAATCTTTACCTCCATATCAGTGGCCACCCTATGCCTAAAAAATTTACACTCTATGTCCTCAATTTTAGCTACTCATTCTAAAGCCCTTCGAATCTAATGTATCCCTCCAAAGTTCAAGCTTGATATTGACACCCTCTTTTATCTCATCCACTAAAACAATATCATCAACAAACAATATACACCAAGGCATATCTCCTTGAATATTCTTGGTGAGCTCATCAATCACTGTTGTAACACAAAAAGGGGCTCAAAGTGTAGCCTTGGTGTAGCCCAATATCGAAAAAAAATGCTTTGTATCTCGTCATATCGTCCTTACTCTATTTTTTACACCTTCATACATATCTCTTATAACCCATATATATGTTATAGGAACTCCCTTAACTTATAAACACCTTCACAAGATTTTCCTAGATACTCTGTCATATGCCTTCTCTGAATCAATAAAACTATGTTTAGGTTATGTCATCTTTTCTTATAATATTCCATCACTTTTTTAAGGAGATGTAAAACTTCTATCATGGACCTTTCTGACATAAAGCCAAACTAGTTTTTAAAGATAGAAGCATCATTTCTCACTCTCTTCTCAATCTCCTTCTCCTATAACTTCATGGTGTGACTAAATCATTTGATGCCTCTTTAATTGTCAAAACTTTGGATGTCCCTTTTGTTTTTTATAAAGGAATTAGTGTACTAAATCTCCACTAAACTAGGATAACAACAATAACAACACTCATTAGAAATCCTGCTAAGACGTGGGATCTGGGAAGGTTCGATAGTATGCAGCCTTACTCCTAACTAGTAGAGAGGCTGTTTCCAAATGACCCATATGAAAATCTCCACTCAACCAGCATTTTGGAAAATTTAAGGATCACTTTAAAAATCTTGGCTAGCTAAGTAAGACCCTCTTCGCCTAGGCTCTTCCACATATCTATGGATATCTCATCAGGCCCCACTATCCTTTCACTCTTCATCTCCATCAATGCTTTTCTAATTTCTTCCCTTGAAATCTATCGACAATAAATAGAGTTACATACCTCTTAGACGTGCTACACTATAGATGTTATCCTCTATGCCTTTATTAAAAGGCTACAGAAATGCCTCTGTCATCATCTCTTGATGTCATTTTCAACTATGAGCACCCTCCCTACTTCATTTTTTATGCAACGAAGTTGATCTAAGTCTCCCATTTTCTATTCCCTGACTCTCTAAAACTTAAAAATATCCTTTTCTCCATCTTTAGTTTCCAGTAGTTGGTATAGTTTCTCATAAGATCTAATTTTAACTTCTGAGTTTATCTTCTTCGCCTCTTTCTTTACCAGTTTACACCTTTCTCTATTACCTACTCTCTACCTTTGTCATTCTATCCAATAGAGCGTTATAGGAAACCTTCTTAATCTTGACATTTTCTTGTACATTTTTATTCCACCACCAAAACTACCTTTTACTACCTCTAGAGCTTTTAGA
Source organism: Erythroxylum alaternifolium (assembly GCA_027478495.1). NCBI lineage: Eukaryota > Viridiplantae > Streptophyta > Magnoliopsida > Malpighiales > Erythroxylaceae > Erythroxylum > Erythroxylum alaternifolium. Next base: position 37,722,190 of record JANIIA010000191.1, on the reverse strand, counting down.
AGCACCCATGGTCTCTATAGTTGTATTCCTTAAAAGAATTGTAACTCTCTTCCACATCTGGTTACCATCTCCTACCAATTTCCATTTCTCTCCATATATTACTCTATTCCTAAATTGTTTCACCTTATCCCCTTTCAAATTGAACCATCTAACTCTGGTACACCTTCTGGAACTTCTCTTCTTCCTCTAACCTTTAATACTAAGATCCAAAATCAACAATTCATGCTAAGTTAATAAGCAACCATTAGGTATCAGTTTGCAATCCTTATAACTTGGTCGGTCACTCCTCATAGTCAGTTTGAGCTTTTGTGGTTCTATTCTCAAAAGTCACCAAGTGCTCCTCGTTTTTATTAAAAAAGATTTGGCTATCATTAACTCAAATGCTATCGCGAAATATAAGAAAGTAATCCCATTATCATTCCTTTCAACATACCTGAAACCACTATGAGTCCATGAATATCCATTTGAGGTTGCTCCTATATGACCACTTCTCCTATAATAACTCTCTCGTCATAGACGAATCACCTCGATAGTGGAAATGATTTAGATCTGGAATAGATTTTTTAGGCTATAGTAGCAAGTAAGAAAACCAAATGCTTGTTGATGCATATCGACAAGACTTAAATGATCACATTAGATGAACTTCATATGTACTATTGTTCTCTCTTTATCTGGTGAAATGAAGATTCCTAATTACCAAATTTTCCTTTTGGCATTAGTTCTCTTTCTTACTTACTCTACCTACACTACATCAAAACACGTTGCAGAGTTTCAAAAATCTCAACCCTTTTATTGGCACATCTGGTATATCTCTAATTCTTTCTTCTAAAATGCTATAACCATTAACTGATTGTGAAGATAAGGCTTATCAAAATTTACTAGAAAGCTCTAGCTCGTTTCCATAGTCAATATAAGTTATAATCAACCCTTTAGCATAGCTCGAGGATAGAATTGTCAAAGATATATTAAATGGACAGATTGTGCCCAGTAGTATACCACTAATCTATTTTATTGGATCGAAAAAATTGGTGAATCTATGTCTCCATGTTTTTCTTGGCTAGAGTCAAAATCGAGGAAAATTGTCATCTTCTTGTGTTTTCAAGGATTGGGGCTTTTCTAAAAAGATATTTGAGAGAAATAACTCCAAGGTTGGAGAGAGGTGAACAAAGGTTCTTCTAGGTTTTATGATGTCCCTGTACTGATGACAAAAACTTATCTATCACTAAACAGGAATACCTAATTTTAGGTTCTCTACTCCAAGATGGTTCCTTGAGCTGAACCAAGGAAAAAGAGTTCATTGATAAGATATGAGCTCTATATGTGGTAGTGTTGAATCACAACTCGATAGGCAGGTTCATAACTCACTACGAGTGAAACTTAATTTCTGAGGCAGTATGTGCCGGAGTGCCCATGGCTTTTTTACACAATGCCCAAAACAAAAAATGAACTTGGATTTTTGATTTAAATGAGTTAAAAGTATGATTAATCAAATTAAGTTAGTTTTTAATGTTAATAAAAATTAATAAGATTTATTAAAATAATTTAAATTTAGTGGCATCTTTTAGTTTATATGAATCCTACAAAGTCATATGACATATAAGTAGCATTGTGAGCTTTATAAATTCATTAAAAATAATATATTCATATTATATCATAAACGATATGATATAAAAGATTAATAGAATTATGTTTCATCTAGTTTTTGTTTATAGAAAAATTAATTTAAATATTTTTAAAATATTAAAATTTATTTTGAACATTTTAAAATATTAAAATTTAATGGTCAAATTTTAGGCCTTGAAACTTATTATCAAAGATTTTGTCTTTGTCCACTCTCTTTAGTGTTTCCTTCATTTTTTGGTTTAAGGTTTTAAAACTCTTGGTTTGACTTTAATTTTGGCAGAGCCAATGATTTTTTATAAGACATATTCCATTGTTCTTAAATTGCACTAACTAAAGAAATATCTTTGTGTTTGGTGCTTGGTAGAGAATGAGATCTTTAAGAAATGGAATATGGAGGCTTTATATCAGCCCCTTAACATTGCAGGACCCTTTTTGCTAGCCATTGGTGAGCCTTAGCCAATTTCTAGTATGGATTAGGCATGAAAAAGGCATGTCAAAGGAACTAAGGTAACTGAACCAAGTAAGATCAAGCATGGTTCGGTTAACTTTGATGGACTGTAAGGAATTGATTGTCTTAGGTAGGGCGAGTTAAACTTGCCTAAACTATCTTTGGAACTAGGGACAAAATTATGACCGTGGACCATAGATGAACAAACTTAATCATGGGTGTGCATTGGTCAAACTATGTGTGAATTAGCTCAAAACTTGGGTAACCTTCACCTTTGGATGAAGATTATAGGTGCTGTAGCAAAATTACTAGGATGAATCATCAAAGAAGTGAGAGAACATAGAAAAGGCGAGGTGTCTTGTTGTCATTTCACATATGTTACTTTTACTTAGAAGTGGTACAATCGTAAGATATGTAAGCCACCTGTTAAATTAGTACCTAAAGTGGTTAGAGATGTCAACCGCTAAGTTAATAACTTGGTGGCCTTTTGCAGACTTTCTTGTTTTCTTGCCCAACAAGTCTCCAAAAGCCTATAAATAGCTTATTTAAGCAAAGGCTTCATTCAAATAAAGAGAGTTGGAGCTTTTGTATCTTTTGTCTCTATTGAGAGTAATATAAAGGTTGACAATTTTGTTGTAAAGCTTTATGCATCTTTCTCTTCTTATTGCTATCCATCCTATTATATTGACTTAAGGAATTTTGTGAGTTTACTTTATCTTTGTGGGAAACTCCTTAAACACGAGGGATTCGGTAAAGTTGAATTGAATTGTGAGAGTTCAACTACCATACTTTGACTTTTGCTCATTTTGTGTGCAAATTTGGAGTTCCTTGCAAAGTTTTTGTAATACTTTGTGAATGAACTTACTCATCTTTATAAGTACAAGATCAATGACAATTTCATTTTTGATATCAAAGTTACAACTACTGGAGGATCTCTCCTTAGTTATGATCTTGGTAGTTTTGGTCAATATTTGCTCTCTGGTTCCTTGTTTCCACCTATAATTCCTCTCTTGTTCACTGTTTCACTAGTTTTAGGAAAAATTTAGTTCTTATGAAACTGAAGTTTGCATCAATTTTGTTTTTGATCAAAACTATGATTTACACTTTGTTGTTTTACAAAAGGTCTAAATAAGTTTTTCTTCGTTACCTCTACGATTAATTTGTACTATAACATTACTAAAATAGTATTAATTGCAACTTAAATAGGGTACAAAAAATAATAACATAAATAATAATAGGAGTTTATTTAGACCTTTTGTAAAATATTAAGATAAAAATTATATATTTGACTAACATTTTAAATATTTTTTAAATCACGTCATGGTGAGTTCAAATTATTTAATTGTGATATCACATAAGAGAGATTAAAGATTCATATACTAGGAATTGTGAGCCTATTTTGGTAATACCTTCTATAGTGGAGTATCTATCATTAGATAAGGCGGCGTAAGACGTGTTGAACTCTTATGCCGATTGCTTCTTCACATTTTACTATTCCTACAATCCAAAGCTATTTTTCTAACAAAGCAATGAACAACGACACATATAAATGTATTGAAGGTGAGCAAGTCAAAGTCGTATTTCTTGCTCTCGATGCCCATCAAGCAAAAAAAAAAAGAATTCGAAGCCGGGAGGAAGACCCACCCCCTACTGAAAAGTTATTTTACAGTGCAACCGTTCTGGGCCAACAGCGACAGGAGATTGAGGAAGTGGTACCGCCTTTGTAACCCCCCATTACCCTAGAGTACGTACCGAAACGCCCGTAGGTCATTCCGATACATATCCCAAGATAACAGAGCGCTACGTGAAAATACTATCGAACTCCACATGGCATCACATACATTTAAAATATAAGAATCAGTAAATGACATT
>JANIIA010000191.1:37476292-37487462 GCA_027478495.1 Erythroxylum alaternifolium | reverse complement strand
TCAGGAATTCAATATGTGGCTGCTTGGACTTGGATCCATGAGAGAAACGGGTGTATACTTGCAGTGGTTTGGTAACAGTTTCTTTAATTGAACTCCCGAGACTATTTTAAGAGGGCCTTTTTCTATAGACCTATATATATAACTGTTGTATGCCATAAATCCTTTGCATTATTAACTCCTTGCGAATTTCTGCCCTTAAGTCATTTTTGTAGTGAGATATAAGTTATTGTTCCATCTCCATTCCTTGACATTAGATAGAAAATTCATCAACTATTGTCATTTACTCAGTTACGGATGTAATCCCTTGTTTAAAAGTTTTAAATTGATCTTGGAGATCTTTCTTATAGTGAAATGTTAAGTATTTTTCTGATAACTTAGCTTCATCTCTTCCCAATCAACAATTGGTGGCTAACTTATTTTTTGAAATATGTCCTCTGTTGATCTCCACCAAATTTTAGTTTGTCCAACTAGCTTCATCTTTGCGAATTGAACTTTTCTGTCTTCTAACATATGTTACCAGTCAAAGAAATCTTTCATTGCTATTGTCTAATCTGAGAACAAGTGTGGATCCATCTTTCTTGTAAAATCAGGGGCTTCAACACAAACTTTCTTAGTAATATGATCAAGTTTGTTTTGTGTTTCAACTGTATCGTGGCCTCTAAAGGCTCGCATGCATTCTCTATGTGCTGCTAGTTGGTTTCTTGGTCTTGAATCTCTCCGTAGGCGTTGATTTCTTTATCCCATTTTGTTGATTAGTTTCAGCCTCTTCATCTTGGACTTCACTTTTTCCACCCTCCACATACAGTGTAGTTTGTTTTCTGATGATGTTTTCCGGACTAGTTATTGGAGCACTTTGTGACTGAGGGTCATTAATGTCTAGTCTTTCCATAATTCTCAAAACTATTTTATCTTGCTCTTAGTCGTTGAGTATTCTTCTATAGGCCCTTTCACTACATGTCACCATTATGAACCAAAGCTTTCATACCAAATTGATGTAGGACAAATAGAAGAAGTATTAACTAGTAGCTGAACTCTCAAAATTGGCAATAAGCTACTAGAATATCAAGTTTTACATTTGGATTTCAGCTTGGAATGCTAAAATTTCAGATTTGGTATAGCTGAATTTTTATGGGGTTTGATACTAGTAATTTAGGCTTAGGATTTCAAGATTTGATACGGATGGAAGTTAGGTTTGATACGGCTAGAATTTAGGGTTTTGGTTGTTCTAATTTAGTGAAGAACACATACAAGTGAGGGTAGGAAATTAGAAATTAGGAATCACTCTTTAGAAGAAAGCATCACACCTTTTAGTTGAAAACTCAAGTTTGTAAAAAAAATTTAGAATATCTTATTATTAAAGGGCTAAGGATACACATATTTATAGAGAAGTTCTTAGAACTCTTATTCTATTAAGAAAGGGTTCCTAATAAATTTAAATCTTATTCTAATAAAAATTTTATAAATTTAAGTCCAAAACAACTAGAATAAGATATTTAAAATAGAATAACATATTTAACTTACTACTACTAATCTAATAAGAAATCCTGATATAATTTAAAATTCGGCCCCTATCTTTATTGTCAATTTAATTTGCAATCCTCTTCTCACCAAATTAAGACTTGTGGTTGACCAATTTTTTTCTCTCTTATTTCTTCTGTAGTCTTTAACTTCTTTTGCATTCAAATCATTTCTTGGTGGTCTCCTTACAAGCTACTAAATGTAGCAGGTGATGACTTAGAGACTTGATTACTGGACGACTAAGGTGCACTATAGTGGGATACTTCATTTACGTTAATTACTACAGATCACATAACTAGAACTGAAACATTGTCAAAATCTGAGCTACCTTAAATGTTTAAACATGTGCAAGGGGTTTGACATATTCATTTATCTTTTGGTTTTTGCACCACCTATTCTGTTTACAGTGGACATTTGACAGTCTGCTAGGTCAACTAATCATCTAGCGTGACTTTATTCTCTTTCGAAATGGGAAGTTTGTGTGTAAGATGTTTCTGATCTCGTTTCATTTGTTGAGCATCTTGTCTGTTGATCCCTGCAGTGGTTAGCATGCCAACACAACTGTATTGCAATGTGTTGATGCATTAAACTGGACTAGGTTCTGTACTTGTGGTTCCTGATTTATGACTCATGAAGACAATTTAATGTTCTGTATCACTTGATTGTGCTCTTTGATATTTCAGAACCCCTATTTTGTGAACATCCTTCTAGCTGGTTATGACAAACATATTGGTCCATCCCTCTATTATATTGACTACATTGCCACGCTTCACAAGGTTGACAAGGGAGCATTTGGTTACGGATCTTATTTTTCTCTTGCCATGATGGACAGACACTACCATAATGGTCTGTCACTTGAAGAAGCAATTGATTTGGTTGACAAATGCATCATGGAGATTCGGTCTAGACTGGTCGTCGCACCGCCGAACTTTGTGATCAAAATAGTAGACAAAGATGGAGCCAGGGAATATGCGTGGCGTGAATCTGTGAAGGAAGTTGCTGCTGTTTGAGGATATTGTTCGTGATCTTGTTTTTTGCTCTTATGTGTTTAGTTCATATAGGCTTGTGAACAATGTTATATTAGACCATGAACATTCAAGACTAATGGACCATCTGTTTATCGTTTACTTGCTCTTTCCTTTCAGTATACTGATCAAATTTGGGTATATAAAAAACTTGGAAGGCTTGGTTTCCCAGGTGAAAAGGATGAGGGGGTATGATGTAATTAGGCTTGACAACAGGGTGAATCAGACTCAGGCTGTCCCAGCCCAAAAATTTGAATATCGATCTAGGCTCGGCTTGATTGGGTTTAGAACTTGTGACCCAAATCGAAGCATGATTGGGCTCAAAGTTACAGTCCAAGCCCATTGTCCAGGCCTGAAGTTTTGGCCCTGGAAATCATGAACAGTTCAGAATAAGAAAAATACATTAATTGGAAATAGCCAAATTTCTTCCGTTATTAACCGCAATTTTTTTTGGGAAAATTGCAATCAAACAAGTGAGATGGAAGTCAAGGAACCAGATTCTGCTTTCCTCCGTCAACTATTAACACACCTGGGTCAAAAAGTCATTATTTGACTCTTGCTCTGTTGCAACATCAAGCTTTGGAACCAAAAAGATCCTTCCCCAAATCAGTGCCCTGGAACAAAAATTCAGTTTAAGTTCATCCGAAGACAACGCAGGCCCTTCAATTGGTGGTACTATTTTTGCACATCAGACTTGACGGGAGCTGATACTTTTGTTGATTTTGGGTGCCCTAAAACCCAAAATCTTATCAACACATTTATGAAAAGACGATGCAACTATAACAAACAACAGAATCCAATCTTAAAAACAACCAAGTTAAAATTGTAACTCAAAAATATGATTTAAAGCGCTTATGCAACATAAAATTCAAGCATATTGCTTCTACATAGAACAGGACAGGAAGAAACATAATAGAAGACATGTATGGTAGCAGCATGTGTTCATAATCACTTATTATCCGTAAATTTGGATGAATGAATAACTAAGGGGTTGTAATAGGTTGTAATAAAAAAGCCAAAGAAAGAAGTCACATTTAATGGAATAGATATACGATCACCCTTCTCAAACTGTGCATTACATCACAAGTAAAAAGAACAAACCTAACAGTCAATAATCACGCACCTTTTTCTCAACCTCTCCGTACACCAATACATTACCATCATCCAATATCGCACCTCCATCTGCAATTAAAAATAAAGAAAATAAAAAAACAAAGAAGCACAGAAAGAAAACAATTCTGACAACTAATCTATCGGATGGAGCACATGATAATCTTCAGAGATAAAGTTAACAAACAAACAAAAAAAACTCTATAGAACGAGCAAAGAAAGACTCACAGGTAAAATAATATTTATGACAGCTTATGCAAGCACATCGAAACAAAGCAGTTCCCATTTCTAGTCCAGAGATAGTGTCCCAGGGACACTACATAATAATCACTGTAATAACAAACTAATCAAAACCAACTAATAACCACATATTTGTTCAAGTTATGATACTAAATAGTTTTTTAAATATCTGATTTCTTGTCGACTAATTGTTTACTTGTAAGTTTAATTCAATCCAATTCTTATAAGCATAAATTAGAGAAACAATATGGAAATCTAAACTGTGAATTTAATATTTTCAGGGTTCATGAATGAGAAAGTGTAGTAGAAAACTGAACTTGTGTCTTTCTTTGCTGCTTGTATGGAGTCTTTTACTTGTTCCACACATAACGATGGATGACTACTAAATTTAGAGAAGTTGGAGTAACACTTGAACTTATCTAAATGCATCATAGTAGAGGGTAGAGGCAATCATTTGTCGTTTTCTTGTTGATTTGCACAAAAAATCACATAAGCATATGAAAGTTCAACTATGTACCTCATTTGCAAAAAAAATCAAATCATTTATATGCAAAAAAAAGAAAAAGTAAATCAAAAAGTAATAATTAGAGAACAAAAATTAACTGTAGAAGAAAATGATCTTAACTAATCATTATAGTCGAGATTGCTGAAAGTTCGCACTACACCTATATGTATAGAAAATTGGTATGTAAATAATTAACCAATTATGCAACAATTTTAGTAAATGAATGATTGGTAATTAACAAATAAATACACCTTTGTCATCATATATTTCTTCAAAAAGACTTTCCGTTGGATAAATATTTTTTGTCTCTCTCACAAAATAAAAAAGGAAATATAAAATAATATGATAACCAACCATTAAATTTATAAAAGTAAATAACTAAGTTATTATAAAGTATATAGTTTACCTTAAACATTTTCAACACGTAACCAACTTTAGGCAATACATCAAGGCATCCACAATTTTAAGATGAAGTTGACTTAGATGAAAACTCAATATTGATCTCAAAAGCAACTATATATACTAGAATTGTTAAAATGTCTCGAGTAATTACTTAATTGAGTATTGAACTCCATCTGACTTCTACCACAATAGCATATCAAAATTCTCATTATCAATGGCAGCCATAATATCTACTTTCAACTATTTACTAACTTCATCTCACTGTAAGAAGTCATAACCCTTTTTTTCTTGATGAATTCCTTAAAATAAAAACTCAAACGTTTAATTATGATTGATAATGATGTATCAATAAAAGATGAAACTACTATTGAGTTACAATGACCCAACTCTTTTGCTATTCTTAATCAACAAACAAACCATACCAAAAGTGTATAATAATATCAATATGTCCCATAATCTAATCACCATACAACTTTTGATAAAGCATTATAGCCCTTCCATCTTATACCTCAAGTCTCTATAGAAATTGCTATCACGATATTACCAACCATGGACAAATAAATATTAAATTTCTCTATCATTTACTCCACCATTGTTTGGATCACTTTAATAAAATAACAAATCTATGTAGATAATGCCAATGTAATCTCACATATGCTAGCAAAATAAATGTGTGAAGTTGCATATTTTATTCTTAAGAACTTAGTAAACAAATGAAATATCACCAACTCCACACAAATTACTTTAACTAATTCCCATTGCTATTCTATTAGCAAACAAGTATATTGAGAATAATGTTGTCTTAACCTAATAAACACCTCAATATACTTAGTTGCTAGCTCTAGCATCTTAAATGTTGAATTCCATTTTGTTAGATAATCCAAAATAATATCTTTGCAAATGGAATGTGTAGTTATCATGTAGTTTCTTCAAAAATTTTAACTCATTTGGGTGTTGCACTCTACTTAGTTGCTAACTCTAGCATCTTAAATGTTGAATTTCATTTTGTTAGATAATCCAAAATAACATCTTTATAAATGGAATGCGTAGTTATCATGTAGTTTCTTCAAATTTTTTAACTCATTTGAGTGTTGCACTCTAATATATTACATTATTCTAGATTGCCTCTGTCATTTCCTTTATAATCTCCAACTCATCCTTCACTATCAAATTTATAATATGTGTAAAAGAATTTACATGGAATCATCTCTTATCCATCAACAAGTTCTAATGTACAACTTGGTCTTCACTTTTTTTATCATAGCATCATTTGTGATACAATTATCCAAAATTATGGTTGAGACCCTCTATTGATTTTTTAATCCATGAAACACTTGATCAATATAATTATTAATCTTACACTTATATTCGATGTTGGAATATAAATAAACCTACCATTTAAAAATTTGTGAATAAATATCAATTATAACATAATCAATGAACAATGATAATAAAATTTAAAAATTTTATTTACCCAAGGAATAAATTGCATAAAGTCTAGTCATTGTTAATGTAATATGTCGTCACCGTCATATAACCCTTCTTTTAGTTATCAATTGCCCACATATTTGATGTGACAACAACTCATTATTCATGTCTTCAATGTCAAGTTTTTTTATTCTTCAGAAATCTTAAAGATATCTTTCTTCATAGTATTACAAGTGAGAATCTTGAAAGTCAGTTGAAGTGAGGTGATAAACATTTTAAAGTTTTAGTTATTGACAATAAAGAGCAAACATTCATTCTCTACAATCATCTTCACTAGCAAATGTTTGGATTTATGAAAATTATAACTTATGGTAGTCATTTCACTCTTTCTTTTCAATAGGTTAGTGGTATAAAAAGTTTGACCTCTTAATACCATCGTCTTTCTATTTCAAGAGCCAATGTTTCTTTTTAAATGAGATATTCCATCTTTAGAACCCCTAATCAACATCTTATGGCAATACTCACACTCGACCTTATTAACAACCGGATTGGAACTTTTTATTATATTGTATTGTATTATTTAAGGATTATGCTCGTATATTTGAAATAATTAAATAAGATAATCATAAACATTCCACAATTTGGAGAACAAGCTTAACCAAGTAATGAGAAAAAAATGACAATAAGCAAAGCAAATAACCAAAGAGAATTACATTTAGAATAAATTTTTTGTGAAACAATCTATTAATGCATGAAAGAGCTTATTGTCTAGACCAATAATTCAAGTAGTGTACAAATTATTGATTAGCTAATTGAGGAGATCATGTCAATGCATATACATACAACAATAACAATAAATGATTTCCCTTTGTACCTATCAATTCATATTCATGTATATGATCAAGTACATTTTAATTTATGTGTAAGTTAACCAAATAATGTTTATATATAACCATAGAACAATCACAACTTACAGTTTTCATGTTTACACATCAATTCATTATATGAATATATATGATAATCTAAAAATACCTTTATGTATAAATCAGGTAAATCATCATAAGGCATTTAATTTCAAATATATTCTGAAAACAAGCATGCAATTCTAATTTGAAAAAAAGAAGAATTTTTCCACAAAAGAAAACCTCAAGTTGATATTAAATAAGTTTATTTGGGAAAGTCATAACAAGAAGGGTTTAAAACTCCATAAAGCTCACAAGTAAGATCTTTTATTGAATGCCAAAGAGAATTCTCAAAGTATTAGAAGAATAGCAACAATTTTGAAGTAAGCAACTCTATTGTGTATTTTCCAAGAAATTGCCAAGCTCTAAAGTCTTGCTTTTTATGTACCATTTTTTTTAAGTACTCAATTGTTGAATAAGGTAATAGCTTGCTAGTTTACAACAACATGTCCTACATGTAAGTTCAGCTTAGGTTTATTTTGTTTAATAATTTTTTTGTTTAAACTTCACATTTAATTAAAGGAGAATAATAATCATCCTTAATTATAAGTTTGAAGTCTCTAACCAATGAGGAGAGATAAAATACTCAACATATTGTAAGAAGTTAAATGACAATTATAGCATATTAAGTTTGTTGTAAGGTTATTTTTTCCATAAGGATTTTCGAAAAATATAAGAATTTATAAAGTCAAATACATCTATATAAGAAACTTATTTGTATGCTTGTGAAATTGGTAAGAACATAACATTCTTTTACAAAACTCAACAACTATAGGTGACTTCAATAGTCCTAATGAATCACTGTCCTCTTAGATAAGGCATATGAAAGGTTTAAACTAGGAGATAATGAAGTTGGATAAACCAAATGACGATACATAATCATCAATAGGCAATGCAGTTACCTTTTCAAAACCCCTAAGAGACAATGGAGAAAAACAAGTCAGAGATAGCTGACAAATCAATAAGAGAGACCTTGAGGATCATCTTACGAATTAAATTAAGAAAATTTTATATTTTATTTCTTTTTTCATTTCCATGATCAAGTATTCTTTTGCCAAGCAGTGGAAAACATAAACATAGATTTCCTAATTGATTTCTTATTGAAAAATCGTAGGGGTAGTAGTTTCGCAAACTGTCCGATTTTATGTGATCATCTCTGCCACAAATAAAAGCAAAAATCAATCAAAAGAAAAATAGAATATGACACCAGAAATTTGGTAACGCAGTTTGACACTCCTTGCCTATGTTTGCGGGGCCCTCACTAAACTTAATTCTTTCACCGAAGTATAATAGATTTACCCAAGGCTTTACTGAGCTGACACTATTCACCCCTTGACATTATCTCTCATCCTCACTACCTGTGAAAGATTTTCACACCCAATAACACGACCGACTTATGTTAACCTCATCAGAGGATTTTTCTAAACAACTTAATGAACAAAAATTAATATAAAAATAACTCAAGTGATTAATCAACTAAGAAAAGAACAACAATATACTTCAGATAAAAGAGCCTTCCCTATTATCAGCTTCCCGAAATATATCTGAATAACCTGCACCGGCTTCAGAATCAAACTACGGTTACTCAGTTAATAAGTAACACCCAGCAGAACATCTATGCAGTGCCAAATGCTCCCAGTCAAAAACCCCTCCTATAAATGAAGGTTCAGTCCAAGTGATTCCCAAAATAATTACTGCAGAGGCGTGACTCTTCCAAGACATAAATCACACCCACATAAATGCATGAATAAAGATCCTTCTAGCCGTGTGTTATTCCAACATTCAATATCAAAATAAAAACTAACAATAAGACACGCACTTCATTAAGGCACTCACACACACACTCACTTCATAGTCGTAAGTCATGTATATTTGACACACACACCCCAAACTTCACAGCCGTAGGTCATGTATATTTCACACACATACCCCAAACTTCACAGTGGTAGGTCATTTTGCACACACCCACCAAAGATACTCATGCACACACCTACCAAAATAATCAGCCGTAGGTTTATTTCTCTTTTACATAAAACCCAACAACACACACCCTCCAAAATAATCAGCCGTAGGTTTATTTCTCTTTTACACCCAACAACACACACCCACCAAAATAATCAGCCGTAGGTTTATTTCTCTTTTACATAAAACCCACTAACCACTCAAAGCACTCACACCACTCTCTTGCACATCAACCGTAGGCTCCACACACAGCTACACCTAATCTACTGTATGTATATGTTTTCACTAATATCCACAGCACCAAAAACACATACTACACACAATACACACACTGCACTTCCTATACCTTAAGTCTAATGTGTGTGTCTTTCATAAAATAGCAACCACATATTTTTTAGCATAAAACCCTTCATGTACCCAGTGAAAATACAGTGATACCCTTAAGCTCTTCATCCACGTAATACACATAATCCTTCACCAAATCAACTTCTATACAAGATAGAATTATGTTCTATCTATAACATTATCCAGCTAGTGTTTGAATTCAAGATGATAAAAATTATGCCAATTTAAAAATATGCCAAAATAAAAGTAAATATATTTAACATATATCTCACAATCTCCCCTTTTTTGGCATATTTGTCACAAATCCGATGCTCCCCCTAAATCATATAATTAGGCATATAGAAATTCAAACCACAATCCAAGAACTCCCCCTTAATCCAATATCAAGTTCCAAAAAATATCCATATTAACACATGTATATCTAAATTTCTCCCCCTTGGGACAAAAGATGCCAAAAAGTAAGACAAATAGTCACACATGTACCTTGAAATCACCCTTTGAGCTGAACAGTCACCAAAAACAATCTAATAACTCCCCTTTGGGACAATAGTGTCAAAATGAATAATGCCTTCAACATAATCAATTTCAACAAAAAAAGAAACATAAAAATCAATGGTAGGTGCAACGAAAAAATCATAAGCACGTCAAGTTGACAATTTACCACCATTCAAAACATCGAGAGATATGCCTGAAAGAGAAAGAGTACTCAAGAGAGAGACCCATACTGATGAGAGAGCTGAAAAGTCTTTGGTGGAGCCAAATAGAAGTTACAATGCAAACTACTAAAAAGATGAGACGACAATGACAACATAAAAACTAAAGAAGAACTAAAGAAGACATCTTTTTTTTTACCTTTCATTTTCCTTTTTTTAACAAATAACATCAAACTATACTTCAAAAATGTAAAGCACACAATCCCTGTACCCCTCGAAGAAATTCAAACCTGGGCTTATTCCTCGTTACATTATCTCAGTCATCAATTGTTTGATTGTTTTCTTCATCTGAAGCAACTGACTTATCCTCAATCTGAACAGTTTTTTCAAAAGCAGTAACTAACTGTGAATCTGAACACTTTCTTGTTTTTCCTTCACTATGTCTTTATGCTTGTCTTTGACACTTTTTAACCCAAGTGGATTTCGATACTGAAGGCTGATTCTGAAATTTATATTAGGGATATAGGGTCCTTCAGTTTTGACTTCTTTGAAACAAAATCTACAGTAACTTGTAGCATTATGGCCTTATGTGCCCGATAACTTCGCAAAAATGACATGTGGGAACAAATCTTCGATTCTTCCTCGATGTTTCTTCTTGGAAAAATATGGGTATATCAATTTTCTCATCATTTATCTTAGAGCACTCAACCTTATAGCGAATGCCTTGAAGATCCCCTTTAATCTTACCGATTTCCATTAACTTTTCTAGCTTTTCTGTGCCTCCATTCAACATTCTCAATCCCTTTTCGGTACTTACTAATTTCATTCTAGCTTAAACAAGCTCATCTAATGCCAACTTCAAATTCTTTTCTAACCCTTGGATAGTGTTCTTCATGAAGAAATTTTCTTCTTTCAATCTTTCATTCTTTCTACACGTATTCACCCATTTTTCATAACTAGTTTTGTAAGACTCATAAATATTATCCTTTCTATCATCTAGGCCACTTTAATCACTGTTAT
>JANIIA010000191.1:37452643-37467299 GCA_027478495.1 Erythroxylum alaternifolium | reverse complement strand
AAACTTTTGCTTTTCCTCAAGCAAACACAAAACTCAAACAAATAACCAAACACAAAACACATAAGCACAAATTTACGTAATATTTAATAATGAGCAAGTGACATCAAATTTTATGAAATCAATTTAACCACAAACATTAATCATTCAAATGGTGCCATCATACTAACCTATGCTTTTCATTCTTAAGCACTTTGAATTGAATATACATATTAATCAAAATATTACTACCCTATTCATACACCTATGGCACTTGTGCACATATATTTATAATTAGTAATTAATCAAACATGCAACTACCACTAAGTATCCTTTCAGGAAAATTTTTCCTATTTTTAAATATCAATAGGTTTTATTCATCAAAATACCATTTTTTATTTTCTTTAATGTTAACTTAGTCTTTTGATGTGAAGGTAAATACCTCGTCATGAATGTCCTCTGATTACTTAACTAAGCTAGTTATTTTATTATTTAGCTTGCTTAGAATGTCATTCTAGCCTTTTGACACAAGGACAAACATTTTTTTGTGAATGCCCCTTGTTATTCAGCTACATCACATTCTCAACTAGCTACCAGCTCTATTCTTAACCCAATTTGTTTTTCAAAAAGGAGGAGCATTTTTCTTTTTTTTCTTTAATTCTTAGCCTACCTTATTTCTTTTTAGTCAATTATTCTCATGAAAAGTTATTAGTAATGCTAACTAATGCAATTGACTCCTAATTATAAATTTATACAACAAATTTCCTAAAGTGAACAAAAATAGGTGTCATATCCTTTACAATTTAAATAACCATATTCAAGGATAACCTAATTCCATCAAATTCTTACCATTGACACATTCACACAATTCATACATATGCAATAAAATTTTCATAAAATGTCAGTCTAATAAAAACTAACACAATATGATATGCAAAATTCAAACACATACGACATGTTAATGCACAAACCTCCCCATACTTAGACAACATATTATCCTCAATGTGAGCAAACACACAACACATATAAAAATAAAATAATTAACAAAAATAAAAATTTAGAGCACGAAACCACTTATGAAGATCAAGGTGGTGGCAATATAGGTGAAGGAATTTGAATACCTTAAGCAACAAAGTACTTAAAAATCTTCTTAATATCTCGCCACTATCTTTGTTGTTCTTACGCCATCTCCTTTAAAAGCTTTTTGTTTTAGAGGCCAAATTGAAGACCTTCTCCCAAACATCCTCTTCATCATCTTCCATTTCTTCACTCGTTAAGACCTTAGTTTGTTGTGTTGGTACAGAACTTGAACTCACTTATCTTATCTTGTATTTCACATGAGTTTTGGAACTGATATCCTAAAGTTCTATGTGATGAACCTCCAAGATCTCAGCTAGCCTTAAATGAGTATAACTAGAAAACTTAGGCAAAAAAAATGGTTAGTCCTGCAACATCTACACCATAATAATCAGCAAGTGTGGTAACAAGATATCTCATGCTAAGATGACTACTTTTCTTTTTAAGAGCAATAGCTATAATATTAAAAATATAGATGGTTGCACAAAATTTGACATTATTGTTCATGCACCATAGAATGAACAATTCTTTAACAGAACTTCTGTTACTTTTTGATTTATCGAAAACAGTATGGCACATAAACTTATGAAGTAACAGATGCTCAGGAGTAAGAATGACATTATTATAGGCATTTCGAACATCAAAATTATCTAACCATGTTAATTGTTTTCAATACCGTTTAACACTAAAATTATCTTGTTTTTCAATTATGTTCAGTTTATGAAATCCACCAATTTCTTCCATAATATCATAATTCGAATTATATGGTTGACCCCACAATCGAAACCAAAATTCAGTCATCTACCAAAATCAAATTATAGAGTAATATAAAATTCAAGGGTTAATTCCTTATACGTAACATAAGTAAAATTAATAAATTTGTCCCATTTAATTTTATTACTCAAAGTATCTATTGTGTTCTATTTAAAACTGCCTAAATACATCACCTGCAAGTATACGAGGTTGTCATAGTATATGGTGGATGCCCTAAAGTTATCTCACAAGGAAGTTATTAATTGTAATAACTTGATTAAAAATAAGAAATTAAAGAATCGAATTTAAGAAGGTATAGAGGTTATGAAATTATGAAATTAAACAAAAAGAATGAATTGCACATAATTGATATAAACCTTTCAAAAATAACCTGCGGCTTACACTTTGATCAAATTTAAAGCCTAAATTCTTAAACTTCCCATTAACATAATCTACAACTTTATTCTTTGTTAAATCAAATTAGCAACTATCAATTTAATAGTTCTCACATTCATAAACTAATGATTACCAACCTTTCAAAGTTACGAATTAAGCAATCCCTAGAACTTATATTTCTAATTCATTCCTAGAGTAATGATTATTTAGTTTCAATATCAAGTTTCATCTTTCGATTCTTCACTTAATATATTAAGAATAATAGGTGTTCAATCTATTAACCTAGCTTTCAACAAATCATAATCAATCCAAGCAAGATATATACTGATGGTTATATCAAAGGTCTTGGCTTTGGCCCTAAGACAGATGTTTCAACCTCATCAAGTAAAACATTCATTCAATAACTTCAAGAGGAAAACAAGATGCTTAAGGTTGAATTATAACATACTCAGAAAAAGTTAGCCAAGCATGATAAGTTATTCAAAAAAAATACTTGGCCCAGATTATAATAGCAATGAAAATGAAAGTGAACAATATTAACTACATCTCTTATACTTTTTTCTTTTAATTCTTGTTTGTATTATAATATAAATTTAATATTTTTTTTCTCGTATTACATAATTGATGAAGATGCAATTACAGAGTAATTATGTTGTAAATGGTAAAGTTATGTGATGTTTACTTTAACTAAAAATATTGTTTCAATTATCACTATATTTTAACTATATTTTAACTAAGCCTTTTGGATTATTACAGGTTCATCAATATGTTGTAATTTTTTGTAATCTCAGCATTTATAATTTATAAACTAGTTTATGTATTTCAATTTGTATGTAAGAATTGTTGAAGTTGTAATTAAAATCTTGTATATGAAGAAATTTAGTGATATTGTATCTTTTATATACAATGCTTCAAATTATCAATTATTTTTGTAAAATTTTTTAATGATAAATTAAGAGTAAAAGTATATCGATACATTATATACAATAATATGGATTAAAATATAAAAATAATTAATTCCAAAATAGTACAACATTTGCTTAAAATGTAGCTAAAAAACTGACTACTACTGTTCCAAAATAAGCTCTAAAAACCTATGCTATTCTACTCGTAAGTATATAAGGTAATTGTAGTTGAATACTCAGGGTCGTCTTCTCAAGGAGGTGAAATTGTTTCACTCAAATTAACTTTGAAAAAAATGAAAACAAATGCAATCCTAAACATTCTATATCGATTTGTTAAGTAAGGCTTTTAAGAAAAATTATGCAATTAAACTAAAAATAAATGGATTTAATTGGAAGCAAAAACGATCTGATCAACCGGTGTGGAAAACTCTTGACAAATTAACTTCACTAATTCATCTCTGATGCGTGACTAAGGGGAATTAATTGGATAATTGTCTTGCTAAAATTACCAATTGGGTTCTAAAATCAACTCGGATAATAAACTAAATCTAACTTTCATATTCAACAAGTTTATCATCTAAATCAATCATGTAAACCTAAATAATAATTTCCCACTTAAGTTAATATATTTCTAATTCATAACTTAAGTGTCCATATTTTCTCGTTCTAATATTAAACTTCTTCTCTCAATCCTTTGTTTAATACCAAAATGATGCAAAGGTTGGCCACACTATTACATCCAATAAACTTAGAAACTATAGCAAATAATAAGACAACTAAACAGTCCCTTCATCATGCATAATCGACTAAATTAGCTACATTAATTCTCAAGATTGAGTAGTCAGCCCATCATGGAATAAACAAAGTTCATCATCTTCATATACTTCAATGCCACAATTAACAGTAACAGAAAAGTATTAAAGTAATAAACAGAGTAAGAATCGAAATGGACTATCAACTTCTAACAAAGAAACAAGTTTAATAAACGAAAGATAAAAGGAGTTCCATAATGCAACATAAATAAAATCGAAAGAGCAAACAAATGGATTTTGGGATGAGGATGTTGGTGACTCCCTAGCTTCGGCTCTCACTCTCTGTCTTTGTTCACTCTCACCCAGAAGAACAGATGCTCCCATTGGTTTTAGCTCTGCCTTCTCTCTATCTGTTGTTTCTCTTCTTCTTCACCACCGAATGCTCCCCATTTTTCTTCTCTGCCTCTAAGTTTAGCCTCTTTTTCTTTCTATTTATCTGAGAGTCTAAGTTTAGGTTTTTACATTGTCCAAAAAAAAACTGCCTGTGTGACACGAAATATTAATTATATTTCAGAAGAATATGCACGGTGATGACAATGTTTGTCACCCCCGTGAGGGCTCTTGTCATGGTAGTGACACCTTAGTCACACCCTTTCCTTTTCATGCAAATTCATAGCTATTTTCACTCAATTCATTCAAATTTAGATTAAAAACACTAGAATTTGTAACCACAATCAAAAGATCAAACCTTGCAAAGTCTATAAAAATTAGTCACAACGGCTACATTTGATAAAATGTAGCTAAAAATGTTTAATTACATTTTTAGAAACATAGCTAATTATATTTATCTACGTTTCCAAAAACATAGCTAAAAATTTTGACTCCAATTATGGAAACACAACTAATAGTTTTAGCATGAAAAATATGCATAGCCAAACCTATTGGCAACGATTCTTCAATGCGTAGCCAAAAACTATGAGCGATTATTACCAAAAATGTTGCATATAGTTTTCAAGTACAGAGATTTAATGATGTTTTGGAGGATCAAACTAAATTGGCGCCAATAACTATTAGCAATGATTTTTATAACTTTAGCTATGATTTTTTTTCACCTTTAGCTATGATTTTTTCATAGCAAAAGGTTAACTTTGTTGCATTGTGCCTTGGTTGACAAACCAATACGTAATTAATTGCTCGTTTACAATGGGACATGTCTGTAAAGACGTATTTCAATGAATAATACGCATATAGACTTCAGCTGAAATTAAGATTCCAATTTCTGTTGTTATACTAACCATATAATTATGTAACTGTTTAAGGCGCGAATCAGTTAGAAACTCCCAATTAATTGGAAAAAATGATTATTACGAAAGAGCTTGACCATAAACCTCTCTTCCAAGCACTATTTTGTTCTTCCTCGAGAAACAACATTGAATTCGTATTATTGCTTTTCCTGGATCTATCGAATTGTAGTTAACAAGATAACAGGTTTGGTTTAGAGCTTTTAATAGCTTGAAAGTTGAATCTTTAATTGGTAAGCAGCCCCTCTGAGTGTTCCCCAATGGTTCGGCGACCTCGAATTTTGCAATCATGGAGTCAGGGTGAGATTCGGGCCGTCAATCACATTAATGAAGAACCTCCTGTTGCATACTTCCAAAGAAAAAGACATGCTGCAGTAAATGTTGAAAAGCCAGTTAAAAAAGCCGTGCCTGTAAAGAACCCTAATGCTCACTTGTGCACATTCACGATAGGGTCGCCTGAGAAGGAGGAGGAGAAGAAGAACAATAATTCATGGACGTTAAAGAAGAAGAAGAAGAAGAAGCAGCATTCTGGACAAGGGATTGAGGGGTTTCTGAGAAGCTGTTTCTTGTGCAAGAAAAAGTTGCACGAGGACCAGGATCTTTACATGTATCAATATAGGTACATATACCAAGTTCTTAACCTGATTGATTCTTTCGTTTTCTTTTTCCAATGGGTCCAAAGAATTGAATAAAATGCTCTAATTTTGTGAAGACATGTCCATCTGGTATTTTGACTGCAAGACCGATCTAATTTACAACTGCTTCTTCGTGTAGAATGTCATACATTTATATATAATTTCATGTAATTCTCTTTTCTAGATTCATACGCATTTAATTTTTGTTTTTATTTTGTTGAAGCACAAGTTAATTTAAATCTTTTTTTTGATATATTTCTTATTTTTTACTTAAGTTTGGTTCAAAAGGGTTATTTGATTGACCTGATATCCATAGAAACACATCAGAAACTAACGCAGTGAATTTCTACCAACTCAGTTGCTTAGGTGCATTTTGCTCTCCTGATTGCCGAGATGATCAGATAGTTATGGACGGATTTGAGGCTCGAGTTTCAAAGGAAGCAGCTGATCTTAGGACAGTGGCAGAGCAAGTTGAAAGCCAGGAATAAGTTCATCTGTTACTCCCCGAGGTGCACAGCTGTTTAAGTTTTTACGCATCCAGCTTCCACTCTGATATGCCAAATTACATGTCATGAGTTCTATATATAGCTTTAGTTTCCAGCACTTGAGATTTTCTGAGAAGCGGATTCTTAGCCAAGTTAACCATCAGTTTAGACATTTACCAGTTCGTTCAGTTAGTTGTATACAACAGTTATTTTGATCTGATAATGCATGTATATATACAATGTTAGAAAAGTAGTTAATAGTAGCATATGAAAAAGAAGAGCTTCAATCTCAAATTTTCAATTGCATTACAACGTTTGATGTTAACTACCTCTGCTGAATCCTAGCGCTGACGGTTGTATTTGTGGAAAGGTGTTCCTCTCATTATATAAAGCCCTGATGTGTAGAGGAATGCTGTAACTTCTTCTTGACTAATCCAAATAACATTTTCAATTAGAATATTTTATTGTGGAGCTATAGACTCTGCTTCTAAAACAAAGTAATTGCTATAGATCTAGGAGATAATTCACAGCCAAACTCTTAGTAAGTGGAAGCAAATAAAACCTTAAGGAAAGTGTCCAATATGCCTCAAAGTCTCTTTTTCTAACTGATTTTTCATTCTCTTTATCTTTTTTTCTTTACGCAGATATTTCTACCCTGTGACCAACAACTTTATACGACTAGATTCCAATGTTGGGAAATTAGTACGTAATCTTCACCTTGAATGAATAATCTTTTTATAATTTCTTTAAACCAAAATTACTTTAATTCATATAACATGTTTATTTCATAAACATAATAATTCATTACTCATAAAGCAAATATCTCATGAAATCAATTTCTAAAATTAGATATTAAAAATCACTATATTTGTACAAGTATCCAGTTTTTGACATTATTTACAAGAACAAATTGATAAAAACTCTATAATTAATTTAGAAAATAGTACATCTTTTGCATAACTTACGCCTGTTTATAATAATATTTAATTTTAAATGAAATTATAGTTAATCTTAATTATATTTAGATTTGTGACAAAAATATATTTAACTCTAACTTTTTTATCAAAATATAAGTTAAACCCTAACATTTTGGAGTATTCAAAATGAATCTTGACATTTGCAAAATGCTCAATATAAACTCTAAATAGATGGAAATGTTGATGGAGTTATATTTCCCTTTGTTATGTTTCACATCAGTATTAAATTGACGCAAATTTATTTTTATTATTCGTAAAAGTCCTAATGTGTCACATGACATCGTACGACATAACTATTGTTATGTGTACCATTACTTACCAACTAGTACAAGTAGCCAAAATGTTGGTACCATACTAGTTATCGATATTGGTCGATACTAACTAGTACCATTTGATACTGATTGGTGCTCGAAATAACGAGATTTTTAGGGACTACACAACAAATTTTAAAAAAAGTTTTGGTCCAAAATGAAAAAAAAAAACCTAAACCTTAAGAGTCCTTACTTTTCTTCACAGTGACTCAACGTCATCGCCTCCTACTCCCACTTCCTGTCACCCACCATTGACCCATGCACGTCTTTTGCTCCCACTCCTTGTCTTCATGATTCCTCTAATGCGGGATTGTCTTCGACTCCTCGCCCATTTGCTGTCGCTGCTCGTCAGGATTGGACTAAGCCATCACTGCTTGTCACTCATCTTCAATCTCCACTGCTTGTTGACCGTCGCTGCTTGTAGAATCTAGAATCTAGAATTCTAGATTCATTTGCATTTGGTTGAAATTCAACTGACCTAACCTAACTCAACTCGACCTATCCCAACTAGACCTGACCCGAATTAACTTGGCTGTAAACTTGCAATTTGTCCGATTTTTTACAAGTTTTAGGTTGCTTGTTTTTGCTCTAGATTGTAATTGCATTGTATTTTGGTTGTATCATGTATGTATTGTGAATGGTTTAAAAAATACGAATTAAACAATTTGAGCTTGAAAGTTGGAAATGGTTGTGTGAATTGTGTATAGTTAAATAATATTTAGGCATTATGAATTCATAAAGAAATGAGATCAAAATAATATTATGTATGGATTATGAAAGAACATGTTTTTTTTTGAAAAATTAACATAAATTAATAAGGAAAAAGATTTAGTACGACAATTATCCTTCTACAAAGATAACAAAAACAAGCCAAACGACATCATATCTAGAAGCATGCATTCCACATGTAGCAAACAGCATCAAGTGAAACTCCTTTTGGAATTTCCCAAAACAAATTCTTAGAGTTACCTTAAAACTCCCCCCACCACCCTTAAAACTTTTCTAACATTCATCCATCCATCTGAAAGGTATATTCTTTCTCAGTAATTTTGTCAAAGGGTCTGAGATCAGTAAGAACCCTCGACAAACCTTTTGTAGTAACCGACTAATCTAAGAAAACTCCAAATCTTTGACACATTCCTTGGAGTTTCCCACTTCATTGCTACCTCTATCTTCTTTAGGTCTACCTGTATACCTTATCCAGTTACTATATGACCCAAGAATATTACTTGATCAATCCAAAATTCATACTTACTGAACTTGGCATACAATGGTTTCTCTATCATGATTTGTAAAATTAACTTCAAGTGCTCGACATATTACTCTCTACCTTTCGAATACACCAAAATGTCATCAATAAACACTATCACGAAACGATCTAAGTAGGGTTGAAATACCTTATTCGTCAAAGCCATAAAAGCAGCTGGAGCACAAGTCAACCCTAACGTTATCACTAAAAACTCAAAGCGTCCATATCTATTCTTGAATGCACTCTTTAGTAGATAAGCCTCTGCTATCTTCAACTGATAGTACCTTGACCTCAAGTCTAGCTTAGTGAGTACCTGAGCTCCTTGTAACTGATCAAACAAGTTATCAATTCTTGATGACGGGTACTTATTCTTCACTGTCACTCGATTCAGTTGCCTATAATCAATACACAATGTTAGAGTCACATCTTTCTTCTTCACAAACAATATTGGAGCTCCTTAAAATGACACACTGGGTCTGATGAAACCCTTATCGAACAACTCTGGTAACTAAGCTTTAAGTTCTACAGATGTCATCTTATATGGAGGAATAAATACGAGCAATACCTAGAACTAAATCGATAGTGAACTCTGTTTTCCTATCTAAGGGTAAACCAGATAATTCTGCGGGAAACACATCCAGGATATCCCTAATAAGAGGAATATCATGTACCATCTGTTCAGTACAGGTATCGACTACGTGGGCTAGATAAGCCTCACATCCACCTCAGATCAGTCTTAAAGCACTCATGAATGAGATCAGTCTTGCTAACATTGCCTGATTAACACCTCAAAATGTTGCTCTCGGCTGATTAGGAGATTCTAGTATTAACTCCTTAGTGTAACAGCTTATTACAGCCCTATGAGTAGTGAGTCAATCCATGCCTAGAATCAGGTCTACCTCACTTAACTAAAATATAATCAGATCAACTTCTAACTCTACCTAATCGACTTGAATTATACACCTTTTTCACACCTCTCCTATCATTGTAGTACTACCTATAGATACTGGACCTCTACTACTACCAGATTGTACAAAACTACCTCTCTGTCTATAACCCAACTGTCTCGATCTAAACTATGAAGAAATGGTCTATTCTAGCGTTTACTAAACCTTCTGCCAAAATTAACCTGAGATTCACTAGGTTTCTTCATTCTAGTCTCTTATTTGTACTCCCCTTGATCATCTTTTAACAATTAATTAATTCAGATCGAGGCCGCTCTCAATTCAGCGAAACTGCTCAGATTGATTATAACTTACCTTATCCTTATCTCCATTTTCAACCCATATTCAAATCTCCTACACTTATCCTTCTCAGTAGGAATCAATGCAGTAGCATATCCCATCAGCTCATTAAATCCTTTTTCATACTCTGCTAAGATGAGATTGCCCTACTTTAGATCCAAAAACTCTTTCATCTTTTTGTTTAGATAAATCTTGGGCATATAATTCTCCTTGAACCTTCAGGAAGTCTTCCCACTTTAAACTACAAGGTCTAGTGATACTACTTGAAATAGTCTTCCACCATTGATATACTGGACCTTGTAGTAATGAGACTGCATATTCAAACTTCTTGTCATCCATCTAATCGAATATTCTCCTGGTTCTCTCTAACCATCCTTCAGCCTTAGCGGGGTCTGTACTTTTGTAAAAGTCTACAACCCCCTACTTTCTCAATTTGTCATACCTCCTTTCCTTTCTCTCAAGGATTCTCAAAGGAATTTAGTCAGATCGAGGTACAGGAGACTCTTTATTGACTCCTACATACTCTAGGCCAGCTGATTCTCTAACTTGATCACCTATGATGGATGGCCTATAATAAATAATAACCTTGATTACGATATATCACGTTTATATGCTTATATCTGTTCCTATGGATGTCAAACCATACTCTGATACCAAAACTTATAGCACCTCACTGCCACAGGGCAGATCCCAAACATCTATCGAACATTCGCAGACATACCCTGCAATAAAGGCATGCTAGAGCAGTATCATTCACTTATATGGCATCATATATAAAACATAATATCCAAAAGATCAATTCCTCATTTCATAAATAAAAACATAGTTTACAATGTAGCTTTTCACTACATGATCCATACATATACAATATCCAAAACATTTGAGTGTTTGCTACACTTTACATCATGTTCTACATGACATGAAATCTATATAAAAACACTTGATCTAAACTCCATAGTCTCAGCTGACCGAACTTTGAGCCATTTCTGAGTCCAAAATAGGGTACTAGGTTTCTTCTAATTTGTCTTAAAAGCTAAGTCTCCTCTCTCGTACTTGAAAATCAACATTGCAATTTTAATGAGTTTTGTGAACTCAATGAGTGAACCATCATTGATACGCTCACTCATAACAAATCAAACAAACAGTTCACATTCCAAATTTTGCAGACAATTCATATCATCACATAATAAACCTCACTTCACTAATCATCATATTGCATCAAATACAATTTTTGTTCACTTATTTTACATTTCTCATTCAGAATAGTTCAACTAAATCATTTCAATTATTCAAAACACTTATATCATAATGTATATGCAATGTACATGTGACTTACTTTCATTGTTACTTTGTTATGACCGAGTGCTTTTTTAACTGTCCTGTATCTATTATGGATATTGGACTCATTTTACATACTGAGCCTGTGGCTCTTATACACATTATAAGCTTTAAGTTCTTTTTCACTGGCTACTCCAGTGACAACTACCTTTATCTGATCATGCATTTTAATGTAGTGAGATGCATCAATTCACATATATGCAGTCAATCACTTATATTCAATACATATTCACTTTTCACATTTTCATCGGATAATAGTCAGGCATTAAACGTTTCGTTGAGAACACTTATATCTTTCTCATTCACATTCAATTCATCACTTCCAATACGATCTCAATTATCAAACTCCTCAGACCATCAATATTTGAAATTATCACATTCATACCATTATCAGTTCAATAATTTAAATTTAAGAAAATATAAAAAATCTTAGTGAGAACTTCTAGGTTACTCATAGTACGCTCCAGATAGCTATTGCCTTAATGCTCAACAATGTCTGGATGCGATGGTTTGATTTGTGTTTCTATGTTATATAATACACATATTTATACACATTACTAATTTGCACAATCATATAAGTATTATATGTATCATGTAAAATGCATGCTCAATTTGACTATTTCGGGTATATATATCCTTATTCACAACTCTTAATTATTCAAACATCACTTAAAAGACAACCTTTCACATTCAGGCCTTGGCCACAATCGTGGTGGACCTTCCCCGATTGTGACAGAAGTTGGTGTAACTAGCCACAATCGTGGGGACTCTACCATGATCGTGACAGAACCTAAACAATTCAGGCCACGATCGTGCACTGAAGGCCATGATCGTGCCCTGCTTTTTTTTCCAATTCTCTACAAAATTTGCCTACTTAATAACATCATTAACACTCCTAATTTTTCCATAATTTATGTCCATTTATGCAACTTCATTTCATGCCAATCTAGGTACCATGTTAGTTTCATTAAATTCCACAAAAATCTATTCGATTAAATCATTATCATTCACTTAATCCCTTCCATACTATATTCAAGACATCTCTTCCACAGTTAATCATTTCTACTTCATTCTCCTCTTCATTCTCACCTCATTTCTAACTCCAAATCATCCATAAAAAAACTCATAAACTATGGTTTATCATCATACAAAAACAAAACGTAATGTTTATCATTCAATATTATACCAAATACTTACTTTTTCTTATTTCAAAAACATTACTTAGCACCTTTCTTAGCATAAATTTCACCTTCATTATACCCTTAATTCACAATCTATTTCCTGCACATAATAGCCTATAATCCCTAGTTTTCATATTCTCAAAATAAGAACACATATATACATTCATTCATCAATTTCTTGCACTCATCCTATACACACAAAAAATAGGTCATAAACATATCTCTTCATTCATCAACATTTTTGCACACTTTCAAACACTATTTACATTATCAATCATCCCTTAAACTATCATCAAAAATGCTTTTTTATTAAACAACCCATGAATATCATTAATACACCAAAAATAGAATATAAAATTATTTATTTTTACATCAACGTTATAACATATATTCAACTCCATTATCATGATTATTCCACCTTTAAACTATCATCACATATGTTTATATTTAAACAATCCATGAAGATTAATTTTCTACTTACTTGATTAACTCAAAGCTTCTTCAAAAAAATTGTGTAAAACCTAGCTCTAAAGAATCACACGATCATCATCATTCCAAGGTGGGAAGATTAGGTTTTCTAGTAACAAGATGGAGAAAATATCATGGTCTTGAAGAAACAAAGTAAAGGATGATAGCAAGATTCAATGTTGTGAAGGTTGGTGAGAAGATCATGAGTGAAAAAGAAGAGAAGAAGACAACGAAGAGGATGAGAGTATTTAGCAAAATTAAAGACATAAAGAGAGTCTTTCAAATGAATGTATCGAGAGTGAGGTGTGTGGCAATTGGCTTGACACTTGTCACTTGCCACATGACCTCCTCTTATGGTCCCTACTTGGCCCTTTAATAACTAGTCCATTTGCCCGCCAATTTCTAAACCATTTGTCTCCCAATTTTCTAGGACACTTATCATTAAATCCTAATGTCTTTTGTCAATTATTTCTACTATCATTTGTCACTTATTTCTACTACCATTTATCAATTTGTCTTGCCACTTGGCATTTTTCCTAGTCTAAAAATATCCATAATTTCATAAATTTCCCAATTTTCATCAAAAAGTTCTAAATTAATAATTATGAATCACCAAATCAAAATTCAATACATAAAATTCAATATTCACATGTAAATTAATAATGATGAATCACCAAATCAAAATTCAAGACATAAAATTCATTAGTCACATCATATCCATGTACAGTCATTGCAATATGTAAAAATCAATATTTACGTGTGTGTATGCTAACGGTATGCATGAGTATGAAATGCATTTCTAATTTCTCAATGTTATTTCTCATGTATAGAAATATAAGGTTCTAACCCTTAGTATGGGAAAACGGGATATTACAGTATTTATCAAGACGCTCTAATTAATAGTGTCATAGGCTTTGGCTAGATCCACGTTAATTGTGCAATTCCTCTTACCTTACTTGTTATTGTATCCTTTTAATAGTTCTTGGCAAAGATATATATTGTTTCGAATTATCTTTCCTCCTAAAGGCACTCTAAGATGATGATGTTCTTCAAGCTTTTCTTCAGCCTATTTACAATAATTTTTGTGATTACTTTGTACAAGACATTGCAACAAGCTGTAAGCCTATACTCCTCCATCTTGCTCAAATTAGTGAGTTTGGGTATAAGAAATACATAGGTTTTATTCCATTCTTTCAATATTCCACCATTTTGAGAAAAACTCTTTAACTGCTTCAGTCACTTCTTCCTTTAATACCTCCCAATATCCTTGGTAAAACCTCTCATTGAAACCATCTGGTCCAAGTTCTTTGTCTAGATTCATTAAAAATAAAGCTTCCTTGATTTCTTTATGTAACACCCCATTCCCGCTGGACCCGAATCCGATATTGATAGTGATATCCGAATCCGTGCCCCGCGAGGGTAGCGTGTCACATCACTTAACACTTAAACTTCGGTATACATTTTTTTAATACTCTTTACACTTATCACTGATCATTCATTTGGGCCCACTTTTTCTTTTTCAAAACATTTTGTTTACTTAAACTGAAAACGAAACACATCATCTTTTATTCGATGAAACATAAAGAACAGAAAGGTGACATCTCAAAT
>JANIIA010000191.1:37314416-37324538 GCA_027478495.1 Erythroxylum alaternifolium | reverse complement strand
TCAATTGGATGATCTCTCAACCTACCCAATGACTCTACCGATTCAACTAGTTATTAAACTATCCTATGGGTGATCAACTGACTTCACCAAGATCTCTCTTCTAACTAATCAATTAATATGATTATTTTATGTTTATAGGTTGTCAACTCTTTTTGTACAATCCTACATAATTAATCTTACTCACCCTCTCGATTTACTGTAAGAACATAAATAAAATCAACAATCATCAAAGACAATTTCATTCAATTCAATAAAATAGGAGTTCTAACAAAATAGTTCAAAGCCATCCCTAAAACTAAATTAACCACTCATGGTCTCCATAACATCATCAACATTCAAATAAACTATTTTACAAAGAATAGATGGAAGAAAACCACAGAAAATTAGATAAAAGGAACTTCCTCTCTTCTTTGCCAAAATCTGGAATTTTGTATGTTGATGTGCTATTTTCCCCAATCTTGATGACAATCCTTGACTTCAATCCTTCCTCAAGGCTAAAAGCTTGGGTTCTTCACTCTAAGAGGCTCTTTGTACAGAAAGGTTTCGTCTCCCTAATAGTCTAGAAACCTAAGTTTAATGCAGCCCCCATTAATGTCTCAGATTATAATTCCCACAGTCATGGGAATTGCCATGATTCCCATGATTGTGGGAATTTGCAACAGAGAGTTCCCTCTTCTCTTCTCCTCTTTGATCTCTAGCTCAATCTCCAATTTGCTCAATGTTTCTTTTTATATAAAAATAAATAATTCTTACCCTAAATTAACATCAAACATAAAAGAAAAACAATAAAAATCAAAATAAATAAAATAATACAAATGAATCCTAAACTACCACAATAATCAACAATTATGCAAGAAACATATGCCAATTACTTAGAAAAACATAGACTAATACATAACTATCAACATCCCCACACCTAAATCTTTGCTTGTCCTCAAGCAAAATAAATACAACCAATCAATCCTATCACTTCATTTTCACAAAGATCAAAGTATACAATCCCTCAAATTTAAGCCAAAACTTAACAATTGTCACTATCACTCAAAGATAAGTATAGATGTAAAATGAATCTTCCTCAAGGTATTCACTCATTTCTCTCAAGTTTTTGATGGTTAGTGTTCCAGTCAAACTTCCTATAGGAAACTACACTACCATAGGCTTGCTAATACACCAATTCTTGTTTACAGTGATTGCATGCATAAATAGATCAAAAGGACTTGTTTAGGGTTCTAATGTGGTAAAGGTTAAGGTGGGTAAAGAGGAAAAAGGTTAACACAAGCATTCGTAAAGTTAAAAAGAAGATAAAACGGGATAACAAAACATAACACCGAGATATACAAATGTAACTTATATTTTGCACTTATTGATGCTGCTCAAATTTTCTTCCTTTTTCTCTTATTTTTTCTTTTCTTTTTTCTTTTCAACCTTTTTTTTCTTTTTTCTCAATACATGGAAGAAACTATGAATGTAATAGTAGTTATATACAATGTAATCCACAGGCAGAAATATACTCAACTCATCTTGGTACAATTTTCACAACGATCCCAACTAATGTAATTCTTAATACTCTACTAAACTTGTGAATGGGTAGGTTAATGGGATTTAAGGTTTTAAAATTTTAGGTGTTTTTAAGAAACAAAAGGTTAAGGCTCAACGGGGGTAGCAAAGGATAATACAAAGGGTAGTCATTTAAGACAAAGGTTAACATAAAAAGGGCCTTAATCATCTCTATTAAGCATGCATCCAATAGACTCAAACCGATTCAAAGAAAGTTCTGAAGGTAATAAACTAAGGCAGTATCACTCAACAAAGAAATAAAATGACAATAGATGGAGTTATATGGCTCAATCCTTGCTTTACGCTACCTCATTGCTCAAAAGTCAATTTGTGACTAAGCTTATGTAACTAACTACTTTTTATCATTCTATATGGTTCACTTTTTACTCAAGTAGCCTAATCTAAGTTCAAGCATGCATTTAATCTAATTCTAACTAGCATAATAGAATCTCAGGGTAATAATCATCGGAATGATTCAAATGCGGTTCCATTGCTAACACAAAGCACATGATATGCCTAAACATGCATCCTATTTAACAAAATGCAAGCAATTCAATTGAGAAAGTCAACGTCAGAACAATTTAAAGGATTGTGTTTATTGTTAAAATTGTTTCGCTAAGTTGAAGCCATTTTCTCATTATTGAAAATGCATGTTTTGTGTTCTCTTGATTTATTTGATTTTTTGTTTGCTTAAGGACAAGCAAACATTTAAGTATGGGGATGTGATAAGTGTAAATTGCATCGTGTTTTAGGGCATGGTTTGATATGTGTTTAGTTGTTAATTCGATCATTTAGAATGGTTTTATGTTCAAATTGTGTTAGTTTGCTAATTATTTTTGTTTTAAGTGTTTTATGGGTTAGTACAAGCTTTTGAGCTCAAATAATATATTTTTGAGGTACCTTGATGTGTTTGCTAGTGTTTTAGGGTCAATATCAAAGAACGGAGGAGCTTCAAATGACATTCGGGCCAAGCCACAATTATGATAGAAGGTTAAGATGTGGGACATGATTGTGGCCCTGCATCAGGTAGATGTGTAGTCACTTACAAACTTGACGTTTCGAGGGAATTTTTGGACCTTTCGGACCCTAGAAAGACCCTAGGGTTACCTAAAACATAAAAGGCTATTTAAAGAACATTAAGAGGAGTACAAAGGGAGCTTTACATTCAACCACCCTTGGAAACCTTAAAGAGAGAGAAAAAGAAGAGAGAGAAAGAAGAAGAAGAAGGAGGAGGAGGAAGAGGAAGAAGACGTGGATCCTGATGTCACAGCTTCTCGGATCAAGTGGTATCCCGACACCACTGCCTTCCTAATTTGTCTAACCTAAGTTCCATTTTCTCTTCATTTCATTTTTCATTTAAATGTATAAAGTTGAGATGGGTTATATGGAAATGAATTTCAGGTTCTTGATAATGTTCTCAACTCTCCTTTGGGATTTTACTTTAAGTTAATGTTGATTTAGTTATTTTGTGTTTACTGGCATGAGTGTTGTGATTGATTAATGTATTTGCGATTGATTAATGTATTTGCATATTTCAATAACAAATTGAGAGGGTGAGCCGGATAAAAATGATTAGATCAGATTAATGAGAGTTAGGTAATCTAATTGACCATTTAATTAATCTAGTTGGTAATTTCATCGAGAGAGATCCCGTGTGAGACCTGATTGTTTATTAAAGAGCTTTAGAACCAATTAGAATTATGGCTAATTTGTGAATTGAGAGAGTGCAAGTTCCATAATTCGATTAGGGTCTACATTTTAGGGTTTAATAGTTATAACTGACACCCGTAAACATGTAAATGGTTGGATTAACATTAGTGATAGTTAAAATCTCCTCTTTCATAACTTGATTGACTCTCTTAACCTATTTCCATTGTGACCAGTGTGACTGCTTAGTTTAATTATGTTTTGTTGAAATTTTCACTTTACAATTCTTGAATCAATTTCTTGTATTTACTTTCATGTTTACTTGTGCATTTTTATTTCTTTTTATTCTTTTCTTTGAGCCTTAGACGACTTAGGATTAGGTTAATACCCTCATTGTGGGATTGACCCTTCTATATTACAAAGTACAACCCGTTCGCTTGCAGATTATTGAGGGTTTTATAAATTGTAACACTTGTTTGATGAGGTTGCTTCAGATATTAGGAAGTAACTCTTATTGAAATGCAATTCTAGGCCTGAATTACTTTAAAAATTAAAGAGAATTCATTAGAGTTTATATTAAGGTCAAATGTTCTTGTAAAATAGAAGTAAGTAATCAGTAAAACATAGATTAACTAAAGATACCTATTTACATTTAGAATGACATCTAAAATTAGGATTATCACCGATATTATGCTTGGTTAGTAGATAAAGAGGTATGGGGATAAGGCATCCCCCTATCTTATACCTCTAGCACCTTTAAAAGTTTGGAAGGAATTATATTTACTGAAATAGAAAGGTAAATAGTTGAAACACATTCCTTAATCAAATTTATGAATTTTCCAGGAAAACTAAACACCTCCAGTATATGGAATAAGAAATCCCAATTTATGTTATCAAATTCTTTATTAAAGTCAACCTTAATAGACCAATTTTTTGAAAATCCTCTTTTTTAGTATCCTTTCATCAATTCCTAAATAATCAAAATGTTTTCCCCAATATGTCTATTTTTTAGGAAGGCATCTCAATTCACTGATAAAAAAATTAGCAGCATTTTTCATCTTATGGAAAGCATCTTAGAGATGATCTTATAGAGAAAATTTGTGCAAGAAATGGTTGCTGGATTATTCATCTTAGGAATTAAACAAATGATGGTTTTGTTAATCTCCTTCAATAACTTACCAGTTTTGAAAAATTTATCAGCTGCATCCAATATAATTTTGCCAATAACATGTTTTGACTTTTGATAGAAAATTCCATTCGGACCATCTAGTTCAGGTGCCTTTAGTCCATTGAGCATGAAAATTCTTTGTCTTCAATGGGTCTAATTCAAAAAGAAGTAATTTCAGTAGGCATTTTCTTTGAGATGAATATGCTAATAGGGAAGAATTAGAATCTCCAGTTGATCCTAGTTTGAAGTTTCCCAAAGAATGGAATTATGATCATGTAACTCAGATCCATCAATTAAGATAGTTGTACAAATTATATTCCTATTTTTCCTTACCCACACTATGTTGAAAAATAATTTTATACAAAGATCTTTATCTTTTAGCCAAGTAATTCTTGATCTTTTTTAATAAGATTAAAGTGGTTATGAATATCTTGCAAATATAAATATAATAAACATTTTCCTTTACCATAAGATATGTATTATCAGGATTAAAAGCCAGCAAATTTTGAACTTCAGATAAATTAGATTTAGCATCCTCCTCCACTAATTTTTGTGTATTGTTCCCTGAAGAATCATTTAGTTGCTTAAGCTCATTTCTGATAGCTCTAAGTTTTAACACATAAAAATATTGACAAGTACCAATAACTGATTTCTCAGCCCATTTCCTGCAAGCGTCTAGGAACCGAGGCTTTTGAGTTATGTAATTGTTGAATATGAAAGGATGGTATTTCACAGAATTAGAAAAAAAAAACCAGCTAGCTTGATAGGTGAGTGATCAAAGAATAAGGGGTCCAAAAACTTAGCGAAGCTATTAGGGAATTTGGACAACCAATTAGAATTTATAAGATCTTTGTCTATTTTTTTTTATAAACCAATTCTAACCTTGTTTATTATTCCAAGTATAAAAGTGACCTTCAACTTTAAGATCTTTAACCTTAATGTTATTAACATATTTGAGAAGATCATCTGTTTAGTTTTTGAGACAACGTTTCCCTTAAGCATTTGTACGATATTAGGTAGAGTTAAGATCACCATATAAGACCCATGAAATATTGTAAACAAAGTTACTATCATATACAAAAGTGAACAAGATGGAATCATTTTTAAGTTTAAAAGAGATCCTTAAGTGCATAAGTTGATCAGTAACACTTAACACATCCAAAAAAAATTATGTAAAATTTAAAAAAATTATAATTTTGCCTATATGATGATGAGAGTGATTATATACCAATCTCCAATCCAAGTCAAGCTTCTTAATACAATTCATCTTTATTTTTGTTCAAATAAGCCTAGGAGAAGTGGTTTTTCCTTGGAAACAAAATCCTTCAGTGCAAGCAGCTGTAGAGGTTTGTTTAAACCTTCTACATTCTAAACTATGATGAACATCATTTATTTTTACCTTTGAAACTAAGGTCCTTGTTCTTCTAGGATTTTCTTATGTTAGAAAAAACTTAGAACTTATCCTTATTTAATTGAAATTGTAAAGCTTTAATGACGTCATTCCTTAGACTTTTGCAGTGTTTACCACCTCACTCTTATTCTTATGGGATCAGCTATCCCTTTCTATAGGCTTTAAGCTTCCACTATTGATAGGGTGTTAAAAATTTCATTTTGAATCTTCTCCCCTCCCACATAATTATTTTTAAGCACTTATTCAACTTCATCTGATACACTAAGAATAGGAGTATTCTGTTAGGTGTTAGAGTCATGAATAAAAATCACTTTGCCTTCTTGAATACTCTTCGAGCTAGGTATAGATTCAACAGAATTAGCATTACCTTTTTCTATCATAAGATCAGATTGTTGAATGTCTTCCTGCATAATTTCCTTATGATATCTAGTTGTAAAGATTCTTCCTGTGGGCTTCGAATCCTATTCAGGGAACATATTTGGAGGCTTCCAATCATAGGTTACTCTCACTTTATCTTCCATCAATTCCATGTTATCATTAAACTTCAATATTGCTATTTCTTTAGGTAATTTAGCTAATGACTCAACAGCAATGCATATTCTTGCAAAATTTATCCTTTTGGTATCTGCAGTTGCTTGATTAAGGAACATTAGTCTTTCAATTGAGTTATCAAGGTAGCTAAGGCCCTTAGTGGTCTAATATTTGAGTGGGATGTCATGTATACATATCTATAGAAGTACATTTGATTATTTCAAATTTTCAATTTTGATTCCAAGTCTCTATGGTTGGACTAAAAAATTCTTTTGGTTGATATGCCATGCTCCAGCCTTTATGGTGTCATTGACTACATTAGGAGAATTAAAACAAGAAATGAAAATTTCCTCATGATTCAATATAGAATCTAGCAGTCCATACCTTTTCTAGTTAGCAGTAGCCCAGTTTTTGATAATGGGAAAAGGTACTCTCTCATCCAAGAAGAATCCAACAAGTGGGAGATTTCCACTTTTCGACTCCTACATAAAGGATGGACAATGGCGGGGAGATAACAAGATTTTCTACTGCAGGATTAGAGGGGAAGAAGGTAAGTTTGTAGTAAGGGTTATGGTTCCCTGCAACTTGTACCCAGATGCACCTAAAAGCTTTTTTTATATAAGGAGGTGAAGGATACATAGGTGCTAGATTGGAAATTGTAGGATTAGAGGATGGAGACTTGGCAGGTGAAGAAAAAGAGGGAAGTAAAGGTGGGAAATCTTATGTATTAGAAAGCATGGTTAAAGACTATTGGTTAATAGGAGAAATTGTTGGTCCAAGACAATTCATAGAGAAGGATGTGGGCTAAACGAGAGATGAGAGTTAACAGAGGAACCAAAGAATAGGAATAAGGAATAAGCTAGTAATAAGAAGAAAGAGCCAAAGAAAAAAGAGTAAAGGTAATAGGAAATGCATCAGGAGGAAGAGAAAAGGTAAATGGTGTAAAATGTATGGCAACAAAGTAGTTGAGTAGTAGCTATGTGAGGATCAAGTAATGCTTTATGGCAGGAGCTTCTTCATGGCTCATAAAAGAAGAGATAATAGTGTTAAATTGCATTTCCAACCAAGCTTCCAAATTGATGCGTACTTTGTTTACCATATTCCAAATAAAGAATAACTCAATTTTAGTGCAATTACATATTGTAACCTTCCTTCTTGAATAAATGAAACCCAAGAAATGCTGCATATAAATCCATCCAATTTTTATTAAGATAATTGCCCTTAGAGTTACTTGGATGATAGTCAAATGGGTCAAAAGACATTGATTTCCAAGCTCTAAACAAATTAAAATCATTATAGTCCATAATCAATTCTTTGTATTGAGTTGAATTTTCATATTTGTCATCTATCAATCTTAAGGCCAAATTAAAATCAATGATGCTCTATTTAAATTTGATACCCATTAATTTATACTATACTATATTAGGACTAAGTAAAGTGAAATTATCTAGTTTATCAAAATCAAAGGTAGTATAAAACTCCCTAATTAATTCAATAAATGTCAGATAAGGACTCGGTACAAAATATCTCCAACTCATGTCAATAAGCAAATCATCAAAATTTTCTTTAATATGTAATTCATCTAAATATAAGTAATGTACATACTTTTTGAGATTATTTTATCGGGTTTTGAGAGCAGCTTATCATTTTTTCTCTCTTTAGAGTTGAAAGTGAGATAATCGCACAAGTTTAATTTAGCTAGTGGAAAGATAGAAGTGTTTTTCACAATCTGAGCATGCATCTTATTAGTATTAGCTACAAGTCTTATAGTGATTAATTTTATGTAGTCGTATTTAGCTTAGATTTTCCTTTTATTGTTTTCCTAGTAGTATCTTTGGAGTGACTCATAATTGTAACAATTATAAATAGAAAAATAATTCAAAAAATAATTAAAACAACCTAACAATAACTTAAATGTAAATTAAATTGAAAAAAATTAAAAAATGAAGTAAAAATAAATAGAACATTACAACAATATTAGTGGGTGTTGGTGATGGAGTTATGGTGGCTCTAAAAGTGTTGTGCGTGTGTTGCAATATGTGGCTAGTTGAAGATGGTGTTGCATCTGTTGGTGTTGTGTGACTACTAGAAGACGTGGTGATTTTGCTAATGCAACAGCTGGTTGGTTAGAGATGGTGTTGTGTTTGGTGCGATTACTGATTGGTTGGGGCATTTACGTTTAGTTTGGTGCGACTACTGGCTGGCTAGAGATGGTACTGAGTTTGTTGTGACTGCTAGGAGATAAGACTTAGGCTAGATGTTAAAAAAGAAACAAAAGAATTATGGTTTTATTTTTAGATAATTAATAATAAGAATAATATTTTAAATTAAACAATTATATAATGTTTTATGTTTTTATTTTTTAAAAATATCTTTTTATTTTTTAAAAAATCAATAAAAAACTACGAGTTCTTTTGAAACTAAGATTATGCCTTATATATGTTAGTATTTTGAAATTTTAGGGGCTCAATTCCAGAAAGTTAAATCGCATAACGTGTGTTCTCACCTTATGAGATTTAGAATTCTCGAATTTTGACCCTCTATTCGCAACAAATGAATTGTATAAGACGTGACCTAATTTACCCTTAAGCGAATATTTCTCAAAAACAAGCAAATGAAAGCCATATATAACTAACACAAAAATAATAAAAATTATCATATTTTGGGTTGCCTCTTAAAAAGCGCAAGTGTTCTTTATTCTCAATGGGACTTTTTCTTCACAAAATTCTATGTAATTGTAGTTTTGTACTCTTTAAGTAGTGCTACTAACCCTTCCTTTTGCCTTTTAGTCAACCTTTTTAGATGATTATGAGTAATGACTCTCCTTCACCTAAACAGACATATTTTAGGTGATCATGTAAGTGTTTCAATTTTATCGTCGAGCAACATCATAAGTTTCATCAACTTGAAGGTTCACTCCTAGTTTAGCATTAAACTCTGACTAATCATCAACATTTTCTTCTTTAAAAATATCTA
Organism: Erythroxylum alaternifolium; assembly: GCA_027478495.1. Classification (NCBI taxonomy): domain Eukaryota; kingdom Viridiplantae; phylum Streptophyta; class Magnoliopsida; order Malpighiales; family Erythroxylaceae; genus Erythroxylum; species Erythroxylum alaternifolium. The sequence continues at coordinate 37,315,248 of JANIIA010000191.1, read as the reverse complement.
GCATAAATGAATTTGCAATATCCATATGGTAAACAAATTAAAAATCATTAGGGTACTTCATTGCTTTAAAAATATTGAACTTCACTATCTCTCCATCAAATTCCAAAGAAAGAGTATACTCATCTACATCAATTTTTGTCTTGGACATCTTCATAAACAGCCTTCCCAACAAAATCAAAGCTAAATGTTCAATATTATTTCCAATCTTTTTCAAGATGTAAATGTCCATTTGAAATAACAAATTGTTAACTTGGAAACACTAATAGAATGCACATAAGAATGATCAGCTAGCTAAATAATCACATTAGCTTTTTGCAAATAATTTAGATTTAAAGCTTGGCAAATTGAGTATGGCATGACATTAATAGATGAACCTAAGTCTAGTATGACACACTCAATTTTCTTATTATTAATGACACACAAAAGTGTAAAAATATATGGATCTTTGCATTTTTCTAGTAATTTCCTATTTATCAAAGTTGATACATTCTTACCTAAAATTATTCTCTTTATCCTTCAACTTCCTTTTATTTATGTGTAGTTCTTTTAAGAAATTTTCATATTTCGTAATTGGTTTGATGGTTTCTAGAAGTGGTACATTGACTTCCACTTTTCTAAAGCTTTCTAAGATCTCTCTTTTATCTTCCTCTTATATTGATTTATCGAAGTTACCAAGGAAGGGAAGTAAATGTGCATTAACAGTCTGTTTGGTTACTGTCTCCAATATGTAGAGACAGAACGAGATGGAAATTTGAAGACGGAACAGAACAGAAATTAGAGACAGTGAGCTGTTTGGTTGTGATGGACAGAACAGAAACAATTGTCTCCGTCT
>JANIIA010000191.1:37303097-37314316 GCA_027478495.1 Erythroxylum alaternifolium | reverse complement strand
GTTTTCTTGTAAATTTATGTGTGTGTTTTGTTTCTGTCTCCGTCTCCGTTTTCTTGTCCTCTGGTTTTGGAAGGAACGAAAATTTTATGTCATTGTCTCCGGAGTCGGGATAGAAATTGGTGGGGACAGCAAGCAAACAAGTCGGGGATAGAATTTTTCTGTCCCTGTCTTCTGTCCCCACCCATAGGGACAACAACCAAACGTAGGGTAATTGATGTCAATAAAGATAAATTATCTTTTACCTTTATTGATTCTTGAGTTAGAGGTTCATCTTCTTTTTATCCTTCATCATGCTTTTCTACATCCACCGGTAAGGAAGATCCAAATTAAATTTCTTTACCACTTCTCAAAGTCATTGGACTTGCATTCTCCATAGGATTTACCACTGTTTACGGAGGTAATTTTCCCTACGCTTGCATTTCCAATTTATTATCATAAGTGGCTAATTGAGTGATATGATTTCCTAAGTTCTGAAGGGTTGCTCATATTTCCTCTTGAAATTGTTGAGTATTAGTAAAAAGTGCCTTAGCAATTTCATCGAAGATATACCTAAAATTGAAGATTGACATTAAGCGTGTATAGGTGCTTTAGGTTATCTATTAAAGTTGTGAGGTTGATATCTTTGTTGCCATCCCTGATTTCCATAGCTAAAGTTTAGATGATTCCTCTATCCTAAATTATAATGATTGGAATAAGGGCCATATCTTCTTTGATGTTGACCACAAAATTCCTCTATTGCATTTAGCTTCTTAAAGGGAGTCTTATTGCAATGTAGGGCACATATCCATAGGATGGCTAAAGATTGAGCATATTCCACACACTCGTGTCGATTGTAATTATCTTACAACCATTTGATGAATTAGAGCAGGTAAATCTAAAATTTTATCCTCAAGCTTTATGTTACTTAACTTATTCACACGCTTAACAGCTCCATCTATCATTGTCCCAAATTTTTGAGAATTTTTTGCCATATTTGATATCAACTCTCTGGCTACTTCAGGTGTTTTCTTAACCAAAGCTCCTCCACTAGTTACATCTACGATGTTTCTATCCATTAGCAATAGCCCTTTATATGAGTACTGAGTTAAAAGTTGGTCAGGGATCCGATATTGTGGGCATCTTACACATAACTACTCAAACTTCTCCCAATATTCATACAATGTTTCTCTAGTGAATTTTCTTATACAACATTTCTCCTTTTTGATATTGTCTATTTGTGATGTACGAAAGAACTTCTCCAAGAACAACAGCCTTTTCATCTTATTCGATGTCGTAACTGAGCTAGAGGGAAGATAATATAGCCAATCCTTTGCCTTATCTTTCAATGAGAATGGAAAGGCTCTAATATTAATTTGTTCTTTTTTCACTCCTTTTGGCTTCATTCCAGAGTAGACAATATGAAATTCTTAATTTCAGTTAACAAAACAAAGTGAGATTTTATGATTGATTAACTAATTTAATAAAATTAACAAAGAATGGAACAAATCAACTGAATATAAAAGTGATAAATTCAAGAGTACTTAACTCAGATTCAAAGCAAAGATCTCATTAAAAAACATTGATCATTGATCTAAAAAGAATAACCTTCACAAATCAAGCAATTAGTTTGAAACATATTAGAACAACCATAATAAGTCTAAACTTTTTCCTAAATTAATTAATTCAATCTAAAACTTACCATCAATTAATTGGGTATGATAACATTCTATATCAATTAAATGATAGCAATAAAATTAGTGAAAAAGACTAGACCTTAAATTAAATAATTGAGATAGTTACAACTGTACAACTTAGTTTTCTTGTTTCTTATAAGTTAAACAGGCAAATCCATAAATAACCTATGTATTACTTATACCAATCTTTCATGATAATTACGTATTACTAAATTCATGGATAACTATATAATAATCAACATCAAATTAATTTGGTAGTTCAATCAGTATTAATTATTCATGAAATATAAGAACGTAAAACAAAAAAAAAATATTTAAGTTAAAACATGAATATAAGTTTGAAACAAACCTTATAAAGTTACAACTAGAGTTTTGAATCCCTTTGAATCAAAATATTTGGATTTATCCACCCATAGCTTTAATTCCAACACTAAAAATTGAAGAAAAGATGAAAGATTGATAGAAAACTAAAACGGAAGAAGAAGAGAATGTTAAAGAAAGTGATAGACGCGTTTTCCCCTCATTTTTCTACTTAAAACCTATATACTTTTATCTTGCAAAGATTCTTATCTAAAACAAATCTAAATCTCTACATCTAAGTACGGAAAGAAGTTTCCTAATTGAATTCTAACTCTTGAAGTGAATCTAGCATTATACTTGATCTCTTTTTATCCACTATAGTAACATGTTCATTTTTTTCAAAATCCGTGATTTTGACCAATGATATCCAAATTTGATGCAAACTCCATTTGCCATCTCCTAAAATAAAGCAAATACTAATTTTTCTAGTTAAACACCAAAATATAGCCAAAATAAAATAATAATTTTAAAAATAACATTTTTTATCAAGTAGTTTCTTATTGAGAATAATAGCTACGTTGATTTCCTTTTAAAATGTTTTTAAAAACAAAATAAAAATAAAAATTTGATCAAATGTTTATACTATTTAATTTTGCATTTGGAATTACATGAAAAATGATATTAAATCGAATTAAATAAAATTGATTATCTAATTATAGACTGTTTTCATTTTAATTTTATTCATTGCAGAGCCATATACACTGACCAAACCAATAAAATAATTCACACGCATTCATCACAAATAAAAATATGTATTTCATTTTATTTGTCCCAGCTGTCCAAAACCGTGTCGTGCACGGGATTAGAATACGAAATCCGTTGGCCATGTCATCACGTGACCGTTGGGAATTTAAATTTCGAAACGTCTCCAATGTATCTCTATTCCTTCTCAAAAAACAATCCACAAACAAAGTACTGAAGTACACAATGAACCATAGTCCATCCATGAAATTACAGAATGTTGCAACCTCATCCTCCGACGAGAGGGACAACTGCTACTACCCAGGATGTAGAAAAGACGCCAATTGCAATTGCGAGATTTGCTTGGCTAGCATCAATGCCACTCTAGATCTCATTCCTCTTAGCAGCCAGAAATCTTCGTTCACCAAGCTGTCATCTTCGCAGGCCAATTTGGAGCGCACTCCATTATCGTTTGATTCCTCGGTTGTGTCCACACCTAGATCCAGTTTTTGTTCGAAACTGGAGTCTCCGGTCCTTAAATCCTCATCAAGGTTCGATTTCAGTGAGAAGAAGAAGGAGAAGAAGAAGAGAGAATGGGACTCTGGATCTAGGTTTATGAGATTCATTCTTGGATTGAGCTTCCTCATTTTTATGGGGAAAGGGTTTTCTTCCGGAGTTTCTAGGGTTTTGAGGCCCGTGTTTTTGCCTGAGGTTGTGAGGAGAATTGGGGAGAGATCTTGGGTTGTTCAAGACATCAATGGGAAGCTCAGGTTCTTGCAAGATGAGCTGAAGAGTTCTGGTGTTGATGTGGAGATTTCAAATTGCAGCCATATGAATTCAATCTGGGAAATCAATGAGGTCCTCTAAAGCTTAGGTTTTTGGTGTTACTTGAGTTAGTTCTCTTTGCTCGTTCGACGTTGAAATGTAACCTTGTTTATAGAATAATCTAATGTTAAAAACAAAATTTGTTTAAATTGCAGGATGGGACAATCTTGAATTCAAGGTGTGTATTGTTCAAGTCAGCATTAGAAGAAGTGAGCATATGGGGTTGGCCTTTACAAACGGCAGGCCTGCTCATAACTGGATTAACTTCACGGTCTTTTACTTTGTTGTCGGGCAGAGTTACAGAGGTAGACTCACGAACACTGTTTTTATTGTTTAATCAATTGTTCGAGCTTTTTAATTGACCAAATTCATGAATTTTGTTTTCATTTATTTCTCTTAAAAAGTGGTCTCATGGAAAACTTGGGTATTCAAGTCGAAAAGCCAACTCTTCATGGGTCCAGGAGAAACTGAGTGCCTCGATTGTTCAATTAAACCCAAATACATGGATTTTGGAGTATCAGCGGAGCTTCATGTTGGATGATTTGAAAATTATTCCAACAATAGCAGAAATATTCAAATTCAGCATGTCAGGTTTGATGAAAAGGATGAACCAAGCTACTTCCTTTCTCTCTGTGCTTGAAGATCAGTATGGTGCCTTTAAAGCTAAACATGACAGTATCAGGACCCCAACTTAAGAATACAAAGACCAGTCAGTTATCAGCTCTCATTCCTTGTGAGAGAGGTTTTTTTTCTTTGCTTATTTTAGCTTATTTTTGTCTTGCTGAGCTATCTTAATTTAATAGAACCATAGTAGATGGTTGAAATTGTGTATGATAAGATGAGTTGCAATGTTCACATTAGAGCTGATCATAATCATGCTGGTTAGATGTAGTGTTTTTCTAAAGAAAATTTTTAGAACGAACTGTAAATTGTCCGGTGTAAAATTTATCTATATTACTTCTGCTATTGATAGAGTACGAATACGTGTGAAGCTTTCTTGTTTTCTGGCGAGTCTGCAGGACGACATGTATGAAGAAAACAGAAAAGAATTGCACATGTTTTTACGTTTCTCAGACTCTGTGAAGGTATGAACCATATCACTAGTCAAGAAAATTACTGATATTAAAGATATTACACCATCTCTGTAGTGGTAAAATCGTTCTTATCTCCAACAAAAATCTCCCTTTCTTGAAGTCAACTTGAGAAATGTGTGGCAACCAACACAATCCTAATAGTGCTTATGATGCTGATGCAATACTTTTCCCTCCAATTTATGTGAGGCCACCGGATCTGCTTGCCTATCTGCCATTGAAAATCAAGTGCCTCTTTGTTCAGTTCTACTCGACTGCATCCCCTTTCTTTTACAGTATAAATCTTTGTTTCATGGAGTTACTCACGATTCCTAAGTTTTAGGGTACAAAATGTCACTGAGTTCAAATCCTGTCATCCTTACCTGTCACTGACTTTGCCTTTGAGCAATAACAAGGATCAATTGAGATCAATTAAAACGGGACACACCTAATCTCAAGAGAGTGTTTTGTTGTGGTCAGCCTTAAGCTCAAGAGACTGTTTGGCAGCTTATTTTCCTGCTTCACTCTCTCCATGAATACCACAAACAGCCATTAGAGAACCCCAAATGCCAACGTTAGGCACTAGTACTACTGGCATTGTCTCCACATTATCGACAGATTCTCTCAAGATATTGGCAAGACCAAATAAATCTACCATTATGGTAAACATAACATTCATGTTCACATTCATCATTGACCATTCTAGTCCAGGATATCACATTTCTTTCTATGAACTTCCCTGAAACTGTTCTCGCTTTTTCCAAAACTCCCACATTTGGCGTACATATCATTTATTGCATTATTTACAGGTACTGATTTCTTGTTGAAATACATAAGGAGATAATTGGCGTAGGAGTTATGTGCTTGTTGAAATACATAAGGAGATAACTGGCATAGGGGGTTTGTGTGCATTAATGCAGTGTTTGGTTACTATCTCTGGCGGTAGAGACAGATAACAAAACGTGAAAATCCTATGTCTCACAGTATTTGCTTGTTGTCCCTACTTATTTTTGTTCTGATTCTAGATGACATAAATATAAATTTTTTATTCCTTCCAAAATCAAAGGACAAGATTTCTTGTCCCCGTGACAGAAACAAAATACAATAGCAACTTCCAGAAATACTCCTCTCCTCCCAACAATATAATCAATTAAAATATAATTAATTATATTATAATTTAATTAATTATAATTTAATTAATTATAATTTAATTAATTAATTTAATTAATTACAATATTTTAATTAATGAATGAATTATGTTTTAATTAATTATATTGTAGTTAATTAATTAATTACAATATTTTAATTAATTATATTTTAATTAATTAATTAATTAATTACAATATTTTAGTTTATGGGTAATTATATTTTAATTAATTATAATTAATTAATTAATAATAATATTTTAATTATATTATTAATTAATTAATTACAATATTTTAATTAATGAATGAATTATATTTTAATTAATTACCACAAACATTTAAAGAACAATGATATTCATACTCATTTCTCTAGATTAGGAGAGGAATTGGGTATTAACCAAAAATGATATTTATATGTTACTAATTTTTTTAATTCCTTATTTATAGATACAATTAAAAAAATACTAATGCAAATCATTTGTTTTAAAATAATGAATGAATTATATATTTTCAATCATATTATACTGCATAGATATTTTGATCATTGACATTGTTTTTTATGTTTTGTCAACTGCAACCAAACACATTTCTATCCTCGAGATGAATATAGTTTTTTCTGTTTTGTCCATTACAACCAAACACTTTATTGTCTCTAAATTTTTATTTCATTCTGTTTCCACATATAAGAGATAGTAATCAAACACAGCGTAATTAAAAAGTCCACGCTCATTAAGTACATTTCAAAATGGCTGGCAAAACATTCTGATGTTATTACGAATTTGAATTTGGAACTTCAAAATCCACGCGGTATGCCAAGAACCATCTCATCTGACTGCTAATTAGATCTTGTCATCTCTTTGTAAAGCTGCAGGAATCTTCGTAAAGGACAATCTTGAAGTTGCCTTTTGTAAATGAATAAGCAAGCGACTTAATTAAATTCAAACCACCAATTAAAAATAAAAACGAATTTTGGAAATCCTCACCGAGTATCAGATAGTGAAATCTGTTGCAATGCCTTTGAAATTACAACAATTCAATCTGTAGAATTGAACAACATAAACAAGTACAATGAATACACACAAGATAGGAAAAATTATAATATAATCTTATTAATAAAAGTCGCTTAAATACATAAATAACCAGTAAAAGAAAAAAATGATTTTAATGGAGCACATGGTCCATAAACAAAAAATGGGTCCTAGAATATAAAAGGCAGGCACTAATCCTTGAAAATAGGTCTATAGTTGCTGTTCAGATCCTCTGGTTAAAATAATCCTAACCAATGGCCAAACAACGGTTTCTAAACTTACATCCAAGAGCCAAAACTACATCGTTTTAGATATTAGATAGGGTTAGACATGGTTATTTTGGACAGATAATTCGAACTTCTTTATTTACACTCCTCTTGTATTGGAAGAATAGCGACATTTTCTGACTTTTCTAACTTGTTCAACATGTTCGAAAGGAAGCCGACTCGGTTTGACACGTCACTACTAGCTTGACATGTCAACCGGCCCTTTGATCTGCAAGGCTGCAATGTTGAAGCTTCATTGCAGCAGTTTTTGAAGGCCTAACTCAAACACACATCTTTGCCTTTGAAGCTGCAAACTCCCATTCTAGGCAAAGCCTTAATGAACACAATTGCAATTTGTTTATCTGTCTTGCAATACACTAAGGTCTCATTTGGTAACTAATAAGGAACAAGAATGCAATGTTTATTCTCCAACTTTCACTTGTTTGATTGTTGGAAATAGATAAAATAGGGAATGAATTCTAAAAATCATAGATAATTAAATATTAGGAATAAGAGATAAGAAATACGAGATATTATCAACAAATTGATTCTTATTAAAATATTATCATCAAAATTACATATTACGATATTTTATATTAATTTCATTAACAATTATTTTATTTGTTTCATTGATACTTTTAATTTTATCATAAAATCACTCATAATTATTTAAAAACTAATAATTTTATAAACCATGAAATTTTTTAATTATTTATTTATAAAATACAAAATATTCTAATTAATTATTTACAAAATAAATTATATAATTACTAAATATGAGTATAAATTTTCTCATTATCATTCCCAATATTTGATATCAAAGACTATCATAAATATTAACTTTGTCTAGTCCTACGCCAAATATGCATAATTAGTAGTTCCATTCCTATTCTGATTCTACCTTCCTATTCTCATTCCTATTTTCTTTAGTCTAAATCCTTCATTACTGTTCTTAAACAAGACGTAAGGACACTTACTCTTAAATTTCTTATAAAAAACAATATTTAATCTTCAAGTGACTTGTCTTTCCATGAGATACTAGAATTTGATATGAATGCTTAATTATCAACAAAGATTTGAGTTGGTTTTTCGTATTACTCAAATCTTACAAGTTTTCCTCAACCAAGTAACTTGATTTTCTATTGCATTTACAACAACAAATTTTGTTTCCATAGTGTTTTGAGCCATAATTTCATGTTTCTTTAAACACCAATTGGTTACGTCTGATTCGATATAGAAACAAAAACATATTGAACTTTTCATATCATTAATTGAGCTTACCCAATCAGTATTAGAGAAATTAGTTATCTTTAGTCAACTATTTCTTGCTTACTTAGTATTAGTGTTAAGTGTTCTAATAATGTATCTTTCTCTTGGCAGTTTGCATATGTTCATCACTTATATAGTGCATGAACCTAAATGACAAGCTTACAATATGCACTTTATCAGACCTTGATGCAATAAGGTACATGAGGCATTCAATCGAATTTTCTTAGTGAATTTAATCACACTTTAGCTATTCCATCATCGTTATGAAAGAGAATTCTAGTTTGCATTGATATTTTTGTAGGCTTGCAGACTTCCATGTTGAATTTTTTTTAACATCTCCTTAGCATACTTGATTTTGCTAATAAATATTTCATTTTTCTGTTACTTCACTTTTGATATAAGAAAGTAAGTTATCAATATCACATCTCTCATTTCTCTCCCATCTCTAACTTTTTAAGCATTCCAAACTCAAATTCATTAATAAACTCTTGATTGTTCCCATTGATCAATAGATCATCAAGCATAAACAAAAGTAATGTTAGTTCCATTTTTATTCACATAAAGGGTTACTTCACTCAAGCTTTTGACAAAACCTAAATTGATCAGGTGATAATCAATTCAACTATACCAAGCTCTTGGCACTTACATAAAATAATATAAAGCCTTCTTTAACAAGTATGTCTTTTCTTCTTGACCTTGCATAGCAAATCCTTTAGGCTAGTTCATATATATATCTGTTCTTTTAAGAAGCCATTCAAAAAATCATATTTTACATCTAGTTAGAACACTTCCTAACCATTTTGAGTTGCAATAGCAAGTAGCAACCTAATAATGTCAATTTTGGCCACAATACAAAGGTCTTTAAAAAATCCACACTAAAGACTTGTTCATATACTTTTACAATAGTCCTAGTTTTATATTTGTTCATGATGCATGCAAAACAGACTAAAAAATAAAGCATAACTTTGTGCAACTAAATTTGTAGTAGTGGTGAGAAAAGATCTTATACGTACAGAGTGTATGATTAGCTTTTTTAATGAATAAATTAATGTATCAGATTTCCCAAGGGGGGTATTCCATTAATGCTACAAAATAAAATTAAACAATGGAAGAAAAATCAAATCAAACAATACAAAAATGAAAGGATTAATTAATGCGTTTTAAATACAGTTCTTTTTTCAATCTTAATGATAACTTTAACTTAACAGTTGTATAAGTCACGGTGATTCCAATTCTTCCATTCTTTGTCCCAATTTCACCCTAACTCATCTCCTTTTTTGCTTTATGAAGGTAAAATAAGATTGAATATTAGTAGAAGAATTTTACCAAGGATGTGAGTTTCTTCATTTTAGTTAATTTTCCACCAACTTGTACCTAAACCAAAATATGAATCAAGATAAGTATTTTAACCACAATAGACACACTAATCAATAAGAACTAGGGAATAAATAGATAATGAATCAATTACTTAATAATCTCCTCCACACTTATTTTTGTTTATCCTTGGGAAAATCTAAAGATAAAAATCAAAATCAAAATCAAAACACTTCCTTTTTAACCACATTTCCCAATAATAGATAGTCATAAAAATAGAGTAATAACTTTCAAAACCATCGTAAGAATTAAACATTCAATATTTTTACTTATGATTAATCAATAACCATTTCCTTCAAAAATTGAGCAATCTAGGGGTAGACTTTTACAAGTTATGATTAAAAATGAAATCAATTTATAGGTACACTCAAAGACCTTGTATGTTAAAGACATTCCACCATTTTACTCATCTTTTTAGTTCTAACCACTAAAGATTTACATAAAAATATGAATCAAAGGAATTTTTGTGATAGGGTCTAAGGTTAAGGTGAGAAATATCTAGGTCATGTAGTTCAAATGCCATCAAAACTAGTGAAGCAAGAACAACACTCAATAAAGCTTTAAGTGCAAAAATTAATATCCAATCAAGTCTGGGTACCATCAATAATTATGAATGCAAAAACTTTGTTCCATAATTGATATTCAAAGCTTCAAACCATATAAAGCACAAGGAATTAGAAGAAATCACCCATAAGAATAGTGATAATCAATCCATTATAATCCTAAGGCTTCATAACAACTTCTCCTTTATTTACATAATAATTAAGTCACCCATTATGTATAACTTTAGCAGAAAAGATTAATACAAGTCACTTGTAAAAAAATTATTTTCTTCCTTGATAACTTTTTTATTCTCTTTTTCTCTTTTTCTTTTCTTTTTTAATAAAGACAAAAATTGAAAGAAACTACATCGATGATGGAACTCATTGATAGGAAATAAAAATCACCTTCCATCAACTATAGCTAACTCGCATATATAAACACCCCTACATTTATTCTCTTGTGTATCCACAAACGTAAACAAATAATAAATGTCCTAGAAGGTTCAAGGCTTAGATAAGACATTTTTGTTAAATTAAAGACTTGTAATATGGTTAGTATAAAAAGAAACAACTAACAAAGCTCAACGTTAGTAGTAGGACAAATCATGTCATTAGGTAGGTTATTTGGCTAATATGGCTTGCAAAACCAAAAAAATGCATGTATCATTTCAATGTTAACGCATGTGATAAAAATGTGGTATTGACTAGAAAATCAAGGCAAAGTTAGGGTGTACATGTCATGAAAGTCGCATATGAACAAAAGGCAATAAGACTAACATGGTAAGAGACTTAAAATCTCACTATATTATATCTACCCACTATTTGCTACTCTTCTAAAGGAAACATATATTGACCAACCATGAGTAAAAATACATGCCCAAATCTCTATCAAGTTTTTTGTTAATTGTACTTTCTAATTATAACTATATAATCTTAGAAGCAACAAAAAAAGAGAGTGTTTATAATAATAATAATAACAACAACAA
>JANIIA010000191.1:37268791-37298639 GCA_027478495.1 Erythroxylum alaternifolium | reverse complement strand
ATTTTGCCCATCAAAGATGCCTAGCGACCATGCCAACGGGTTGATTTGCCTACTTATGGTGCCTAACAGCCGTGCCACCGACTGTTTTAACCACTAAAAGTTTGCCAAAGGGTTCTTTTTCCCAAAGAAGGTGGCTAACGACCATACCGAAGGTGAGTCAACGCGCTATTTTTCCAACGAATGTGCCTAACAACGATGCCAACTGAATGTTTTGCTCACCTAAAGTGTGCAAACGGGCTGTTTTTCCCATCGAAGGCTTGTAGTGACTGCGCCAATGAGCTATTTTGCCCACCAAAGCTGCCCAATGGACTATTTTTCTCATCGAAGGTGGCTAGCCACTGTGCCTACGGATTCTTTTATGCACCGAAGGTGCATAGAGACCATACCAACGGGTTGTTTTGCCCACTGAGGATGCCTAGCAACTGTGCCAATGGGTTGTTCCCACCGAAGGTCTGCAACTGGCTATTTTTTCATCCAAAGGTGCCTAACGACTGTGTCGAAGGGTTATTTTTCCCAGTGAAAGTGCCCAATAGGTTGTTTTGCCTATCGATGGTGCCTAGCAATCGTGTTAACATATTGTTTTGCCTACTGAAGTTGTGTCAATGCGGTATTTTTCCCACCGAAGGTGCCTACTGACCGTGCCAATGAGTTGTTTTTCCCAACAAAGGTCCTTAGCGACCGTGCGAACTTACTGTTTTGCCCACCTAATGTGTGTCAACGGGTTGTTTTTCCCACCGAATGCGTTCGGCCCTAAATTGTTTTATTGATTTTATTAAGCATGATTTAAATAAATTTTATCTTGTTAGATAAACCATTTTGTTTGGAGTTCAATTAGCATGTCAATGTTAGGAGGATTTATAGCATGGGTTGATGGAATTAGAAGTATTAAATGGAAAAATTAGGATTTAGTTAAAGTATAGTATGGTGTAAGTCAAATTGAAGAACTAAGAATGCATAAGGGGCATTTTTGGAAGATCACTAAAGGTTAAAAGGCTAAGGCATTACATAGAAGGGCATAGTGGACCTTGCTCATTCATTTAGGGTATTAGTGAAAGAAGTAATTGTAGTCTTGTATTTTAGAGAAGCAAAATCATGAATGAAAGAAGAGAAAGGAGAAAAAAAAGAAAGAAAAGAAGAGTTAGGGTTTTGAAAATTTTTGAAGAGTTAGAACAGAAAATAAAGTGAATATGTGTAGGAAGTTATTGATAAATGGTTTATGTGAATGTTTTAATGTTTGGTTAATGATCAAAAGTAGATTATGAATTTTTTTTTAATGATATTGGGTTGGAATGAAGTTCAAAATGAAGTAGAAGAGATGATTTAGGGTTAAGATGGGTTTATGTAAAAGGTGGGAAGTTAAAAATTGGAAAAAGTAGCAAAACATGTCTTCAGAGCATGTTTCTTGATAAGTTCGTCGCGGCGATTCTGGGTTTCGCCACGGCAAACTAAAATTTTCCTGCATAAACATGCTTTGGTATTTGGGGCATAACTTTTGGTGTAGTTATCCAAATGGATTGATTTTTGATTTTTTTCGTAAACAAGAGGCATAGGGCTACAAATTATATGCAGGAATCAAGTCTAGCTTCAGTCTCTAAGAATTTTAATTTCAGGATGGAAGTTGAATATAGAATTTTGTTTCGGCATGAGAAATAGTTTAAATTGTCGAGGTATGACTTTTCGATTTCTAAACTGAATTGAATGGAATTTTAGTTATTGTTTAAGGAAATCAAGTGGTATAAGAGAGGCGAGAGGAGCAAGAGAAAATACATCCCTAATCAAGTTTATAAGCAAGGAATTTGGTGGGTACATGTTTATAATAGAGTAAATAAGCCGCTCATTCTTTTCTTTGAATCAAGGAAGCTAAATGGTTTTAATTGCATCATAGCTGTTGCACTTATTTGCTCTTAGTCGGATTGTGAAATTGTTATAGGTTTGTTACATAAATTGTGTTGATGATTTATGAAAAGATTTTAAAAATGATTCTTTTTGAAAAGGTGCAAGTTGATGACTATTTTCGATTCATGAATTACATGTTATTTGGGTTTGGTGTAATCCATTCAAGAATGTCACGTGCACGTTGAACAAGAAAAGGCTTCTCCAGCCTACCCGCTAGTGGCACGGAGCTCCTTTATGGACTCCTTCATGTTTAGGTATATGTAAGACTACCATGTGGAATTGCGATAGTACGTCAAGTTTTACGACTACACAGGACCATTAAGTGGAAAGGTGTAGTTCGTCATGTTCATAGATTTACCTAATCCATTCTGATGTGCTTATGTGCTTTTGAAAAGTTAGCAAGTTTGATGTATACATGATTTATAATTGCTCACGAACTGTTTAATAAAGTGAGAATTTTGAGAAATAAGTGTTTGGTGATTTTTCATACGAAATTATTATGGTTTCCAAAATATATAATGGCAATGAGTTTTGAAAATGGTTTTTGCTTGTTTCTTGATTATAAATCTGTTATCTATGAGCTTTAAGCTCACCCCCATTCTCCTCCCCCTATTCAGGTGATGAGCAAGAGATTGAGTAAGTCAAGAGTTATGACATCACTCCGAATTGGCATACTTTTGTACTTTTAAGTTAGATTTTTGGGAATTCAAGGCTTTATCCGCATTTCAAGTTCTACTAGTTCAAATGTATTTTGTATTATTGATTCATGAACTCAACTGATGTATTATGGCTTGAAATGCCCATAAAGCTTTGTAAAACTTGTGTCTTTTGTTATAAATGAAATATGTGTTTGGATTTGTCTATGATTTTTCTTGTTTTCGCAAAGTATCCAATTATGGAAATGAGATTAAGTTTTTCAGAACTTGTTTGTGGTTAGGTTCTTATGCATTTTGTTTCTGGGTTGAATTGATGAAGGTGGTTGAAGGCTTTTGAGTTGACATATAGTAAGATAGGACATTTTGGGTTGTGGGTTCTGCCATTAGGTTTTCGCTGTAGCAAAGCCAAGAGTTCGTTGTGAGCTAAAATTCCCAAAGGTTCCAGGGGATTTTTCAATATGTTCTATGCAACGAAGCCTGCTTTTGTTTCCGAAGGATTTTTCTTTTAAATTTCCAAATTCTAAGCCTTGCTTTATGCTCAAGCTTCATAATCCTATGGACAATGTTAGGCTCTGGAAACAGGGTCCAACATGATATGGTATCGAAGCGACTAGGTTTAGGTCCAGGTGTAGGATTAGGTTTAGACATGAATGGGGTAGGTTAAGACATAAAATGAATATGCATTGTTTTAAATGAATAACTTGCATTGTTTTAAATTGTTTCATATGATTTGAAATTGTTTTATACGATTTGAACTATTTTGTATACTTTGAAATTTTTTTTGCATGAAGTAAAGGTTTTGATGGTTTTAAATTGATGGAGTGAATATGCTGCCTTGAAAGAGAACTCGAGGAGCTATGACTCGATCTCACTCTCACCAAGGGAGCATGGATGAATCTTATGTCCCACAAGATGCTGGGACACATTCTAATCCAGATTCTTAGGCACCTAGTGTGTAGCATGAGGTGCCTCCACCGCCTCCTCCTATGCCTCAAAACCCTATGGATCCCTGGTTCTTTGAAACCTTTTCTTAGGTTTTCTCATATGCCATGGGCGAAGGGTCACAAATCCCAATGTAAGCTTCAGTAGATAGAAGTGGACAGTATGACAAGCTTGATTTTAACAAAACTACAAATCTAGAAGAGGCTGAAGCCTGAATAAAGAGGACCGAGAGGGTTCTAATTCAGATGAAGTGCTTGGATAAGGAGAAGTTAGATTATGCAGTGAGCTTGCTATAGGGGGACACACTTCATTGGTGGGTATCAGTGCCCCACAGTCAGGATATGCCTCTGGTGTTATCATGGAGAGACGTTTTGGAAGCTTTAAGGAGGAAATACTTCTCGAGGGTTTATATTCAAGAGAAGGCTAGGGAATTTCTCAATCTCACACAGAGGGACATGAGTGTGAGTGAGTATGAGCTGAAGTTCACATAACTTTCTAGATATGCAGCTAATATTGTGACAAATGAGGAAGATAAGTGCCCATTTGGGGATCAATGAGAAAGTCTTAATCTATAATTTCTGTGACTACCAACAGTTGGTAGATGCTGCACTCTAGGCTAAAAAGCTGGAGCATATAAGGAATGAAGTGAGCAGGAAAAGGAAAAACAAGGAGCAGTCTTCTAAGAAGGGGATGAGTGCTCCG
Organism: Erythroxylum alaternifolium; assembly: GCA_027478495.1. Lineage (NCBI taxonomy): Eukaryota > Viridiplantae > Streptophyta > Magnoliopsida > Malpighiales > Erythroxylaceae > Erythroxylum > Erythroxylum alaternifolium. Next base: position 37,294,443 of record JANIIA010000191.1, on the reverse strand, counting down.
ACGCCTGAGAGGAGTACACAGAGTTATCACACACAGAGTGAAGTGGAAAGTAGTGATTCTGCCAAGAACAAGCAGGCAAAGGCAGTTTTAGGGCAAGCCTCAAATGTGGGAGGCATTGGAAGGACGAGGAGGAGTAGATACACAAACCTTTAATGTGAGTATTGTGGGAAACTTCACTAAGGAGAATGCTTCAAGTTACTTAGAGCATGCTTTGGATGTGGAGAGAAGGGACACGGTTGCAAGCCCCAAGGAGAGCAAAAACAGTGGGAAATAGAGCAATCACTAAAGTGGGCAGTTCTGGAGCTGTAAGGAAGGCTATTCCTCTAGGAAGGCCAAGGGTCAAGTAGAAGCAAGGGTGTTTGCTATGACAAGGGAGGAAGCTGCAAACGCACCTGAAGTTGTCACAGGTATGGCTCAGTTACTTAATTATGAAGTATATGTTTTGATATATTCTAGCTCCACACATTCATTTGTTTCTGCAAGTATGATGTTGCATGCTATGAATTCAGTGCCTTTGAATAGTCCTTTGCTTATTAATACACGTCTAAGGAGGAATGTGGTAATTATTTAGGTATATAGAGGTTGTGAACTCTTCATTGATGGTGCTAGATTGGTAGTGGACCTCCTACTTTTAGACCTAAAGGGCTTATATGTTATACGTGGAATGGATGCTATGGAGAAGTATCAGGCAAAGTTGGATTGTGGCTTTAAGGAAGTGGAATTTGATCTAGGCAACGGAGAGAAGGTGATTTTCAGGGGGGACAGGAGAGTACCATCGCCAAGAATTATTTCTGCTTTGCTAGCTGACAGGATTATAAAAAAAGGGTGTGAAGCGTTTTTGGCACATGTTGTGGATGCTAATGTGAACGAAAAGAGGTTAGAGGATTTTTCGATTGTAAGGGTATTTTTTGATGTGTTCCCAGATGACTTACCTGATTTGCTACTGGTGAGAGAAATCGAGTTTGCCATTAACTTGATTATCGGAACTGCACTCATTTCTATACCACCATATAAAATGGCTCTAGTCGAGTTGAGGGAGCTTAAGGAACAATTGGACCAATTGCTAGAGAAGGGGTACATAGGGCCAAGTTTGTCACCATGGGGAGCGTCGGTTCCGTTTGTTAAGAAAAAGGATGGAACATCTCAAATGTGTATCGATTATTAGAGACTCAACAGGGTGACTGTTAAGAATAAGTATCCTCTGCCTCGGATTGATGATCTGCTTGACCAGCTATAGGGAGTAAGGGCCTTTTCCAAGATTGATATCAGGTCGAGTTATCATCAGCTCAGAATCAAGGAGTCTGATGTGAGTAAGACAGCCGTTGGGACTTGTTATGGGTATTATGAGTTCCTAGTTATGCCTTTTGGTTTGACCAATGCTCTAACTACATTTATGGATCTTCTGAATAGGTCTTCAAGGAGTATCTGGATCAGTTTTTCATAGTGTTTATAGATGACATTCTGGTGTATTCCAAGATTGAAAAGGAACATGAGGAAAGTCTCAAAATAGTATTGCAGACACTGAGGGAGAAGGAGCTTTATGCTAAATTCAGTAAATGTGAATTTTGGCTTCATTAGGTGATATTCGTTGAACATGTGATTTCTAAAGATAGGGTACATGTTGATCCGAGGAAGGTTAAAGCAGTGGTGAATTGGCATGCACCAAAGACAGTGATAGAAGTAAGGAGTTTTCTGAGTCTGGCAGGATATTATAGGAGATTCGTTGAAGGATTTTCTATGATAGCTGCGCCGATGACCAAGCTATTGAGGAAGAATTAGAAATTTATTTGGAGTGAGGAATGTTAGAAACGCTTTGAGGAGCTCAAGTGCAAATTAGCAAGTGCTCCAGTTTTGATTTTGCCTACTGGAGATAAGAGTTATATAGTGTACGATGATGTTTCGAGAAAGGATTTAGGTTGTGTGTTGATGCAAGGAGATAGCGTGATAGCTTATGGTTCGCGACAACTGAAGCTATATGAGTTGAATTATCTGACCTATGATTTGGAATTGGCAGTAGTGATTTTTGCCTTGAAGATTTGGAGACATTATCTGTATGGAGTTCAGATGAAGATTTTTACGGATCACAAAAGTCTTAAGTATCTATTGAGTCAAAAAGAACTGAATTTGAGATAGAGAACGTGGATTGAGTTATTCAAGGATTATGATTTATTGATTGAGTACCATCAAAGAAAGGCAAATGTAGTGGCAGATACCTTGAGTAGGAAATCATCAATAACCCACGTTCGAATAGTTTATATGCCTTTATTGGAAGAGATGGCTAAACTTAGAATAAGCTTGGGATAGGAGAAACTAAATGGCATTGTTGCTACTTTTAGAGTGAGACCGATACTCAGAGAGAAGGTTAAGGAGTTACAAGCATAGGATACAGAATTAAACAAGCTCTGAGAAGAAATTCAAAATGGCAAGAAGTCTGAAGTGGTAGTGAGAGATGATGGACTCGTGACTGTCTGAAATAGGCTTTGTATCTCGAATGTCAAGTACGTGAAGGATGAGAAACTGGATGAGGCACACAATGCGCTTTATGCTATGCACCCAGGTAGCACCAGGATGTACAGAGATTTGAAAGAACATTTCTGGTGGAAAGGTATGAAAAGAGATGTAGCAGAGTATGGAAGTAAGTGTCTAGTGTGTCAACAAGTCAAGGCTGAACACTAGGCACCTTCAGGTAAGTTAAGGCCATTGTCTATTCCTGAATGGAAGTGGCAAAGAGTAACCATAGATTTTCTGATGGGTTTACCCAAAACCAGTAGGAAGCAAGATGCCATATGGGTTATTGTTGATCGGTTGACGAAGTCAGCCCACTTTTTGGCAATCAAATAGACTGATTCCCTATATGTGCTGGCAAAGAAGTATATTGATGAGATAGTAAGATTACATGAGATTTTAGGTTCCATAGTTTCTGACAGGGATCCTCGATTCATTTCGACATTCTAGGGAAGCTTGTAAGAAGCTTTGGGAACCAAGTTGAATTTTAGCACTGCTTTTCACCTCAAAATAGATGGTCAATCTGAGAGGAGCATTCGAATCTTTGAGGGAACGCTCAAAGCATGTATGATGGACTTCAAAGGAGCTTGGGATGAGCATTTTCCATTGGTCGACTTTGCTTATAATCATTTGAGCATTCAGATGGCCCCTTATGAAGCACTGTATGGAAGAAGATGTAGAACTCCGATATAATGGGATGAGGAAGGAGAAAGGAAACTGATAGGGCCAGAGTTACTTCAGATGATAGTGGACAAGGTCAACTTAGTTAAGCAATGACTTAAGATAGATTAGGATAGAATGAAGAGCTACACTGATGCACACCGAAAGGAAATGGAATATGAAGTCAGTGAGGAAGTCTTCCTTAAAAAATCTCCTTGGAAAGGAGTCATGAGGTTTGGCAAGAAAGGCAAGTTGAGCTCGAGATATATGGGTCCTTATGAAATTCTTGAGAGGATCAGACCGCTAGCCTATAAGCTGGCGTTGCCACAGGAATAGTCTTAGATACATGATGTTTTTCATGTTTCCATGTTAAGGAGGTACAGGTCGGATCCATCCCACATCATTCAGACTATTGAGGTTCAGTTGCGGGATGATTTGACTTATGAGGAGATTCCGGTGAAGATTTCAGACATCAAGGAAAAGGTCCTCAGGAACAAAACAGTTCAATTAGTGAAAGTCCTGTGGAGAAATCATTCTACATAAGAGGCCACGTGGGAGCCATTGGAAAACATGAAGGAGAAGTATCCACAACTCTTTGATGACTCAGGTAATAATTTCGAGGACAAAATTCTTTTAAGAGAGGGAGAAATATTAGGCCCTAAATTATTTTATTGATTTTATTAAGCATGATCTAAATAAATTTTGTAGTCTTACTAGATAAATCATTTTATTTGGAGTTTAATTATTATGTCAAGTTTGGGAGGATTTATTTCATAGATTGATGGAATTAAAGTATTAATGTTGTAAGGTGATATAAGGTCATTTTGGAAGATCACTAAAGGTTAAAAGGCTAAGGCATTACATGGAAGGGCATAGTGGACTTTGCTCATTCATTTAGGGTATTAGTGAAAGAAATAATTGTAGTCTTGCATTTTAGAGAAGCAAAATTGTGAATGAAAGAAGAGAAAGGAGAAAAAGAAGAGAAGAGTTAAGGTTTTGGAGATTCTTGAAGAATGTGAAGACATTAAGGCTAATCAAGTAAGTATGAGTATTAACCCTTCTTGATTGTTAGATGAAGCATATTTAGTGATGATTAGAAGTGAAAATAAAGTGAAAATGTGTAGGAAGTTATTGATAAATGGTTTAGATGAATGTTTTAATGGTTTGGTTAATGATCAAAAGTAGATTATGAATTTGTTGTGAAAGATTTTGGGATGGAATGAAGTTGAAAATGAAGTAGAAGAGATGGTTTAGGGTTAAGATGAGTTTATGTAAAAGGTGGGAAGTTAAAAACTGGAAAAAACTCGTAAAACATGTCTTCGTAGCATGTTTCTGGATAAGTTCATTGCAGCAAACTTTTGGGTTTCGCTGCGGCTAACTCAATTTTTCCTACACGAACATGCTTTGGTATTTTGGGCATAACTTTTGGTGTAGTTATCCAAATGGACTGATTTTTAATTTTTTGTAAACTAGAGACATAGGGATACAAATATATGAAGGAATCGAGTCTAAATTTAGTCCCTAAGAATTTCAATTTCAAGATGGAAGCTGAACATAGAATTTTGTTTCAGCATGAGAAATGGTTTAAATTTTTGAGGTATGACTTTTCGATTTCTAAACCAAATTGAATGGACTTTTGGTTATTGTTTAAGGAAATCAAGTGAGGAAAGAGAGACAAGAGGAGCAAGAGAAAATACATCCCTATGTAAGTTTATAAGTAAGGATTTCAAGGTGGGTAAATGTTTATAATAGAGTAAATAAGCCACTCATTGTTTTCTTTGAATCAAGTAAGCTAAATGGTTTCAATTGCTTCATAGATGTTGCACTTATTTGCTCTTTGTTAGATTGTGAAATTGTTATATGTTTAGTACATGAATTGTGCTGATGATTTATGAAAAGATTTTGAAAATGATTCTTTCTGAAAAGATGCAAGTTTATGAAATCATATCTCATGTGCATGAAAAACAAGTTTCCAACAAGGTGCCATTTGGGTAAACTATTTTTGATTCACGAATTACATGTTATGTGGGTTTGGTATAATCCATTCAAGAATGTCACGTGCATGTTGATCAAGAAAAGGCTTCTCTTGCCTGCCTGCAAGTGGCACGGAGCTCCTTCATGGACTCCCTCATGCTTACGTCTACGTAAGACCACCATGTGGAATTGCGATAGTACGTCAAGTTTTACGATTACACAGGACCATTAAGTGGAAATGTGTACTTTGTCATGGTCATGGATTTACCCAAACCATTCTAATATGCTTATATTCTTTTGAAATGTTAGCAAGTTTGATGCATACATGATTGATAATTGCCCATGAACTATTTGATAAAATGAGAATTTTGAGAAATAAGTGTTGGGTGATTTTTCATGCGAAGTTTTTATGGTTTCTAAAAGGTATAATAGCAAATGTGTTTTGAAAATGGTTTTTGCTTGTTTCTTGATTATAAATCTGTTATCCACAAGTTTTAAGCTCACCCCCATTCTCCTCCCCCTATTCAGGTGATGAACAAGAGATCGAGTAAGTCAAGAGTTATGGCATCACTCCGAATTAGCATACTTTTGTATTTTTAAGTTAGATTTTTGAGAATTCAAGGCTTTAACAACATTTCAAGTTCTGCTAGTTCAAATGTATTTTGTATTATTAGGTTTCGAACTCAACTGATGTATTATTGCTTGAAATGCCATTAAAGCTTTGTAAAACTTATGTCTTTTGTTATAAATGAATTATGTGTTGGGATATGTCTATGATTTTTCTTGTTTTCGCAAAGTATCTATTTTTTGAGAACTTGTTTGAAGGTTTTTAAGTTGACATGTAGTAAGATAGGACATTTTGGGTTATGGGTTCTGCCATAGGGGCTTTCGCTACGGCGAAGGCAAGAGTTCACCACGACGTAATTAACCCGAAGTTCTTTATTTTTGTTGGCGTGGAGAGTTTACCGCAGGGAGACCAAATGGTCACTACGGTGAAAATAAATTTCAGGCTTGCCGCGGCAACTTTCAATCACTCGCCGCGGCGTAAAATTCCTGAAGGTTCCAGGGGATTTTTCCAATATGTTCGCTGCGACGAAACTACAGTTCGCCGCGGCAAAGCCCACTTTTGCTTCCGAAGGAATTTTATTTTAAAATTCCAAATTCTAGGCCTTCCTCCACACTCAAGCTTCATGATCCCATGGCTAATGTTGGGTTCCGAAAATAGGGTCCAAGACATCCATATTTCCATGTACCAACTTATCTTACCACTAGAATTTTTTCCTAGTCCAAATGTCCATTTTAATACATCAATTTTCCAATGGTAACAGTTAATTCCAGGTTACTAAGTATGATCCATTAACCAAAATTCAAGATCAAGAAAAAATTCAAACCATATACAATTCACGATCATTTCACAATATCAAATACATACACTTTTATGAATATGTAACATTTCAACTAGGGTATAATTTGGGGCCTTACATTTGTTGGCTTTAGCTTCCACCCAATTGGAAGCATAATCAACTTTAAGTAAAATATAATGAAAACCAAAAAACAAAGGAAAAGATCCCATGAAATCAATGCCCCAGACATTAAAGATTTCACCAAAAAAATGGGGTATATGGCATTTGATTTATATGGGATAAGTTATTTGTCTATTGGAACCTATCACCTGACTTGGAAAAGTTGTATGCATCTTTAAACAATGAGGGACAATAAAAACCACTCTCCAAAACCTTATAGGTAGTCCTTTTTACTCCATAAGTGTAAGTGTGATAGAAGGTTAAAATAGAGAACATCTCACTCAGGAACACATTTTCTTATTTCTTTATCCACATAATGCCAAAGATAGGGGTCATCACATACTTAGTACTTAGCTTCATTCTTTAACTTACCCTTTGATCCTTTTACAAACCTATAGGTAACTTATTAGTAACTAGAAAATTCACATATCTATATACCATGGAGGTGCCAAATTAGCATAAATCAATTGTTCATCTAGAAATGTTTTTCTTGAAGGGATATCACCTTTCTATTATACCAAATGGCTGAGGTGATTAACAACAACTTTCTTTGCTCCCTTCTTATCTCTTATTTCTAAAAAAAATCCTGAAGAAGGAGAATCTATCTAATTAACCTCATCTTTCCTTCTTTCTTAGAGAGTAAGTACTTTAAAGCTGCATGATCATAATGAACAAAAACGTTAACACCTAAAAAGTTTGAATAAAATTTTTTAAAAGAAAAGAAAATAGACAAAAGATCTTTTTTAATTGTAAAAAAATTTAGTTAGGCTAAATTTAAAGTTTTCGAAGTGTATAGATGGCATGTGTTGCCTTTCCTGCTCATTACACTATAATTTTCCCTATTGTATAATCACTTACATCACACATATTCTTAAAAGGAAGGCTCTAGTTCAGAGGTTAAATTGCCGATGGTGATGTTAAGAGCACCTTAAGTTTGTCAAATGCCTCCTTATACTTGTGATTGAAATCGAAAAGACATCATGCTATAACAACTTATATCAAAAGAGAAACTATCTTTGAGAAATCCTTGATGAACTTGTAGTAAAAACCTATATTGTCAAGAAAAGAATGAACTTCCACACATCAAAGAGATAAGGTAAAGCAAAGATAAGATAAACCTTATATTTTTCACCCTTTATACTCTAAAAGTTACAATATGCTCTAAAGCTATACCTCGATCAACCATAAAATGGAAAATTTTCCTATTAAGTACAAGATTAGTTTTAATACATCTTTCCAAAATGAAAACCATATTTTCTAAACAATTATCAAAAGAAGAACTATAGGCACTAAAATATTCCATAAATACCTATATGATTTCTTCAATTTAACAAAAGCATATGCTCACGATGCACCATTAAAAAGTGGTGGGAGCATTGCACAAACTAAATGACATTCTTTGGTAAGTGATAATATAGTTTGTATAGCACATAAATCAGGAAAATTCACCAAAAAATTAGTAAGGTGCTTGTTCTAAAAATTTAGTCCAGAAGTTGACTAGAATCAATTGATATGGTTCCCTTCAAATCTTCCCATGTTTGCATACATTACCTCGCAGTCCCTTAGGATCAGATTAGCAAATATAGGTAGAGTTAAATGCTTAACCCTTATAGGCCATACGTGTGTTTTTATGCTCTAGATATTAAGAAATAAGAGATACTTATACTTCCAATACCATTTCACATATACCTTGTGGAGCAATATCAAAACAACTTCCAATGCAAAAAAGTTAAGCCACTTCTAAAAACTACTACATCAACAACTCATAACCTATAAGAGGAAGAATGGAGATAAAGAAATTCTCAAGCTAGCATTCAATGTAGCATTTTATGAGGCATAGATGGAGAGAAACGATAGAAAATTCAAATTAAAGCTAATAGAGACAAAAAACTACACAGAATCCCCTCTTCGAAAAATTAAGGAGCATTTCTTGTTACTAAGTAATAGAGTTAAAACCATAAGAGAAATAAAACAGAGTTAGGGCATCTAGGCTAATTTTTATGTATTGCATATAACTTGGTTGCTACTCCTTACACTTTTGGAATATAATTCTTTAATTTCCAAAAAAAGGTTATAAATATGTAAAAACACCTATTTGGTGCCTAATTGGGAAGAATTTTATTTAATAGTATAAGAAAGAATAATATTCGGTTATAGGATTAATAAATTTAAGATTATCGTGACTTGAGCTAAAGTGGAAGTTAAAGAAAGATTACCACCCCTAACTTCAGCACAAATAGTCAGGAGTTTTCTTGGCCATGCCAGTTTCTACTGAAATTTTATAAAGGAGTTATCCAGAAATACTCAACCTTTATGTCACTTATTACAAAAAGATGTTCCTTCTAAATTTACTAACGAATGTCTTATATCATTTATTAGGTTGAAGAATCAACTAACTTTGAATCCTATCATGGCTATTGATAAATGCGTAATTGTTCATATTTATAACTCATATTTGATGTAATTTTACTTGATAAATTATAATTTTATCGTATATTTTTAAAAAAAAATGAATAATTAGTATTAACCATAGGTAAAGCTAATACAACATGACAAAGAGTTCTAGGCTGTTGAGCCCTCAAATAAGTTCAATCTAGTTATAAAAATGTTATAAAAGATCAATTAAGATTTAACTTATAGCTTCCATCAATGCTTTATGTATAGAGAAAGAGTGTTTTATTCTTAGCAGCAATAGCTAATTTGATCCAATTAATAATCTTATCTACAAGTTGGTACTTTTCTTTTTCCCTTTGTGTAAAGATTTTGTTATTTCTCTCCTTCTAAAGTGTACAGATGGTGGTAGTGAAAGCTGATAGGTGTGCATTAGGATATGTTTTTATAGGTAATTGACATGTGTTTTCTAGCATAATTGTTCTCTGTTTTCTAGTTTAGGATTCATTATATATATTTTCATTAAGTTTGATTTCCATGGTTTTCTTGTGTGTTGGATGCTAATTGAGGGTAAGAATTGCTTATTTTTGTGTAGGAAAGGAGAGGAAGGAAGTTGGAGGATGAACAAGAGAACATAGAAGAGAAGACAAGAGGATCACTTCTGGGATCAATTCCCATATTCGTGGGAATTAGGCAAATTCCCATGGATGTGGGAAGTCAAGACAGAAGCCTTCTGCCTGTAATTCCAATGCTCATGAGAATCATGCAGATTTTTTGGACTATATAAAGAGAATTAAGCTTCCATCTTCAAAAGAGGACAACACCTACCTATAGAGAGACCATCCTTGGGTGAAGAACACTTGTTTGGAACATCAAGGAAGGATTGAAAACAAGGATCATCATCAAGATTGGGCAAAATAGCACATCAACACTAAAATTCCAAATTTTGGCAAAGAAGAGAAGGAGTTTTCTTATTTACTTTCTTTCACTTTAATCTCTTCCTTTCTTTGTAAAGATGGATTATTTGAATCTTGATAGTGTTATGGAGACCATGTTAGTCTAATATCATATTAGGGATTTCTTTTTCATTATTTTGTCAAAACTCATGATTTATTGACTTGAATGAAATGTCTTTGGTAATTATTGTTCTTAACTGTAATCTTGCAACAAATCGAGAGAGTGAGTGAGAAAAAAATTATGTAGGATTGTACAACGAGAGTTGGCAACCTATAGACTAGTAATTATTATGTCAATTGAATAATTAGAAGAGAGATCTTAGTTAGTCAATTGATTATCCATAGGATAGCATAATAACTAGTTGAATCGATAGAGTCATTGGGTAGGTTGAGAGATCGTTCAATCGATTCCTGTAAATTCAATTAGGGACAAATAGTTACACCTTAAGAGAGGGTAATTAGTACATTTGAGAATCTAGGATGAGATACAATTGAATCAATAAAATATGAGGGAGACAGAATAAGGAAAAAGTAATCTCTAGCATTTAGATCCTTGAATTCACACTTTCTGCATTTGCGGGATTGTCCATTGTTTCCGTTAATCTTTTCATTTTAATTTAATTTTCTAAATTAATTGCATTAAACAATTTTATTTCTTAAACAAAGTCTTTCCTAAATTAAGTAGTATCTGGGCATCAATCCCTATAGGATCGATATCTGCTCTTTCTAACTACAACTCATGACCCGTTCACTTGCAGTTTTTGAGCGTAAAACAAGTAGATAGGTTTTACAATTTGTCAACAAGTTTTTGGCATCATAACTGGGGATTGATTGTTGAGCATCGTGTTTAATTTAGATTACTTTGATTTAAGAGTTTTGATACTTTTCTTTGTGTATTTGCAAGTGCATGAACATAAGAAGTGCACGAGGATCGGCAGAAATTAGTAAAGAAGAAGTTTGGGGCATAAAGATCGATAGAAATTAGTAAAAAAGAAGTTTGGGGCGTAAAGTAGAGACACATCAAGACATCTTAGAATGAGGAATGAGAAATCTAAAGAACTAGATGCTGAGAAGAAATAGAAAGAACAATGATGGAAGATAATTATTATAGAGAGCAAGGAACTTTTGCAAATTACAATAAAGCACAGTATGTTTGGGGAAGTACCGATTCTTATTAGAATACTACACTGCAGGATGGCAGAACCACCCAGATTTTTATTAGTCCAACAAAACAAGTACTCACATGGGACATTAAGACCTATTTGAATTTCAACAAGATCGAATTAGAGCAATGGAGAGTAAGTTGGACAAGTTATAGAGATGTTTAGTTCCAAACTGGCAGCTCAGGAAAAGAACCATAGGAGGATGTTTTCCAACCAAGAGGAAAGTCATAAGAGATTGGAAAAGAAATTTGATCAAATTCTTAAAAATCATGTTGCTTATATTCATAACTTGGAGATTCATGTAAGACAACTTTCTCGTGAATTTTGTAAGAGAAGTGTGGAAGAATATCTGAGAAATATGGAATTATATCAACTAGAGCAATATGAGGCTATCACACTTAAGAATAAGGAAGAGCTAGAAGAGCCAGTAGAGCAGCATACTGAACCCTACTTTATTGAAGAAAAAGAGATGAAAAAAAAGATTGAAGAAAAGAATGCCAACCCTCCCTATTATTCACTAGTTCTTGATATACCAAAGGTGAACACCAAAAAAGCTTGGTTGATGTTCATGAAAAGAATTATATCTTTTGGATTGATGATGATCAAGAGACATTTAACATAAATGATGTATCTAAGAATGCAAAGGATAGTAGCTCATTAAAGACAATTAATGTGTTTAAATCTTCTAAAGAATAAACAGATGAAGAATAGATGACAACAGACATCAAGTTTGAAGAAGTTATGAAAGTCTCTGTTCGTGAAGAGGAAGAAGCATAGGAGACAAAGGTGATTAAGGAAGAAAGAGAACAACTTACGTTCGTATAGAACAAATTGTTTGATTCGATGGAAGATTCAGGGAGTTTTGTTATTCCTGATTTTATTGACAGTTTGTTAATGAAAAGTACATTGAAGAAATTAATTGGTTTTCTCAACTTTATCAATATTTTCTTTCTGTTCAGTTTGGAATTTGTAGCCTGTAGAATTTGTAGCTTACTTACAGGCTACAAATTCGATGTTGAATAAAAAAAGTATAAGCAAGCTGCTTATAATTGATCTTGGATGAGTTTCCAGTGAAAGAAGAGTGTCGAGCTATCGACGTTAAAAGAAGAACTACATGGGAGATTGTTTTGTTTACCTATTTGTTTGTTTGCTTTCTTTAGTTATGATCATTTTTTAATTGAGTTTGATTGATGTTTATGTTGATTTTGTTTGAATTTCAACTTGTTTTCTTTTAAAATTTCTTGTTGATGATATTATCTTAAGGTGTTTATAGGATTTGGGATCATGGAGAATTCATTTAATCATGAAAGAAGGTTTGAAATTGTGAGGATCATTAATTCTCACATTCATAGGAATTGAAGTGAATTCCACGAGCATGGGAAATCTCTCAAGAAAGTTTTTGGAGAGAAATCCCACGTCCGTGGGAATTATAGTAATTCCTACAAATGTGGGATTCCTCTCCAGAGGGAATTGTGGGAATTCCCATGAGCGTAGGAATCCCAAACGGAGGGAAACTTAAAGTTTCCCTCCCATTTTTTCTCTCACCCTATCCTCAAATTTTCACACACTCTCTCGCTAACCCGTGAATTTCTCCCCTCAAACTCTCTAAAACTCTTCAATCTTTCCTTATATTCTTGATATTTTCTTCAATTCTTTCATTGTTCTTACAGATTTTAGATGATCATCCTAAATTTTATGTGGATTCCTATTGAAAAATTTTAACGGGGGAAGACAGTTTTGATTCATGCAATACACCGAATGCTTTAATACGTATTGTCAAACATTTGCTATTGCATAAATTCATGTGTTTAATTGTGTTTAATAAAACCAAAAATAGAAATTGTTCAGCTAAAGAACTTTTCTTCTTATGGAGTATGGATTGCAAGGTTAGAATCAACACAGCCTTTAGAATTTTTAGATCAATTGTCAGTGTTGTCAATAAGCAAAGTTCATATTTTAGAATGGGGCACATTGTTACTGCTTTAGCTCGCTTTTATAACCACAATTTGGAAGAGGTGTGTAAAACCCTCCATAATATTTTTGACAAATCGTATTTGAGGCGTCTTGAGATTATGGAGGTCCATTCTATAGAGCTCCGTAATCCTTAAACGCGTGCTACAGTTAAGAATATGAGAAGCATCAATACAACCACATCTCGACCATCCATATCTCGAGCAGCTCAGGATCCAGAGGATGAAGCGGAAGCAGCAGAACTTAGCGCACCAGTAAAGGTCGACCAACTCCTACAAACCCTTGAACAAATAGCCTCTAACTAACAACGGATGACTTCTTGACTAAATGAGCTCGGCACACAAGCGGACAGTACATAAGGAGCAACATAGTTTGAAGAAAAGGTTCTTGAACTTCTATAGGAGGAACAATTTTGAAGCTCCTACGCCATCACCGTCACCACCATCATCTGAATAAGCTTTTATTAACCTTTAACATTTAAATTTTATTATTTCTTTTGTGTGATTGCATTTAATTTCTTTTATTTAGTTTAAATTTCTTTAATTTTGGTGTGAATTCATTTTGGGTCTATTTAGTTTGCTATCATATGTTGATTTCAATTTCTTGTATTTGAGTTGTTTCATTTTTTATTTGGTTTATTATCACATTGAGGACAATGTGATCTTTAAGTGTGGGGAGGTGACATCGACGTTCTTAATTGGATTATGTGCTTTGTGTTGAGTAGGATGCATATTAGGCATATCATGTGCTTGGTGTCAATAATGGTGTTTTGTGTTAGCAATAGAACTACACTTGAATCACTCTAATAAATATTGCCAAGAGATTCTATCGTATAGTTGGAATTAGATTGAATGTATGCTTGAACTCGAATTAGACTACTTGATTAGAAAATGAACCATATAGAGTGATGAAAAGTAGTTGGTTATATAAGCTTAGTCACAAATTGACATTTAAAAAATGAGATGCATAATGAGTTTTCATTTGAGCCAAAGTGAAGATTGAGCCATATGACTCTATCTATAGTCATTTCATTTCTTTGTTAAGTATTACTTCCTTAGGTTATTACCTTCAAAACTTGCTTTGAATCGGTTTGAGTCTACTGGATGCATGCTTAATAGAGATCATCTAGGCCCTTTTTATGTTTGACTTAAATGACCTACCCGTTATTATCCCTTGCTACCCCTGTTGAGCCTTAACCTTTTGTTTTATGAAAACAACCAAATTTTAAAAACTTTAAATCCCTTTATCCTACCCTTCCACAAGTTTAGCAGAGAATTAAGTAAAACATTAGTTAGGATTATGTGAAATTTGTACCGAGAAATGTTGAGTATATTTCTGCCTACGGACCATATTGTGTAAAGTGCTAGTTTTGATTCATAGTATGAAAAATGAAAAAAAAAGAAAAGGAAAAGGAAGAACGAGTAACATCAATAAGTGCAGAATATTGGTTATATTTGTATGTTTCAGATTTATGTTTTGTTATCCCATTTTATATGCTTTTTACTCTACTTATGCTTCACCCTTTTCCCTTTCTTTTGACCCACCTTAACCCCTACCACATTACAACCTTAAATAAGTCTTTTTGATCTATTTATGCATGCAATCATTATAGAGGAGAATTGGTGCATTAGCAAGCCTATGGTAGTGTAGTTTCCTATAAGAAGTTTGAGTAAAACATTAACCCTTAAACACTTGAGAGAAATGAGTGAAAACTATGAGGAAAGTTCATTTATGCATCTTTACTTATCTTTGAGTGATTGTGCCAATTGTGAGTTTGCTTATGTACACCAATGAGAAAGCAATCATGATATGTGCATTAACTTGATATTTTAGTTGGCTGGACTTTGAGGGATTGTATGTGTTGACCTATGTGAAAATGAATTGGTAGAATTGATCAGTTGTATTTATTTTTCTTGAGGATAAGCAAAGATTCAAGTATGGGGATGTTGATAGGTGTGCATTAGGATTTTTTTATAGGTAATTAGCATGTGTTTTCTAGCATAATTGTTGAATATTGTTCTAGTTTAGGATTCATTTGGTATGTTTTCGTTAAGTTTGATTTTCATTGTTATTCTTGTATGTTTGATGTTAATTAAGGACAAGAATTGACTATTTTTATGTAGGAAGAAGGAATGAGCAACTTGGAGGGTGAACTAAATATCAAAAAGGAGAAGAAATGAGGAGTGCTTCTATGATAAATTCCCACTCTGGTGGGAATCATGAAAATTCCCACGTCACGTGGGAATTACAGAAGAAAATGAGAGATGCGTCTGTGACAAATTCCCATGATTGTGGGAAACATGCCAATTCCCACTAGCGTGGGCATTACAATCTGAGGCAATCTACGAGGCTTCATTAAACTTAGGATTTTTAGACTATAAAAGGAGAATTAAGCCTCCATCTTCAAAGGAGATGACACACACCTATAGAAACATCATCCTTTAGTGAAGAACACATGTTTAGAGCATTGAGTAAGGATTGAAGACAAGGATCATCATCAAGATTGGGCAAAATAGCACATTAACACCAAAATTCTAGATTTTGGAAAAGAAGTGAAGGAGTCTTTCTATTCAATTTTCTGTCATTTTAATCTCTTCTATTCTTTCCAAAAATGAATTATTTGAATGTTGATGATGTTATGGAGACCATGTTAAGCTAATTTTATTTTAGGGATTGCTTTTGGAGTTATTATGTTAAACTCTTATTTTATTGAATTGAATGCAATTATCTTTGTTAATTGTTGCTTTTAATTGTCATCTTGCAACAAATCGAGAAAGTGAGCCAAATGAAATATATGTAGGATTGTACAACGAGAGTTGGCAACGTATAGACTAACAAACATCAGGTTAATTGAATAGTTAAGAGATCTCGAATAGTCAACTGATCACCCATAGGATAGTTTGATAATTAATTTAATCGGTAGAGTCATTGGGTAAGTTAAGAGATCGTCCAGTTGATTCCTGTTAATTCGATTAGGGATAAATTGTTAAACCTTGAGAGAGGGTAATGAATACATTCAAAAATTTAGGGTGAGGCATAATTCAATTGATAAAATAGGAGGGAGACAAAATAAGGTAAAAAAGTAATCTCTAGTATTTAGATTCTTAAATTCAGATTTTCTTCAATTTCGATATTGTCCATTGTTTACATTTGTCTTTTAATTTTAATTTAATTTTCTAGATATTTTGAATTTCACAATTTAGTTTCTTAAATAAAGTTGTGTATAAATTAAGTGGTGTCTAGGCATTAATCCCTGTGGGATCGATATCTGCTTTTTTTATTACAAGTCACGACCCGCTCACTTACAATTTTTGAGCATAAAACAAGTAGATAGGTTTTACCATCAATACTCACCTTAAGCGAGGATGGTTTTAAAAATCAAGAAAAACAATAGTAAGTCCCTCAACATCTACACCATAATAATCAGCAGGCATGGTAACAATAAATTCCATGCCAAGATAACTATTTTTCTTGTTAAGCGCAATAACTATAGTATGGAAAATATGGGTGGTTGTACAAACTTGAACATTATTATCCATGCACCACAAAATGAATAATTCTTTAACAGAACATTTGTTACTTTTAGATTTACCAAACATAGTATGGCATAAAAACTTATGAAGTAACATATGTTCAGGACTAAGAATGACATTATTGTGGGCATTTCTAACCACAAAGTTATCCAAACCCGTTAATTGTTTCCATTGGCTCTTAACACGAAAATTATCATATTTTTTAATTATGTTCGACCTAGGAAATCCACCAATTTATCCCATAATTTCATAATTCGATATTATATGATTGACCCTTCAATCAATGCCAAAATTCAGTCAAATTCGTAACTCAAATTACAAAGTAGTATAAGATTCAATAAATTAAAATTAATAAAATTTTCTTATTCAAATTCTTAACCTTATTTTCCAACCCTAGATTTTACAAAATGTCAAAATCAAATTATCGAGGTGCATTAACAATCCTAGAGGAAAGAATTTGGAACTGGATACCTTCATCTTTCGAATAAATCGAAAAAGGAGCTCCAAAGTCCTAAGCCATATCATGTGCACCTCTCCCTGACACTTGTTCTTTTTGTTTTGATTATGAGCGTTTAGCAGTTTATTTGATTCTTGATGCCATTAATAAGTGTATACCTACAAAATAAACTAAAAATACTCCAAAAAAACCAAAAAAATGAAGAGAGAAAGGTGCCACTAATCTTGTAAAAACTACTACAAAGATTTGAGATTTGTCTGGAAATTACTATATATGTGTAGGAGAAATGTGAATCTAGGTGAAAGGAACAAAAAAAAAAGTAAAAACCCTAAGAAAAATGAAGAGAAAAGTGAGAGAGTTTGAGAGTGGCTGTTAAGTTTTAGAGAGAAAAATGGATGAAGAAGAAAAGAAAAAGTGAATATAAGATGTTAGGGTTAAAGAGTGAGGGCTATAATGGGGATTGGAGGTGAAAATTCTTGTGTTCCCTAGGTTTGGCAGCGAGGCATAATCATGACTTGGAGTCATGATCGTGAATTGTGCTCTCCATCACAATCGTGCTTTTGGAACATAATTGTGATAGAGCCTTGTCAAGCTATGCACGATCGCGCTCCTTAAGGCACAATCATAATATAATGAAAATTGTGACCCTTGTCCCTTTTTTTGGTTTTTTTCATATAAACTTTAAGCTTACTTCCCTAACTTGTCATAAATTCAAAAAAAGAAATTTAGCAATCCAAGTTACTCTAAAACATAAAAATTCAAAATCTATATATTAAAATTCACGAAATAACCTAACTACTTAATATGCTAAGTTAATGCCTATAGCTTGACCTTTCATCGTTGAACACTTAACCGGGATCAATTACTAGTGACTTGTTTCCATTTTTGTTTTCTAACTTCAGTTTAGTAGCCCGTAAATAAGCTGTATATTGTGAGATGATAGAAAGGACAAATTTATTCAAATTAGAAAATCCAAGTAATTTTAGTAATGCCCTTTTCGATAACAAACTGTTAACAAAATTGGGAATGATGAAACTCCCTAAATCTTTGATGGAATCAAATAGTTTGTATTATAGGAAGGTAAATTCCTCATGTTCTTCTGCAATCACCATCGTCCACTCTTCTGCTTCTGCTTCTTAAATAGAGACTTTTGTATATTCCTCAAGTTATAAGTCCTTTGTCACCTATTCCTCATAACTTACTTTTTCAAAGTAGCTCTCCTCTTGCTCTTTGATATTTCCATCTCTTATTCTATTTTCATACAAGAGTGTTTTCCTTAGGATGTTTCAATACCTTCTTTATATTAAACTCCATATGATCACCACCAATCTGAAGAACAATTTGCATATATAAATGTCTATCAATAGTTTTTCCTGTGTTTATAAAAGGCCATCCAAGAATTAATGTCCAGTTTCTATCCTCTTCGAAATCTAATACCATAAAATCCATAGGAATAATAAACTTGTCCACCTTTATGATAACATCTTCCAACACACCAAACAGTTTCTTAATGGATTGATCCACGAGCTGAATAAACATTAATGTTATCTTCACATTGTCGAGCTCCAGTTTCCTAAAGATCAATAAAGGCATAAGATTTACACTTGCACCTAAGTTGCATAAGCATTTTGCAAACTCCAAGTCACCAACCACTCAAGGCATCATAAAGCTCCTTGGATCCTTTAACTTGGAAGGAATGTGACTGATGATAATAGAGCTATAATTTTTAGTTAGTGCTATCATCTATTTATCTCCCCAAGTTCGCTTCTTTGATAATATTTCCTTTAGTAACTTTTCTTACTTGGGCATATGATCCAATGCCTCCATAAATGATAAGTTAATTTCCAAAGTCTTTAGCTTCTCCATGAAATTTGCAAAATGTGCATCCTATTTATTGTTCTATAATCATTGGGGGAAGGGAATATTGTGTAGATATGGTAGAGAGGCAACATAAGGAGGGTATTCACTCTTTTCTTTATCCTTTTTTCCTTTTCCTTGGTCTTCTATAAAGTGGGTTTTAGCCTGCTTATTTGTTGGTTGTTCTTACTCTTTCCCACTTCTAAGTGTGATGGCCTTGAGTTATTGTTTACTTCAATATTACTTGGGAGATGAGAATCGCCACACTTTTTGTGGACAATGTGGTTGCGAGTTGACCCTATTAAACCTTAAGATTATGAATGGAAGAAGTATAGTTCTTCACTACTTGTTCGAATTTATCTTCTGTACTTAAGATCCTGTCTATAATTTTTTCCAATTTTGAATCATAAACACTGAACTTACCTTTTTGAAATCTAGGCAGACCTTGATTTCTAAATTGATTGTTTTTATTGTTAAGTGAAGAAACTTTTGGGTGGCTCCTCCACTAAAGATTATATGTGTTAGAGTACAGGTTATTCCCTTCTCCTCGACTAAATTCTATGTCCATGTAGCTGAGTTGCTCTGTATTGATGTTTTAGACTAAAAAATGGTTAGAAGTAATATGATTAACTTGTTCCCATAATTCGCATCCATATTAAATTTCTTTAACTGGGTGGATGAGGAGGCTTGTAGCCAATTCATTAGTATTGTTAAATTGACGATCTTAGCCTATATAGTTGTCACTGAGTATACAAAAATGACTCCCTTTTGATCTCAGAAAGTCAACTATTATCTACTTCTATCCATCATCTAAAGACAAATGTTATTTGCCATCTCCTCTAGCAAGTCATCTACTTTCTCAACTATCTTTTGCATTAGAGATCCTTCATAAGCTACATCTATAGTGGCCCTCATGGGTTGATTAACACCAGTGTATAATATGTCTAATAAGAACTCTTTTAGTAGATTATGGTAAGGAAATATTCTTTGCAAATTCTTCTAACACTCTTCTGCTTCGTATAGTGACACCCTATAGTTTTGTTGGAAATTAGTAATCTACTTTATCAACCTCATTGTCTTAGTCAAAGGGAAGTACTTGTCTAGGAAGGCATGTAATAGTTACTCCCATGTTGTGACATTTTTTGGGTTAAAGGAGTGATACCATACCTTGGCTCTATCCCCAAGTGTGGATTGAAAGAGCCTTATCCTAAAAGCATCTTTCGACTTTATGTTATATCATAAAGTATTGCATATCTTTAGAAAGTTAACTATAGAACTGTACGTTGGTCTGTAGCATATTTAGCAATGCTAGTTTGACCTCGAGTGATGTTGTTTACACCAGTGGTAGAGTGATGCTTTAATGTGCAGCGTTAAACCCTAGTCTTATGAAATCCACAAGGTTTCACTACTGGTCTCCTTGATTATAGTCTTCTTTCAATGGTCATTCGATCTCTTCTTAGATTCTTGCTTTTTAAATTTCTCTTTCTTGTCTTGTGATGTCAAGTGTTAAAGTGTCTTCAATCTTACTTGAACTCTGAGTGATTCTTATGTTCATCTATTTACAAGGGTACAAGAATGGAAAAAATTCCTTAGATCAAAGGAATCCAAATAGTTCTATTCTAAGTCCCCAGTAACGATACCAAAAAAATTATTGACCAAGTTTCATATTTAATAAAACCTTCAATACATCGCAAATATATGGATCATATATTGTAGTATATAAGGCTATCTCTCCCACACGGATTTCTAATTTAAACCTATCTTTGTCTAAGGTATTCAAAATGTGATTTGAATAAAAAATAACATAAAGTAAAACCAATAATAAAACAAAGTAAATAAATGCTGCCAACTAAAATTAGGGTTGTGATCAATATTGAATACTTATGATTTATTCTTTCCTTATGTTGTTTCCTTAACTATCGTTTGATCCTATATTTCCTAAGGCATTGATTACTCTTTCTCAAGACCTAATCAATCAACCCTAATTGAATTAGAAAATTCCAGATTTGCAACCTCTCGATTCATAAAACTTTCCTTAACTTATTCAATTAGATCTGAAGTTATATATTGGATAATTAATTTCTTCAACAAGATCTCTCTTCAAATGATTATTAAATCGATAATTGTAGGTCTATTAGGCTACCAACTCTCATTTCACAATCTAATTCTGATTACTTTTGACTCACTCCCTAATTTGTTTCCAAGCTTAAATATGCACAATTATCGCAAGCACTAGAATGTGTATTGAAATTAAAAATAATTAAAGTCACAAAAAAATCCAAAATAAATCCTAATCTAAAACTTAGAACTTTATGAACACGTTTAACATCTTAGAATTCAGATTACACATGAAGAATAGTAAAATAACTAAATGAAAGGAAGAAAAACTCTATTGAATACTTAATCCAGAATTCCAAGATATTCTTTTTGATCTCCTACATTTGATCATGCTCTAAAGGCACGATAGTGATAGCCTTTATGTAGCTTCCACCTTCCTTTTTATTCAATTATCTGATTTTCGACACTAACAAACACATTAACCACCTCATGAAACATAAAATTAAGATTAAAATCATGCTTTAAACCACACAAACATTTAGAATATAAATTAAAACTCATAATAACATAATTATAAGCCTATACACATGATAATCATCTAATAAACACCTCAAAACACATTAAAACACCTAGGAAAACATATTATGAACTACACTTATCAATAGAGGGGTTTAAGGAAGCTATTGGTAGGGGTATTGCTTGTAGGTTTTAGGGTAATTATATTTATATTTATATAAGGAAGTTGGATATCATCAAATAAGAACTCTAGCAACTCAACTAGAAATGGAGCTATTGAGTGCATTGGAACTACCTAGCTGCATGATCAAGAGGGTATTGACGGGATCAAGAAGAAAATTCAAGGCCAATTCCCAGTGGTTGTGCAGCAATATGTTTCATACACGAATGGAGCATAATAGACGGGCTTTGAATGTCATTATTGATAATGGGGGTGGTATGAACGTGATTGTTGAAACTACTATTGAATGTTTGGGATTAAAAACAAAAAAGCACCCTACTCCCTATCGAATTAATTAGATGAATGAAACTAATTCAGTCCTTGTAAAACGACGATGTTTGATTAAATTTTCATTCAGAAAAACATATGTGGATGAAGCTTGGTGCGATGTAATTCCCATGACTGTTTGCCACATGTTATTGGGACACCCATGGCTCTATGATCTTATGGTTCTTTATGATGGGTATGCTAACACTTATTCCTTTAATTTTAAAGGTAAAATGTTTTTTTTAGATCCTCTACAAGTTTCAGAATTTGAAGCAAAGAAGGAAGCTTGCCCAGTTTTGACAATGTGACAATTCACTCAAGTTATGCATAAGGACAAGCTAGTGCTTATGATAGTCAAACATGAAGCAAAGCAACGGGATGGTAATGTTCTCGTAGAGCTCTCGACACTACTAGAAGAATTCCAGGATATCATACCAGATGAAATGTTAAATCATCTCCCTTTAATAAGAGAGGTACAACATGCTATTGAGTTGAACCCTAGTTTAACTTTGCCTAATGTACCGCACTACCGGATGAATCGAATCGAAATTGAAGAACATAGCCGACAAATTCCTCAGTAGCTAGACAAAGGGTTTAATCGAGAGAACCTTAGCCCCTGTGCTATTCCAGTTTTCCTAACTCTAAAGAAGGATGGTAGTTGGAGGATGTGTGTGGATAGCTGTGCAATCAATAAAATAACAGTGAAACACCAGTTTCCCATTCCACGTCTCGACGATAAGTTGGATTTACTAAGTGGCTCTTCTATTTTCATTAAGATCGATCTCCAGAGTGGTTATCACCAAATTTTTATACGATTAGGTGATGAAAGGATGACGGATTTTAAGTCAAAGGATGGTTTGTTCGAATGGTTAGTTATGCCTTTCGGATAAACTAATGTGCCCAGCACCTTCATGCGTTTCATGACAAAAGTTCTCAAACCATCTTTGGCAAGGTTTGTTGTTATGTACGTTGATGATATATTAATTTTTAGCTGAAGTGTGCAGGATCATCTGAGTCACGTTGAGCAGGTAATGAACGTTTTGAGAGCTAAACAACTCTTTATTAATAATGAAAACTGCTTGTTTATGAAAAATAATGTAAGTTTCTAGATTTTATCATTACAAATCTAGGAGTCGACGCCGATCCTATAAAGATACACGCTGTCCAGACATGGCCAACCCCCTATAATTTTTCTGAAGTCCGAAGCTTCCATAGTTTGGCCACTTTCTATTGGCAATTTATTCTCAATTTCAGCACTATAAAGGCTCTTACCACTAAGTGTTTGAAAGCAAAAAATTTTGTTTGGGGTGCTGCAACAACCAAAGCATTCGCTAAAATTAAACAAAAAATAGGGCAAGCACTGGTGCTCAAGTTGCCAAACTTCTCAAAAAATTTTGAAGTAGCTTGTGATGCTTCGCATGTGGGAATCAGAGGTGTTTTAAGTCAAGAAGGCCATCCCATTTCTTTTCATAATGAGAAGCTTAACGACACTCGCAGACATTACTCGGTTTATAATATGGAATTTTATGCGTTAATACAAACGTTGAAGCACTGGTGACCCTATTTAATCCATAGAGATTTTATTCTTTATACAGACCATGATTCTTTAAAACACTTAAATTCTCAAAGCAAGTTGAATGCATATCATACACTTTGGATGGAATATTTACAGTAATTTGAATTGGTTATTAAGCTAAGTCTGGGGCTAAGAATAAGGTGGTTGACACATTGAGCAGGAGGCCTCATTTGTTACATATATCTTCCATTAATGCTGCAGGGTTCAAAAGTTTAAAAAAAGAGTTTACTAACGATGAAGATTTTGGAAAAATATGGAGAGATCTGTCTAATCATGACTAGCCATCAGGTAGTGTTTACATACTACGCGAGGGATTTTTATTCTTCGAGTCATGTCTATGCGTGCCACGTGGGTTCTTTCGGGAGTTTTTTATTTCAGAACTCCATGGTGGTGGTTTAACTGGACATTTCGAGTATGATAAAACTTATGCTATTATGGCTGGTCATTTCTATTGGCCTCCGATGCGGAGGGATGTATATACTACGGTTGATTGATGTCGAAGTTGCCAACTCAATAAGGGAAGCAAGCACCAATCTGGACACTATACACCACTTCCCATTCCAGACAAACCATGGCAGCATCTAAGTATAGACTTTATTCTTAGGTTGTCAAAGACTCTCCCGCAACACGACTCAATTATGGTGGTGGTCGATAATTATTTTAAAATGTCTCATTTTATTCCATGTCACAAAACATTTGATGCATCCAAGGTTGTAGCAATATTCCTACGAGAAGTTGTCTATTTGTATGGCATTCCAACTTCCATCGTATATAATATAGATGTCAACTTTGTTAGTTATTTTTAGAAAACCTTATGGTCGAAAGTGGGGACAAAGTTGATGTTTTCAAGTGCATTTCATCCCTAAACTAATGGCCAAACCAAGGTCACCAATAAGAACTTAGGGAATTTATTACGCTACCTTGTCACAGATCACGTTACCAGCTAGGATATGGTACTTCCTTATATCGAGTTTGCTTTTAATAACTCTGTTAATAGATCAACCTCCATTTGAGTGGTTTATGGATTCGACCAAGTACTCCACTTGACATTAATTCATTGTTGTTACCATCTAGGCCAAGCGAGGATGCCTTGGATTTTTCTAGTTACATGTAAAATGTTCATGAAAAGCGCAAACAATGCCTTAGTTTCCATACAACTTCTTATGTAGCTTCGGCCAATTCCAAACGTAAGGATCGGCAATTTAATGAAGGTGATATGGTCCTAGTTTGTCTAAGGCTAGAGCGTTTTACTCCAGGGAGTTTTTCCAAGCTTCACACATGCCGAGCAGGTCCTTTTAAAGTTACCAAGAAATTAGGAGCTAATACATATGTTATTAAGTTACTCTTTAATTTTTGTATTAGCCCTGTGTTCAACATAGAAGACCTTACTGCATTCAAAGGTGATGCCAGTGACTTTTCTATATTACCAGCTCTAGAGGTCATCCCAGTTATACGAATACCAGAAAACACAACACCTCGAGATAAGATTGCTGCAATTTTTGACCATCAATTTGTTTCAACTCAACGGGGTGGATATTACAAGTTCTTGTTCCAGTGGAAGAATCATTCAAATTCAGACTCTGTTTGGTTGTAAGCAGGGACGGAGTTATTTGGGGCCCAGTAGTGCACTAGGCCTCCCAAGATTTAAAAAAATTAAATATTTTTTATTTTTAATATATATATATATATGTATACAGTAACATATTGTTTGTTACTCTAAAATCCTAACAATAACATCGTCCCTGTATTGCATGTTGGTATTTTCTACTTCATCTCTCAAAATTTCCTTCCTGTGTGTTTCACTTTTTATCTTCCAAGAATTTCGTTTCCTATTCAGTATTCACAATATTTGCTTGACTATTTGATTATGAAATTCCTATACACAGACAGTGACAAATGTTGAATACGTGGTGTAATAGAATGTTTTGAAAGCATGTGGTTAAAAAAAGTGCTTGATAATGATACGTATGGTATAAATAATATAATACATGGTTTTAAAAGCAATTGGACAGATGTAAGCTATCA
>JANIIA010000191.1:37249823-37268691 GCA_027478495.1 Erythroxylum alaternifolium | reverse complement strand
TAGAATTTTGGTATAATCCATAATTGTTATGTTAAAATTCATATGTAGCGACTAATGATTCATAATCATTAGGGATAGCATAACCTAAGTTAAATGACGCATCGTATATGGTTATTACCTTGATTAATTGATTTTCCTAGGTTATTATATAGTTAGGTTTAACTAATGATCGTATCTTGATTAAACAATGCCTAAGGAAAAACTCGGGTTAATTATTAACCCACAATTAATAGTTGCTAGGAGAGATTTAAGAACAACAAATCAATGAAATATGTTTAATTAGGGTGTAGGCCGAGATTGAACCAAAGAATCAGATCCCTACCGAATTCTCCATTTTTATCATTTTTCGTATGTTTTCTTTAATTTGTTTTTATTAGTCTAGTTTCATTTTATTTTCTTATTTCCAAAATCCAAACCCTTTAACCTAAACACCGATTAATTTCATTTCAACAACTTTACACGCACTCTCTGTGGGATCTACATGGACTCACCACTGTTATAATAGTAGTATAATTTTTATTTTGACTGGCGTTACGATGCACTGTCAATTTTGGCGTCGTTACAAGGCAGTTCGGTATTTTAGTTTTTGTTTGTGATTTAATTGGTGTTTTTTATATATTTGTTCATAATTGGTCTCTTTTTAGTTATTTCATTATCTTTTCTTTATTATGTTTTGTGTTTGTGATTTATTAAAAAAATCATGGATGAAAATAATTTTTTCTTTAACTCTTACTCTCAATCCTACAACCAAGGTTGAACTGATTAACCTAACTTTGGTTATGGATGGGATAACTATCGGAATTACTTCTATGATAGTTAGCAGGACATATAGCAAATCCTGTGTGAACTAGAAGCTTCTTGTCATAACTTAGGTAGGCCTCTGGATGACTATATCAAGACCTATAATGTTGGTCATCTTCAATTTCAACAAGGTATGCAGCAACTTCAAAAGAGTATGCAACAACTTCAACAGAATAGTCTACAATTCCAGCAGGATGAAAGGTGATCTTAGTCTAGTTTCTAAGATGTAGAAAGCCAACAAAACTTAGGTACATCTTTGGAAGAATTGATGAATGTTGTGATTGCTAATAGTCTCCAATTTCAACAGAGCCTACAACAACAGTCACAATAGTTCTAGCAGGAAATGAGGCATATAACGTTTATAAACTAAAAATTGCTAAGCCAAATGAGTGAGATGGCAACGAGGATCGACTACCTAAAATCACAAATAGAAGAGGAGCAGTCCTATCAACTCGAGGTATACCCTATAGACGTAAGTGAGGAAATCTTACAAAGCGATGAAGAGCTTGAGAATCTTGAGTGTAATACTTCAGGACATGCTTGTGTGGAAGAAGCATAGGAGGAGTTTGAAGTAGAAAAAGAAATATCTTTTAGCTCAGAAGTAAGAATTATTTTCGAGACTAACCCTTCAGCTTTACCTAGTAGGTTGGAAGAATTAAACAAAGAAGAAAAAGGCAATGAGCATTCGAATTATTTCAAAAGAGCGAGGACTCAGTAGAGATGAAGAATTTAAAGATAGGGAAGACGCTGGAGTTGAACGATTATCAACTAAGGCCCTATCTGGAAGAACCTCATGTGGAAGAGCTGCATGTGACACTTGATGTAACATCCCGTTTCTATACTAAAGGTTAGAACCCTAAAATATGGTACATGTGAGATCAATGAGAGATTAAGAAAAATGCATCTCATGCTCATGTATAATGTTAGCATACATGCACGTGAATTTAAATTTTTACACATGAAAATAATTGTACATGCATTCATTGACATATTTCAGGTATGATTGATCTATAAATGTGATTATAATTGGAATTGTGAATTTTTTTGTATTGAAGTCTGATTTTTTTAGTATAAGCATTGATTTAGAGTTTACGGTGGAATATGAACATTTTCTGGATTTTAAGGAGTATTTTTGGACTAGAAAAAAATGTCAAGTAGCAGAACAATTGATGAATAGTAGTAAAAATAAGAGTTAAATGGCAGTGAAAATTTTTATGGATGACATTAAGATTTAATGGCAAGTATCATTGAAAATTGGGAGAAATTTGGGTTAAAAATTGGAGACAAATGGACTAGCTTATTAAAAGATCAAGAAGAGACTTTGAGAGAGTAATATGTGGCACTTACCACACCACTTGTTAAGTCACATTTTTATTAAGTGAAAGACCATATTTTGATCAAAAATGACACATGCTTCATTTTGTCCAACTTCTTCATTTTTCATCTTCTCCATTCCTCTCCTTCACCCACGACATGCACTCTCACCCTCATCATGTTAACTTTTGTTCAACTCTTTCAACTTGCTTCTTCAAGATTCATTGTCTCCCTCTTCTTGTTGTTAAAAGACCCAACCTATTCCACCTTAAAAAGGTGAAGATCGTGTATGTGGGGGAGCTAGGGTTTCTTGGTGATTTAAAGGAGCATAGAGCTAAACATATAAGTTAAACCTTGTTCTTCATAGTTTGTCTTAATAGAAGCATATTTGATGATAGTTAGAGATTAAACGTTCATAAAATGAGGATGAGTATATGCTAAAACATGGATGAGAAATGTGGATAAGATTCATGTCTTGCTTTGGTGTTTTAATGGATAAGAGATTATGGAATGATATAATGTTGGATTAATTGAGTGCTGGGTATAGGAAAAAGTGTAGAAAAATTAGATATATAATGGGTTTTTGTTCTGTTGTCTTGATGAATTAATGTGAATCTCCTTGGGTGTTTTTGTAATGAAATAAAATGATTCTAGAGCTAAAGAAAGGGAGTAATGTGGTATCTTGAAACGAGAAGAATTAAGGTGATAGTTGGAAGTGAAATGAAAGTGGAAATGAAGTTGAATATGTGTAGGAAGTTGAAGATGAATGTGTATATATGTGTATGTTCTGTTATTAGTGTTCATGATCAATCATGGACTATAATTTGTTTATGGATGATATTGAGTTGAAATGGAGTTAATAATGAAGAGTAATGAAGTAGGAAAAATGATTTTTGTACAAGTTGTGTTAGGTGTAAAATCTGGAAAATTGGAAGATGAGTGCTGGAAAATATAGCAGTAACATTTTCACTGATTATGCTTTTTTATTTTACACATAACTTGTTTTATAGTTATCTAAATGGAATGATTCTTGATTTGGAGTAAACTAGAGACATAGGGATACTAATTTTCTGAAGAAATTGATTTTTAATTCTGTCTCTATGAAATTCAAAATGTAGCTTGAAATTGAGTCTCGGCTTAGACTATAACACTATCCGAGATAGAAATCATATCCTATTATTATCGAATAAAATATAATTATTTAGGCTGAATAAAATAAAGATTTCTTCACAAAAGTTGTATCTTATTCTCTTAGCTTTCAATTGGTATAAGGTTTGTAATTTTTGGATATTTTAATTGAGAGATATGAGTTATACAACTTGACAATATGACCATGCATTAGCTAAATTTCAAATGTACTTAGTCTACAGTATTTTGAGCATAACTCATACAATAATTAACCAAATTGAATAATCTTAGAGTCATTAGAAACTTAAGACAATGGGGAACAATTTTCTAGAAGAAATGTTTTAAAATTACTCCATTTACTTAGTCAAAAAGAATATGGAAAGTTAACCCAAAAGTATGTTACATGAAAAAAATCTGATTTGACCGAATGAGTTATGAATTTTGATTTTTTATGGGTTTAATGAGGTGAAAACCTAAGTACAAATTATATTTTGGTGAATTTTGATATGTGATGGATGATGTGACTTGAATCTAGGAAATATACCTGGGAATGTCATTGAACATGCATTGTGCATATTTCATATACATACATGTACATTAATAGACACTTTTAAAATTGCGCAAAATGGTGATATGTGCATGTATTACTTAACATAGAGGAGCAATTAGAACGTCAACATCTAGATGTTGCCAGAACTTTGAGGCAATAGCTTCGGGAGCAATCTGTGAATAACCTGGATGGTCTCACTCAACTAATTATTTGTGTTAGATTATGTTTGAATTATCTTATGAATGTGAAATTGATTGTGTTGATTCTGGACAATTGATTGTCTGAGGAGTTCTATATTCAGGATTGTATTGGAAGTACTACTTGAATGTGAATATGGCTAACTATTTGTTCTCAACTTCAATGTTAAATGCCGGACTAAAAGTTCGATGACAAATGTGAATAAGAAAAAGTGTGAATGTGACTAAATGAGTGTAATCATTAAATATGTATGATGCATTTCATTATGTGAGTGCATGAAAGATAATGACAGTTGTGATCGGAGTCGCCAGTAAAAGAGCTTAAAGCTCAAAACGTGATAAGAGCCTTTGGCTCAGTTGTACATGTACCCGATATCCACTAAGGGATATGGGACATTAATTGATATAGCTCAGTATCCACAAAGGGATATGAGTTAGTAAAAAGGCACTTGGTCACAACAAAGTAACAAATGAAACTGAGTCACGTGCATTGCAGTTATACTTGATATGTGTATTTACATGAATGAAATGACCATTATGATTGTTCTGAAAGTGAAAGGTGATATTTTATGAATATGAAAAGTTGTGAAAAATATGTTACGTGTATTGATGTGATGCATGAATTGAGTGAACCATCGATAATGGTTACCTCATTAAGTTCGCAAAACTCACCAAAATTGCAACGTTGACTTTTCAGGACCGAGAGATGACTTTAGCTACTGAGAGACGCTACAAGCAGTGTAGACTTATACTTTTGGGAAAAAGAAGAAATGGCTCAAAGGTCGGTCAGTTGGGGTTGGAAAGATTAGATAGACCTTTTGTGTAATTTCCTCTTTCAGATAGCATATTTTATGTTAGGCTATGATGATGTACATGTATGGATGTTTGAAAGATACATTGTATAACGTTCGGTTTTGTGGATGAAATGAGGAAATTTTGGTTTTAAAATATTGTGACTTTCTTCATGATGTTTTATAAGCGAATTAAAGATAGATGATGCCATGTTAAATGAGTGTGTTGATTGAACATAGCACACCGTTATCATAGGTTATGTACTGGAATATCCACGGAGTATTCCGATATGCACCCCATGGTAACGGGGCGCTACATCTCTTGTCTTGTAATATTAGAAAATTCTTCGTCAAAAGCTTCATCAGACCTTCTTATGCTCCTTGTGTTCATGCACCTGTAAATACACGAGGAAAAGTATCAAACACTCTCAAATCAAAGTTACCTAAACTAAACAATATACTAAACAAATAATCCCCGACAATGGTGCCAAAAACTTGTTGATTGCAAAACCAATTCACTAGTTTTACGCTCAAAACCACAAGTATACGGGGTGTAACTTGTAGTAAAGAACATATATCGATCCCTCAAAGATTGTGTTTAGACACTACTTAATTCAGACTGCTTTGTTTGAAAACCAATTTTAATAAATATAAATTGAAAAATTAAACTAAATCAAACAACTAAGTGCAGAAACTTGAACTTCAAGATTCAATAATTAAAGATCACTTTGTCCCTATCTTATCTCCCTCCTACCTTGTTAATTAAATTGTGCCTCACCTAAGATGTCCTAATGTATTAACTACCCTCTCTCAAGATGTCCTAGTGATTAAGCAATCTCTCAATCTACAGAATCAGTCCACCAATTCAACTAGTTATGGAGTTATCCTATAGGTAATCAACTAATTAGCTAAGATCTTTCTCTAACTAATCAATTAACTTGATGAATGTAGGTATATAGAGTTCCAATTCTTGTTGTATAACCCTACACAATTTACCCAACTCAATTTCTCAATATATTGCAAGGTATAAGCTTAACATTCATCAAAAGCATCATTCAATTAAATCAACAAAGTAAGAGTTCAATAAGTAGTTCAAAAGCAATCTCCACAAATAACTAAACCACTCATTATGTCATTAACATTTCCAACAACTAGAAAATCCATAATAAAGATGCTAGAAGAGAAAAACGAAATAAGAACTAGATTAAGCAAGCTCCTCCTCTTCTTTGCCCAAATCTGGAAAATCTGGAGTTGGTGTGCTCTTTGCCTAATTTGGAATGGAAATCTTGATTCTCTACTTCTCTATAGGCTCTAAATCTGTTTTTTAGCTCAAGGAGGCAAGTTCTCACGACACCCCCTTCGACCCTAGGGATTTGTGCCCTTATATAGTCACAAGAACCTACAAATAAGTGAAACCCGCGTGTCTCTTCAAGTTAGGGATCGCACGATCGTGGGAATTAGCATGAATCCTATGATTGTAGGTTCTTATCTTACAACTCCTCCACTTTTCTTCTCCTCTGTTGGTTCCTAGCTCAATCACAAAGGTGACCACCCTCCATTCCTACATCAAAATGATCAATTCTTATCATAAATCAACATCAAACATAAAAGAACAACTATAAAGGTCAAACTAAACAAAAACATACAAACTAAGTCCTAAAACACAACAATAATGGTTTTGCAAGGAATGCATGGAAAATAATTAGAAAAACACACACTAATACGCAACTATCATAACCGAGAGTATTCATAACAAGGTGCTTGCTCTTGCATCAAAAGGTTAGGTAAATTTTCAAACAAGCTTCTAAATGCTATTTAGTTTAAAAGTTGGTGCTAATAAGGATTTAAAAATTTAAAAATTGGATCATCTTTCTCAAGTATGTTCATTTTATTCATTAGGGGAAGCTCGGGCCTAGCGCAGCCCATTGATATCTCTACTCAAATGCTAGTGAATGCAAATTATACTAGTATGGAAAAAAATATTTTTCTTATATTGTTTCATTTATCTATTAAAAAAAATGTTAAAGTGCACCCATGTGTTCTCTATGTGCATAATTATTTTCTAAAAGAAAAATATGTCAAATGAGAATACTAACAATCAAGCTTAATGATTCTTTATGTGCATAATTATTTTCTAAAAGAAAAATATGTCAAATGAGAATACTAACAATCAAGCTTAATGATATTATCTATTTTGATTAGAGATGGAAAAAGGACCAAAGCACGACCTAGCCTGAAATCAACAAATTTAGCTTAAGTTGATTTAGTTTTAGGTTAGATTAAGATCTTTTTATTTTTGAGTTTCGAATTAGGTTGAAATTTTACAGTTTGATTGACTAGAAATATAAATATATATATATATATTGATTGAAACCTAAATATATATATACATATACATATACATATACATATATATAAATCCATAGTTTTCAACTTTCTCTTTGCTCCTTTCATCTTTCTTTTCCTTTAATCTCTCTACCACTTTCATCTTTCTTTCTTCCTCTGCCACAAAATATAAAGAACTTGAAAATGATGATCCAACGACCTTCTTGATTATATGTTTAAAATTGCGAATTCTGCTATAAGAAAACTTGTGGTATTTTATTTCTGAGAAAATTTTTCATTCCATAGCTACAAATTATATTTATCTATGATTTTATGCAACAATCTAAGACGCTGAAGGTTCATAGATGAGTTTCTTAAACAAATAATTTCATATTGTTTGGGGTAAATAAATGGCTGCATTCTCTAAATTCTTGTTTTTTCTTTGATTTTATTAGATTCTAAAAAATCAATTAATCCATGGAAGTTGAGTGATTTATTAGCAATTCTCTACATGTTCTTTTTTTTATCTATATTTCTTCCTTTTTGTTAGCATTATATTTTTTAAGTTAGTAGAAATATGGTATTGGTAGCAAAAAGTTTTGGATCTTCGGCAACAAAGAGCTGAAGAAAGGTTGATCAAGGCTGATTGATGCTTTTATTCCGATTGACTATCAAACAAGCTTTGAGCTTTTGAAAAGGTTTTAGGTCATTTAAAATTTAATCGAGCTCGAATTCGAACGACATAGTCAAATCTAATCAAATTTTTGGTTAAGTTTAAACCGTTGTAAAAGATTTCATAACATATTCGAACAGTCCAAACAGCTGACTCATCTGTCAAATCTAAATTCAATTAGGCTTTTAATTTATATAATATGTGTTTTACTTGGATAATTTTTTATAAGAAAAAATTGTGTTAAATCATAATGCTACCAGCAAGGTTTTAGTGTTACTGACTTATTAAGCTGAGCTTTTCAATTTACTAAAATCATCTTGAAACTTAATGACAAAGATACGTCAGGTATAAACATCTAATGTTTGATGAAACATAATCCGTTCGTTAGTTCTCAAATGCGTTTCCTTTAAATTCGAAAATGGAGATTTTTAAGTCCGTAACAACCAAAGGAAATGAAAAGGTCAAACACTTAAGGCCTTGCCGAACTAAGGAGGGGTTGATCATCTGCCATCCATATGGTATGAACTTACCCAGGGTTCTTTGAATTGTTTTTTAAAACCACTTCCAGAATATATATGTCGTACTTGCATATAGCCTGACCTCATGTTACCAAACCTCCAAGTTCAGGACATTCACACCCTCTGGTGAAACTGATAATCCAAGGAAATGTAGCATCAGAAGTAAGGTTGACTCTAAAGCATTCTATAAAACCACCTCTTGGGGACTGTAAAGTTAACCATAGAAAAACAGTCCTGTCTACAGCATAGTCAATCACTCAATTCCCCGTAGGAAGCATCAAAATCAAGTTTATAAAATTAAGTCCAAAGCGTCAGTACTACAGTATCATACACGAAATAGGGTTTAACAAGAACGAGATCATACAAACACTATCCCATTATTCCGCATTTAAGTTGAAGACCTTTGTTTAAAGAGAAAATCCTTTAAGAGAGGAAAATTTAGCAAGAACTTCAGCTTCACGGTTCTCGGCATTTCTCTTTTTTAGCACCCATTCTGGCACTTTGGCATTGGCGAGCTGAATCTCTTGCACAAGTCCAGGAATTTCACTAGCCACCCCTCTTTGAGCTGCACTGAGCTTCATCTTTGATTCCTTATCAGTCTCAATTTTACCAACAAGCTCTGCTCTCCACGATTGGAGTTGAGCAATTTGATTGTCAATTTCTTTCACAGTCAGTAAGCTAGAATCTACCTGTGATTGCAGCTGGTCTGCTTTGTCCTTCAGCTCATTATACTCGCTCTTCAAAGATGTAACCTTGGTCTTATTTGCATCAAGGATAGCAAAACATTTGTCAACTTGGTCTATCATTTCCCTGCTCTCCATATAGACCTCACTGAACATCGGCATATCTTCAATCAGCTTCAACTTAACAAGTTGTTCAGCACTCAAATAGGGATCCTTCCGAAGTTTGGACGCTAGACTTGTAAGTTCAGAAATGTTTCTAGACAATATTAATGAAGGAAAATCCATGACAAGCAGTGAGGAAAGCTTAATCCGGGCTTCAACCATGTCATCAAGATTGGGGTGGGAATCAACAGCTGCATAAGTCGGCCCTACAGATTCATCCACGGGCTGGGTAATAATATCATCCAGAGAATTAAGATAGTTATCGAAATCCTCTGGAATTAAATCAACTGCAAGTTCTTGTGGGTTAGGATCTTGTTTATCTCCTTCAGGACCTACTGCTGAATATGCGACAGATTTTTTATATGATCTCCTAGTTCTTTGCTTAGGTGTGGATGTTGAACCTGTTGCATTCGGTTTTCTTTTCTTACGGCCAGAACGAGGAACCTCTCCCCCATCTTCTTCAATACCCAATGTCACATTCTGCGGAGGTTTCCTTTTTGGCCTGCTGGATCGGCGGACATCTTCCTGAATTTCATCGACCTTCTCTTTTTCTTGCGGTGGAGGGGTCTCAAAAGGAACTGAGTCCGATTGCACTGCGTCAAAGACATTTGTTAGAATAAAGTAGAGATACCCACCATTATTCAAAATAGGTATGCATGGTCAGCAAAATAAAATTCTAGCAATTACTTGCAACTCACCAATTGCTTACAATTGAAAAAGGTTGCTAACAACTCACAGTCAGCTTTACTCAACAAAAATATAGGGAATATCATAAAATGTTGTTCAGCATATAATGAATGGAATTGGACTTAATAAAAAAGATGAGAACAGGAGACTAAAAACAATTGTATTAAAGGAAAGGAAGTATGCTTCTGAAGTTGAAGAATAGCATGACCAACCGCACCATACACATTAAAAGGTGTCTGAATCTCTGCATATTATGTCTTATGCATTCACAACAATTGAGGCAAAACTAATGCCTCTGGGGGAGTATTCAGATGATTGCAGAACACAACTTCATTTGTGATAGATACTGTTATAATTCCCATAGTTATTTCCTTTCATGTACAAAACAGTAGAAGCTAAAACTGCATAAATTTGGAAGGAAAAATAAGATCCAGAGTTAACTATTAATGACCTTGTTTGTTATTTCACCACTCTAGAATCCAGCAATTGGTAAATAATTTCCTTTGTTTTACACAGCAATCTGAAACAATTTATGCCGAATGCAAAAATATGATAAGCTGTTCTCACTGATTTGGATTAACACATTCTTTTAGTTCCTAAACATTTGAGGTGCTCAATTCTTTACACCAATCCCAATCTTCCCATTTCATTTTCCACTCTATTCAACCTCGTAAATTTAAGCATGGAACTCCTAGCTTTTACCCTATAAAAGCACAAAATTAGCTCAATAAAGTTGCTATTAAGCTAATATATAGCCAACTCCATAGTAAATAATGATCAAATTCATTCCATCATTTTCACCAAACAATGATATAATAAACAAATAAGTGAGTTTGGATATTCTCTGACAGAGACAAATGACAAACATAAATGTTAGGAGTCTCAATAGAGATTGTATTATTGATAGTATATTGATAGTGTTTGAGATAATAACAAGCTGAAGCGTGCTCCCCCTCCTGGATAAACCAGGCCTACTTTTCTAACAATGATGATAGTAATCCCCCTTACTCTCTTCTCACTAGCCAGCTATATACCCCCCTCATTCTCTCTCCATAACTACCTTATAACAAACTTGCCTACATGGCAGCTGTCACTCCCCCTTTCCCAATTTGTTTCTACGAGTTTAAGTTTTAATGGGCTTAGTTGGTATGGGCTGAGGAGAAGGTGGATTGTTACAATAAATGTAAAGAATTGATCTAGTATCCAATTTAAGAAAAATACAAAGGAAATATCTATGTGGTGAAAGAGAAGTACGCAAATCCTAGACCAAGATTTAAACTCCCTAATAAGGGGGCAGGATAATTAAAAAATTGTGCCAGACTAATCTGCAGCTAACCTTTGGCTGGAGTCACCACTTTTACTGGAATCTTCCAAGTAAAAGATGCAAAAAATGCTTGAACATCTGCATCAGGGAATTCTGATCGAATAAAGTTTTCAAGTGAAGGTTTGCTAGCAAACTGTTTCCAACCAGGGGTCTTCCTCAACCGCTTAGGAGGAGTCAGAAATCTATCCTGGAAATACCCAGTACTGCTAAATCTCCTTCCTACTTTCCAGGTCCAATTATCACCAGGAGCTGGCCAATTGGATGGTGCATAGGGCAAACCTTCCCCAGATTCACCCGGTAGTACTGGCCAAAGAATATTGTCATCATCCACCGTCCCACCATTATGTTGATTATGAAAATCAACTTGCTCATTTTGCTGTGTGCTCATTGTGGTTGGTGTGCTCCAGCTACTGTAAATGTAAAGGAAAAACAAATCATGCAACCATCAAAAAAATTTTAATGAAATGATTTTGAGCCAAGCCAATATCCAGTGGTAACAGAAAAGAATGACTTGATCAGCTAACAACTATAATCCATAATTAATCATTCTAATGACCCATAGCTTCTTTGACTCGAATTCTCAAAAGCATATTACAATGCATTATAAAGTAACCCCAGAATCAAGTTCACTAGCATTATTCAGTTTAAATAGAATGCCAGTAGATCAAGGAACCAGATATCTATTAGCTTAGAAATCCTAGGACCAATCTCTAACTTAGAAAGTTCTTCCTACTTTACGAAGCAACAAGGCAATGGGTCACAAGAGGTGTGAGCCTTCTAAATCCCAAGTCCCTATAAAAGAGACCTATGGGAAGTGAATACCCATTTTGATACCTTCATTGGCTGCGAGAGATAAATACTTCCTTTATCCAGAAAACTGCTTACTTAAATTTGATTTTTTTATAGAAAAATTGACTGCTTTAGCAAACATTTGTAACAGCTTACTAAAATTTGATCTATTTATAGAAAAACTAACAGCTTTAGGAAAAAAATACTCGGAGACAAAATTATATGGAAAATTTTAGACGCACCGAAAGATACTTCAAGACCATCAAAGTAAGAGCGTTGCACACATACTGCAGTACCCTCACTTGGCAAAGGCGAGGTAAGACAAGAATGCAGTTTCTACTGTTCATTTGAAGAACCCAAACCCTTTGATGATCAAATAGTTATTTTAGATGGTGGGGGTGGTAGTAATGTTTAGAAAACAACATCTTGTAGCCTAGAGACGTTTTGAAAGTTCTTCATGCTTAAATCAGCAAGCTACTGTTTTGACATTTACCAAGTCTATTCTCGCTAAATCATTTATCACAGGATTTCCTCAGTGACCAAATATGTTAAGGTAGGAACATCGTATTTCATCCAAGTAAATCGTCAGAACCTAAATGTTTGAGTGCTAAATGCAAATCTTTAGCCACAATCCAACTTCCTTGCAACATTTGTAGGCATAAAATTTAGATAAATTAAGGGTTTACTTCCCTTTAACGTTCTTCACAGCTCTCATTGATTTCCTTGTAAAACCAAATTTTCTCCTCATTAGATCAAATTCTTGTCTTTCTATCTGAAATCTGTAATTTACTCCCAGACTCTGCATGTTACAACGGCTTATTCAAAATTGAAGGAGAAGATAAGTAAGCCAAGAAAAACTTACATTGGTTGATGATCTTCAGGTTCCTCAATTTCTTTGGGATTCTCCGTCTTGAACTCAACACCATCAGCATGTCCAACAGCATCAGCATGCCCAACATCACCAGCATGCACTTGAACTTGATCCCAAAGATGCGGAAAGGGATCTGAGTCATTTGACATTTCCAGAACAAGATTCTTTCACAGGAAAGTCCTCTAAAACATGAATCGAAAAGAGAGGAAACCAAAAGAATAAAATTAAATCAAAATCAATAAAACCCTGAAAAAGAAAAAGTTTAGTAGAGAAATGGAAAGATTGGAGTAAAAACGTAGAAAGGCAAGACCTTGCACCAAGTTAATTGTAAGATGAGATCAGATCGAGAATTGAAAGTAGAAAACGAACCAGTGTTGATAAAGCTGTGGAGGGGAGTGAGCCAAAAAGCGATATCTGAGAGGAAGATTGTTGCTTTTGAGCTGAGATCAAGAGAAGTAGATTGGGGTTCAAATGACAATCTTGCCCCGGTGCATGGAGATCCATCTGTCGTCCTCCCGTGTGTGTATGACGTGTTTTGTCTAGTTGTGTGATTGTTCGTTATCTTCACCGTCTGAGGAGCGCGTGGTTGTACACTGTGGTCTTATGCCTTACGTTTGACAGTAAGGGAGCTGTTATTTACTAACTAAGCCCTTTTAGTACTTTAGATTGGACAGGCTTTAGGCCGCTTTTTTTTTTTTGAGTAAAAAAATTAGCTTTTATTATCGTAATAAAAATGAAGCTAATACGTTGAGGATTAGTAGTTCAGTCAATTAAATTAGCACTGAACAAAGCTGTCCTTGTAAGGCTACGGGCCACTTGATTAGTTGATTTTCTTACTAACAACAAAGATAATGAGTTACAATTACTCATCCAATCTTTAAGATCATAAATAACAAAATTTCAATAGGATAAATCTTGAACAGTTACTTTAACTTATTGCAAACTCCAAACAGTGACTTTCTATTTGTATTAATTGCACAAAATTCCTACGTTTGAGTTAGCAATGCTTCCTTCCAACTAGCTGCTTCTGTCATACAAGTCTCTGTAATTGCCAAAGTTTTCATGAATTCACCTCCAACTATTCTTTCGCCTAAATCACGAATAATCCAACCGACGCCTATTTTACTTGTCTCATTATTATAAGTTGCATCAACATTCATTTTTAAGTAGCCCATTGAAAGCCATTGCTACTTTGCCATATATTGTATAGAGGGCTTAAACATTTTTACTTACTAATGCTATTGAGTCACTTTCCATTCTTGAAGATCACTTATCGCTCGAAGTCATGCATTGTCAACAAATGACACTTTATGGTTTCATATTCTTTGGTTCCTTTGAGACCAAATTTTTTATGCAATATAATATACTAAATCACATTAATTACCACCTATTTGCATAAGGAAAATTTCCAACTAATCCTGCATTAGATTTGTACCCGCAATCTATCCTATCTGACTTCTATGCCACACACTGTTAGTAAACGAACAATTAAAGAGAAAATAAAAAGTTGATTCTTTCTCTTGGTTACGAGTAAGGCATTCAGTACCCAACTCCGTTACTCGCCTGGAGAGTTCGTAAAATCGGAACAAACAATTGTTACAAGTCGACCGTGACTCCTCCAAATATGTACAGCTGCACACCTGTCGCTCTTTTTTCTGATGAAAAAATTGATTCACAATACGAAGTGAATTGATCTTCGAGAGTTCGTATAAGCTTACTTGCCACTCTTCTTTACGTGGAAACTTCATGGTTTAGAACTTACTTGGATTACGTGCCATTTTGCTGGACGATGTTGTATTTAATGCTTGTAAAAATAAGACAAAAAAATATTGATCCCTAGACTTTACATAAAATAGTATTTATCATCCCGAATTTCAATTTTTTAAGTAACCTTGATTTTGTTTTGACATTTTGCATTGTTTTTAACCCCAAAAAAAATTATTTAACACATTGACATGACGTTTTCTAAATAAAAGTTTCTTTAACATAACATTCAATTCTCTGAAATAAAATACTAGGAAAAGAACAAAAATTTCAAATTTTAGCGTTCCTTGTTTTATCATCAACTGCAAAATTCTTCAAGTGAATTCTAATGTGGATTTCGTGGTGGGTTTGAATACTCTTGTACTTCGGATTTTATATTTCGGTAGGTGAGGAGTTCATACTTTCTTCCACAAATTATATTGATTAAACTTAAGTTTTTGCACTTTGGCGAAATTTAATTTTGCAAGCCTGACTGAGTTTGAATATTTATTACTAAAAAAGAGATGCGCATATGTGATGTGTGTTTGTGATTCTTAAGGGGTATTTGGCTCCACCACTGTTTTTAAATTTTACTTTTTATTTTTGGTTTTTATATTTTAATTAAAAAAGCTGTTTATTTGAGATTTCTAATATAAAAATTGAAAATAAAAACTTATTTGTTTGAAATTTGTAATAAAAACTAAAAAAACATGTTTAGTTTTATCATCTTGTTTCTATTTTTGTAATTATACTCTTATGTTTTAAAATTAATCAATTCTTGTTACAGCTAGAAATAAAATATATGAAAATTAATAAAATTTAAAAAATATGCACTTTAATTGTATATAATAAAATTCTATAAATTAGAAATTTAAATTAAGTTATTCTAATCAATAAAAGATATCCATCATATTATAATTCTTCAAAACATAATAGTATTTTCATTTACGAAAAGAAGCATAAATTAATTATAACTAATATAATCATTCTATATTTGTCTAACAATTTCATCTCGCTTCTAAGACATACTTCGAAGTTGTGCTAGAATGATATTATACTCCACTTGAGAATTTGCATCTTCATTTTTACTTTCTCTAATTTGTTCTTCATTTTTAACAAAATTGTCAAATAATTCATCAATTTATCCATATATTCTAATATAATTGTACATAACACAACAAACACTAACGATGTCTTTTTTCCTCTTTATATCATAACTCGACATTTTTTAGGTATAGGAAATCTTACTTTTAAAATGCTAAAACATCTTTCAATAACATTTCTTAGTAAAGAATGTCTATAGTTAGGCTATGTTTGATTGGGAGGTTTATTAATAGAATAGAATGGAATATAATATTATTTCATCATTTGGGATGAGGGTTTATAACGGAATGAGATGGAAGAGGAGGGTTTCATATTACATCTCGTTCCATCTTAAATAGTAAAAATGAGAAACCTCCAATTTGGGGGGTTTATGATAGAATATAAAATGATAAACAACATTTCATTATATTACATTATAAATTCCAAACAATATTTCACTATATCATATTATGAACCCTTCAATTCCTCTCAAACAACAATTTTCTAATATTGCATCTATTTATATTCTATTCCATTATAAATCATTTCATTCTATTAAAAATCTTACGTCCAACCAAATATAGCCTTAAACAATTCCTTTAGACTTTGAGGTCTTCCTCTTCCTCTATAATATAGTAAATGATCTCTCACCTCAATATGGTGAAAGAAATCTAGGTATATTGGTGTAGCCTGACTCAACCAAATAGAACTTACCTAACATATAAAGAACATAATATTAATAAAAAGATATTAAAATTAATCATAATCACTCTGTTTATTTAAAATAATTAATACCTTATGAAAGTATAGGAAATTCATTTGTTGGATTTGTTATTGTTTCTAAAAGAACTCGAGAGTCATTTGCATTACTTTCCCATCTAACAAATACATATGTAAAATACATGTC
Source organism: Erythroxylum alaternifolium (assembly GCA_027478495.1). NCBI lineage: Eukaryota > Viridiplantae > Streptophyta > Magnoliopsida > Malpighiales > Erythroxylaceae > Erythroxylum > Erythroxylum alaternifolium. The sequence goes on along the minus strand of JANIIA010000191.1, from coordinate 37,252,145 downwards.
AAATCATATAATTTTTTGGGCTGAATCAATTCTTTTACCTCTGTATGGTATTTATTTATCAGTCATAACGTATGCATCAATATATGTACTATCTATTACTCCTATACAATTCTAAAAAATAAAAATATACTATTAAAATAATTATTAATAATAAGGAGATAATTAAAATAGTGATTAATTACATAAATGTACCTAAAAGTATGGAAAGAATTTTGAATTATGTTGAATCTCATGAGGTGTATTGGTAAAGGACGGTGGAGTAATGATTCTTTTTGCAAGACGATTAACTGCATATAAGACTTTATGAAAGTAATTTGAAATTGTCTAGGTCAAATATTGAAAGTATTCTACATTAACTCTAGTTGTCTCACTATGCCCTAGAGTCATCAAGAAAATTGTTACTTGTTCCTCCACAGTCAAATGACATTACCTTTAAGCCTCCTAAACTCTTCAGCTCATCACATAAGCTTAAGAAGATTATCTTGCTCATTCTTAGGTTTTCATAAATCTTTGTAGGATGCCCATTTAAGAGTTCTAATATCCAATCATAACCTGATAGAGTAGAAGTTCTATATGGCTGCTTTTGTAAATGAAAATATTTGATGTCTCCCTTAGCTAGAGAAATAATGATGACCTTCTTCGGTTCATCATTATAAACTGATTCAAAATCTGATAAGGAAACTATGTATCTATAATGCCAACATTAAATAATTAATAGAACATTTAGTCAAAATGTTCAAATATAGACAAAATATTCACATAAAATATAGACTTAAAATATTCGTACTAAATATAGACTTAACATTAAGTCAAACATTCATACAAAGCACAAACTTAAAAGGTTCAAACTATGAAATAGTGCTTAATATAGAATTATCAAGTTAATAAGAACTCGATATGCAATAATATGAAAATACAACTAAAGCGATATAATCTAATCTAACTTCCTTGTATCTGCCATCTTTATAAAATTATCCCTATTAAGTGGAGAATCATGTAAAGCCTTCACAGCTTTTCCATATTACACACCCTCAACACCCAATTCATTTAAGGAATTTAGACATTCCATTGTTATGTTAGACTCTTCCTTAATTAATGAAGCCCCGGATCGATTCTCTACAGTTGATGATGTTTCACTCAGTTTTTTCTTAAGTAAATCATTCTTCCTTTTTGATTGTTTACCAATTATAACCAGAACCTCTTTTACAATGTTAGAATGTGTCTACTTTGTCTTCTTATTCTTAGGAGATTTCTTTCTTTTAGATGGAGGAAAAGGAGTTGTAATCAATTCCTGTTTGTTTGAGCAAGTTCTTGAAATTCTTCAATCTATCTCTTAATCCATTGTACTTATTCTTCAATTGAACATCAGGTATACTACTTATTGATTTTTTTTAAAGACCTGCCTTAATATTCTTCTAACTGGATATAAAAAAAGGTACTAGTCGTTTGATTTCCCTTCTGCACTTCTTCAAACATCAATGAGATTATGGTATCATTAAATACCCCATGTTTTTCATTTGCTTCCATACGATCATTAGAATCGTTCATATTGTTCAAACCTTCCATCGCTAAATCTAGTTTCATATAAGCAACATAAATAACAAGTTTTACAAAGTATTAAATGCTAAATTGCATATAAGTGCATAGAAATGATAAAAGAGTTGCAGTGAGAAATTAAATTGAAAATCAATCAATCTCTATAACAATATCCACAATCATGCTTAAAACTTACCTAGGTCTTCACGCTTCTACTATGTACTATGATTCCCAAAAATTACACAAATTGGGAAACACATACTAACTAGGTAAAATTTATATTAAAACAAATACAAAACTACATGCCATCAATATCTACAATTGTGCTTATATGGCGTACTCAATTTTATGGAATACCTATTAAAGAAAGAAGTCATGAAAATGCAATATTTCACAATAATCAAACTAAACGCAAATTTATGGTGCCAACTAACACCTAACTCATATACATCTTTAAGGTGTATATGTTTATTAGTTGTTCCTAATAATAGGTGAACTTTATTTCTTATTCTGATACATGTATACTCAAGTCTAAATTGAAGTGGAGTCTCCACAATTCATAAAGAAAATTGGCAAACCCCAGAAGGCAAGGAGCATATGACTCCAATCAATGCTTAAATTATGCCTTCCTTAGGGCCCTTATTGCACAAGCAGCTAAAAGAGGGACTTGCTATTGGAGTTATGTAAATATAGTTCCCTGGAAGGTAAGTGTATTTACTTATAACTTAATTTTCTTCCAGTTACTTTTTGTAATAAAAATATTTATTATTAATAAAACAAAAGAGT
>JANIIA010000191.1:37160166-37171506 GCA_027478495.1 Erythroxylum alaternifolium | reverse complement strand
CATCCTATATGTTTTCGGTTATACATCGTGTTGTGTTATGGTCTCTTCCGCAGCATATTGTGAATACTCGGGCCATACGCGATCCTACAAGCATAACTTAATAATAGACTAGGAGGGTGAATTGAATGAAAAATAATTAAATTGGGCTAACGAGAGTTATGTGATTTAATAAGAACGAGAAATTAATCAAATCGATAATTGTGTGAAGAGAGATCTTATATAGGTTCCCGATAGTTTATTGGATAACTTCAGATCTAATTAGGGTTTTAGATAGATTGTTAATTGAGAGATTGCAATTTTCCATAATCTGATTAGGGTTTAAAATTTAGGGTTAATGGATATAACTTGAGAGAGATTAATCAATCCTAAGATCGTCTAGGACCAATAATCCAATAATTCATAATCAATTAGATTAGTGTTAAAGATAGGTAAAAATTCCCATTTCTCTCAATTGATAGTTCCTTTAGGTTGATTCTTGAGTGTGTGTTGCAACTGCTACTTTATTAATATTTTCGTAATTGATTAGTGGAATTAAATTGCATAATCGAATTAAATTCTTGCCTTAGTTTTGTTACATTTTGAATTACTGCAAATTGTTTTAGCCTTAGATTTTAGGATTAGATTATCCCTCCTCGTGGGATTGACACCTTAGGTATTACGCGACTACCTGTACGCTTGTGGATTATTGAGATTATTAATTAGAACTTACACACATAAAAAAACTATGATCAAGATGGGGGTGATTGAGGAAGAACAAGAACAACTCACCCTTTTACAGGACAAACTGTTAGATTCAATAAAAGATTCAGGGAGTTTTCTTATTCCCTATTTTATTGAAAATTTTTTAATAAAAAGGACATTATTGAACTTAATTGATTTTTTTTAATTTTATCAATGTTGTCCTTTTGGTTATCTTGCAATTTGTAGCATATTTGGAGGCCATAAAATTGAAATTAGGTGAGACGGGTGAAAGCAAACGACTCGTAATTGACCCAGGTTCATTGTGGAAGGAAAAGCACGTTAAGTTATTGACATTAACTAAGCGCTACTTTAGAGACAACCCAAAAATTAGGGTAATTTTCATTTTTATTTTCTTTTATTAGTATTTTGTTACTTTTATTTTATAGGGAGTGAATTGCTTAAACTTTAGGGCCAGAAGTATCTCCAAATTCCTTCACCAGCACCATCACCACCTTAATAGCTATGATAGGTTTATGCTCTAACCCTTATCTTTTCCTTTTTTTGTGTCTTCTTGTCATTTTGTTTTATTCCCACCTTACGTGCTATTTGTTCTTCTCACATTGAGAATAAAGTGTTGTCCAAGTATGGGGATATAGGTGTGCATTATAGTTTTTATCATAAGTGTGAGTTTTCCATGTCGTATGTTAGTATTTGCTTACGTTTTCATAGGAATGACTGGAATTAGCTTAGCTTTGAACATAGTCTTCAAAGTTGTAAAGATTTGTTTGCTTGTGCAATTCATGTTCTAGGTATCTTTGGTTAAATATGCATGTTAATTAGGATTTGATGTTAGTTTGCTCACCTTAGGAAATTTGTTACGTACATTTATAATCATAGGTTAATTAAATAAATAGCGTCACTACTATCTTTTGATGAGGATAATTAACTAAAGAAATTAGGTAGACAATCAAATGTGAAAAAAAGTGTGTACATTTTAAATAAATAACTATCCACTAGCCTTTGAGTTATGAATAAAGCTAATAGTCAGTTAAAAATGTGATATTGCTAAGTAACCGGGGGACATTCATCACAACTGTTTACCTTCGTGTCGAAAGGCTATAATGACATTCCAACCAAGCCTATTAATAAAACGTGACCTAGTTGAGTAACCAGGAGACATTCATCACAAATGTTTACCTTCATGTCAAAAGACTAGATCAGTGTTAAAGAAAATTAACAAAATGGTGTTTAATAAATAAATCCTACCAATCTTTAAGAATAACATAATTTTTCATAAAAAACTACTTAGTGATGTTTGCAATTTCAGTTGACTACTAATTATCAATGTGTGTATGCAAGTGTTAAGGGTGACTGAATATGACGTTAAGGTCTTGACTAGTATGTATATTAAATCTAAAGTGTTTAGCCATAGATTACATAAGTTAATAAGTTGGAACAACTTAAAGGATTATGTTTAAGGTTAAATTAGTTTCGTGAAGTTAGATGCCGTTATATCATTATTGCATATGCATGTGTAACACCCCATTCTCAACTGACATATGCACGTGTGTCCATCGGATACATGTGTACATGCTTGTCAGAAATGACATGTTACCTATCTCACCTTCACTGTACATAACATGGCATCATACACTAAATCATCAATCACACTTTTTCTAAACCCAAAATGTTATCACATTATAACAAAAACATAATGTACATTGTTTCATATAGTACAATATCAACCATGTTTATACAACATTATCTTATGAACATAAACAACTCAGTACACACCAAATATTATAAACTCAAAAGAAACAACTATGTCCTCAAACCTAGCTGACTGACCTTTGAGCCAAATCTGACTGTAATAGGTGTACAAAATATGCTTCTACAAAGTCTTAGAAGCTAGGTCGTCTCACTCTGGAACTTGAAAAGCAATGATGTAATTTTGATGGGTTTTGCGAACTTAGCAGATAACCATCCTCGATGGTTCACTCATGTCATAAAACAAGATAAATTATAACATTCAATCATACAGTTCAAATCCACTTGACAAGTATCAAATACTATCACAGGTAAATCGTTTCTCAGTAAAACAGTTTAATCATATATGACATTCACACAGCTTTGCAAATCATTCAATGAATTCAAATTATATGTGGATGGGATATTTATGAGACTCACATTCATTTTTATATTGTTGTAACTATGTGCTTTTATAGTATCCTGAATTTTCGGGCTCAATCAGTCAGTTTGTGCCTCATTGCTTGTAGTGAGCCATAGGCTCGAACCACATATGCGGGAGCTTAAAGCTCTTATTAGTAATAGTATCAGTAACAACACCAGTCACAACTCCTTTATATTACATTCATCGGAATGTAGTGCATGCCACAATTTAGTCATAAAATTCAATCACTTTCATTTGCATGTCATATAATAGTATATCAATCCCAGTATCAATTACAGTACCAATCACAGTAGCAGTGGTCATCGGACTAAGTCCGGCATTCAACTTTTTAGTTAAGAATCAGAAGATCATTTAGGCAGACGCATTCACATTCGATCAGTACTTCCAATATCATTCTCATGCATTAAAACGCCTTGGACAAATATTGTCCGAAATCCAATACACAATCAGCACAATTCAGTACAGTTCAATAAGATAGCAATACAGTTCAATAATGTACAAAACAAAAAGGCGAGACAATCTTAGGTTACTCACTGTATGCTCTAAACAGCTATTGCCTTGAAGTACCGGCAATGTCTGGATGCTGTCGTTCAATGCGTTCCACTATATAGACAATACATTCACATATCACAATATTACACAATTATGTATTCATTTATGCACATTCATGTATATTGAATATGTACAATGCATGTTCATGATAATTCCGGGTTTCTTATCAATCTAGTCATAATAATCATTCGGATATTCACATTCAATTTATTAACTCAGATTTGTTTAAAGGTACATTTTCAGGTCTATTTTACACAATTAATTTCATCAGGAAAATGAAGGAATTTGGTAACACTTTCTTTTAACAAATTATTTTCCTATGTCTTATGTCTCTATTGATACCAAGATCATTCAATTTGGTTCATTATTCTATAAGTTATGCTCAAAATACCACAGATTGTGCACTTTTGAAATTTTGGCTAATGTATGATTATGCATTCAAGTTGTACAACCCATATCTCTCAATTACCATCTCAAAAAATTACAAAAATTATACCAATTGAAAGATAAGAGAACAAATTACAACTTGTGTGAAGAAAACTTTGTCTAATTCGGCCTCTATCAATACAGTTTATTCAATCACAACAGGATATAATTTCTATGTTAGGTAGTACTACAGGCTCAATCAAGACTCAATTTCAAGCTAGATTTTGAAATGATTAGAGACAGAATTAAAAGTATACTTCTTCATAAAGTTATAGAAATATGTCTCTACTTTAATCTGAATTAAGAATCAACTCATTTTGAAATCTACAGATCAAAATAAGACCAAAATACTGAAGTATGTTCAGTGAAAACACTTCATTTATCATAATCCAGTACACTTCATCATTTTCATCCTTAATTCATCAATCAATCTTTCCCGAATGAGTTCAGATGGCTATAAATTTTTATGGAGATCAATAACAATGTGTTATGAGTTTGTTGGTTCAAAAATCAAGTCATTTGTAGGTCGGAAGAAGAAGTTATGTTAGAAAGATTGAAGGATGTTCATAAACAAAGGCTCTTCAGAAAGTATAAAAGTCACAATCGTGAGTCCCCAGCTATTCTTGCAACGTCATGATCATGCTTCTCCATTTTTTTCGGTGAGGTCACAATTGTGCTTCTCGTTCCTCTGTCCAAAAACACCCAACCTTCTTCTTTCAAGTTTTTTTCCAGAATTTCTCATTCTAACCTTATTCGACTATCACATAACTCATCTATACTACTTTCCTTTCGGTTCAACTCAACATAAATAAATCAAACTCCAAGATTCATCATAAACATCAAAATCCATATATCCTTCATGCAAATTCCTTTTTTCTGCATTTTATTTCTCTTCCTACATACGTCTAATGTATTTTTTTTACTCGTTCATTTCGTCATAAATTTATCATTTATGCAACTTTATTTCACGACTTCACCAGAACTTTATTTTATATCATTTAACTCATTTAAATTCATGTAAATCCATCTCAAAAAAAACTTTACAATTTCACACATGAGCAGTGAAATCACCATATTCAGATTTCTCTGAACCAAAACAGAGTATATATCTTTATATCAACTTTCCAGCACTTGTGCATATTCAAAACAGAACCTATTTTACAAATCTTTCATTTATCATCTCGTGCATTAGCCAACGAAACTGCAGTTGTCTAGCAGCTCATGCAAGTATCTATTTATGAACATTAAACAATCATCATCAGAATCACTTACTTGATCTAGCAATTAATTCTAGCAATAAGAGGGAACCAAGTATAAAGAAAGCGTAACAATTTGCTATTCGGTGCTAAGCATTTATTCACAGTGAAGAACAATACTTACAATAAAATTTCCTTACTCAAAACATCAGAATACGTATATACGTTGCATGTCTTTCACATGTCACTGTTCATGTGTGCCATTTATCGCTAACTTATACAGTCTACGTGTCACAATATGAATGGTCCATTATTTCTAGTGTAAAAATACTCCAAATTTTTAGAAATTTTTTCAAAATTTACCAAAAATCTGAAATAATCTAATTGTTCTCCAAATAAATTTTTAGCTCAAATAATTCACAATTCACGTGTTAGTAAAATTTTTAACAATTAATAATACCCGAAAAATGTCAATGAATGCATGTATAAATAATTGTAATGTGCAAGATCAATAATATCGTGTATATGTATGCCTCATTATGTATAAACATGAGTTATGCTTCTTAATTTCTTATTAATCTCTAATAATCACCACTTTAACCCTAATTCAAGTGACAGGATGTTACAATTCTCCCCTCCTAACAGAAATTTCGTCCTCGAAATTCTTACCTAATAATTCGAATACGTGGAAATAATGTCGCCTCATATGATCCTCAATTTCCTATGTTGCTTCCTCAGTCGAGTGATTTCTCCAATGAACTTTCACTAATAGAATCACTCTATTTCTCAACTACTTTGTCTTATAACCCATTATCTTGATCAGCTCCTCAATATAACTTAAGTTGCTATCAATCTCAATATCTTGAGCCCGTAATATATGAGTAGGATCAGATCTGTATCTTCTTAACATACTCACATGAAATATATTATGCAATTGAGACATCTAATTAGGCAAAGCTAATTTATATGCTAAAGGTCTAATTCTCTCAAGAATCTCATAAGGACCAATGTATCTCGGGCTTAACTTGCCCTTTTTTACTGAATCTCAGTACACTTTTAGAAACACCCTATCTCCAACATTGTATTTCGTATCCTTTCTATGCTGATCCACGTAGCTTTTCTGTCTATCCTGAGCCACTTTTATTCGACTCCTGATCACTTTCACCTTCTCTATTGTATCCTGTATCAGTTCTAGACCCTCAACCATTCTCAAACATTCCTCATCCCAGTATAGAGGCGATCGACATTTTCTGCCATACAACGCCTTATACAGTGCCATCCCAATACTACTGTGATAATGATCGTTATAAGCAAACTCAATCAATGCTATGTACTGATCCCAAGCTCCCTGAAACTCCAATACACATGCTCTGAGCATATCCTCAATAGTCTTGATAGTTCTCTCACTCTGTCCGCCTGTTTGAGAATGAAATGTTGTACTAAAATTCAACTGTGTGCCTCTAGCTGATTATAAGCTCTTCCAGAATCTCGAAGTAAATATGGGATCTCTGTCTGATACAATAGACACCGAAACCACATGCACTCTCACAATCTCAGTCACATATCTCTGAGCCAACTAGTCTAAGATATTGTTCTCTCATACTGGTATGAAATAGGCCAACTTAGTTAACCGATACTTCAAGCTCTTATGATCAGTATATATCTGAAATGTCTCGCCATATAAGTAATGCCTCCAAATCTTTAAAGCAAAAACTACTGCTGCCAGTTCTAAATCATGTACCGGGTAATTTATCTTCGTGAGACCTTAATTATCTCAATGCATGGGTTAACATCTTGTCATGCTGCATTAATACACATCCCAGTCCCTGATGTGACACATCACTGTATACCACATATCCACTAAATCCTGATGGAGTAGTCAACACCAGCATTGTAGTCAATCAATTTTTCAACTCTTTAAAACTTCTCTGGCACTCATCATTCCATCTGAATGCCAACCTCGACAAATCTCTAGTAATAACCAGCTAATTCGAGGAAACTTCAGATCTTTGATACATTCTTCTGTGTCTCCCATCTCATTACTGCTTCAATTTTCATTGGATCCACCTGAATACCATGCCCGTTTACTATGTGACCCAGAAATACCACTTGATTAAGCCAAAATTCATATTTACTAAATTTGGCATACAATTGTTTTTGTTGGATCAGGAAAAGAAAGCATGCCATATTTGGAGAATCGGTAGATTTCAAAACTTTTTAGAAATCTTATTTTCAGCAGAAGCAATATATCTAAATCATCATGCTAATCTATACATGATATGGTATAAGGATAATAATAAACATAAATAAGATAGTGATATTACCGACTCCTTCGCTACATCTTTAATTTCTCGCTGCGTTATCCTCTCCTTCTTCTTGTATCCAAAGCCTTTTGCTTTTGAATCCTTTTCTTTGTCAATCTATCCTCTCCTTGTTGTTGTATCCTCAACCAATTTGATTTACCTCTTGTTATTCTAGGACAACTTGGTTAAAAAAATCCTTTGGTGGGAAAGGAGAAGAAATATTTGGAGAAGATTTTGTGAGAAACTAAACACTTTGATTGCCTCATCAAATCGGATGTTCCAACTCCTAGATGCTTGCTTCAATCCATAAATGGATTTTTGAAGCTTGTACACCTTTCTATCATCTCTGGATATGAAGCCCTCAGGTTGTATCATATATTCATCCTCAACTAGGTTTCCATTTAGGAAGGCGATCTTCAGATCCATCAGCCATATTTCATAATCGTAATGAGCAACAATGGCTAGGAGTATTCTAATGGATTTAAGCATAGCTATGGGGCTAAATGTCTCATCATAGTCAATTCCTTATCTTTGACAATAACCTTTAGTAACTAGCCTCGCTTTATAGGTAATCACATTACCTTCCATGTCGATTTTCTTCTTGAAAATTCGCTTGCACCCTATAGGTTTTAAGCCTTCAGATGGCTCAACCAAAGTCCATACTTGGTTTTCATACATGACATCCATTTCGGGCTTCATTGCTTGAAGCCATTTTTTAGATTCTGAACTCTTCAGAGCATCTTTATAGGTTGTAGGCTCATCGTCCTCTATAAGCAATACGTCATTATGTTCGCTTACGAGAAATCCATATCTCTATGGAACATTGCATATCCTACTTGACCTGCGAACATTTTGTGTGTCAGAAGGTTCAACTGTTGTCTCATCTCTATGAATAACAATTCCGGGTTTAGGCAATTGATTTGCATTTGTTTGAGTGTCATGAACTTTATCAATTTCAACTTTGCTCCCACTGTCTTCTCTTAGAAGAAACTCTTTCTTTAAAAAGATAACATGCTTTGGGACAAACACATTTTTCTTTAAAGCATTATAGAAATGATATCTAATTGTTTCCTGAGGATATCCTATAAACAGACATTTATCAGACTTCGCTTCAAGCTTGTCTGATTGAATCCGCTTCACAAAATCCAGACAATCCCAAACTTTTATATGTGAAAGATAGGGCCTTTTGTTAGTCAATATCTCATATGGAGTAACTTCAAATGCCTTTGAAGGGACTCTATTTGTCACATAAACAACAGTCTCGAGTGTATAACCCTAAAAGGATTTCGATAGATTTGTTAAGCCCATCATCGACCTTACCATTTCCAACAAGGTTCGGTTTCTCCTTTCAGTCACACCATTATGTTGTGGTATGTAAGGTGGAGTCTACTAGGACACTTTCTCATTATCTCTAAGATAAGTTAGAAAATCCTCGTTTAAGTATTCACCACCTCGATCTGATTAAAGTATCTTAATACTTCTACCGAGTTGCTTCTATACTTTATGTATAAATTGTTTAAACATTTCAAATGCTTCAGACTTGTATCTCATTAGATACATATACCCATATCATGAATAATCATCGATAAAAGTAATGAAGTAAACAAAACCACATCTGGCATGAATAGACATCGGACCACATACCTCATAATGTATTAGGTCTAATAACCCATTCATTCATTCATCGTTTCCTTTAAAAGGTAATTTCGTCATCTTGCCTAACAAGAGGGATTCACATATGTCAAATGATTCATAATCAAATGACACTAAGCTACCATTCTTGTGTAGCTTAATCATGCTTTTCTCACTTATATGGCCAAATTGACAATGCCATAAGTAAGATGATTTTACGTTATCTCATTTTTGTCTTTTATTGTCATTGATATTTAAAATTAGATTTGGACATATCTAATATGTAAATTCCATTGCACAATGTAGCAGTGCCATACAACATTTTATTCAACTTAATTAAACAACCATTGTTTGAAAAAGTTAAATGACATCCTGCATTATTAAGACATGAAACAGATACAATGTTTTTAGTCACAAAGGGTACATAATAGCAATTTTCCAAAATTAACTCTAGTCCACTAGGAAAATACAAAACATAGGTCCCTACAGCTAATGCAGTAACTCTTGCTTCATTTCCGACACGTAGGTCCATTTCTCCCTTCTTGAGAGGTCTACTATCTGTGAGACCCTACATATCAACACATATGTGTGAGCCACATCTGATATCTAATACCAAAATGTTAGATCAAAAATAGTATTAACCTCAATGAAAAATATCTTACTTGAAGTAGATGGTGGGGCATTTAATGCCTTCTTCTGCTTCAGTGACTCCAAATAAGCTTTGTAGTTCCTCTTCCAATGTCCTTCCTTTAATGGAAGCATATCCCCTTTGGTGTTGTCTCCTTCGTCTTCTTCTTGGTTACACCTCCCACTAGCTTCTTAAACTTCTTCTTCTTCTTTTGGTTCTTCTTTCGAGAACCAGAAGTAGAGTCCACCAGCATCACAACCTTACTGTCCTTCTTGATAGTTTGCTCAGCAGTTTTGAGTAGATTAATCAGCGTAGAAATCATTGTGCATATGTCGTTCATCTAATAGTTAAGCATAAACTGTGAATAACTATCAGTCAAATAAGTCAGAATTAAGTCTACACTTAATTCATAATCCATAAACCCAAACTGGTTAATCTCTCAATGTAGCCATTCATCTTCAACGCATATTGCACCGGAGATGATCCCTCAGCCATCTTTGAACGGAAAAGTAACCTTGAGGTCTCGAATCTTTCAAACTAAGCTTGCTCATCAAACAGTTTCCTCATATGGTAGACTATGGTACGAGCATCCATAGTCTCATGCTACTTTTGCAGTTCTGGTGATATAGAGGCCATAATTGTACAACTAGCCAACTCACTATCATTCAGTAGCTTCTTGTAAGCTCTCTGATCTTCATCAGATGCATCGGCAACAGGGGGATCGAGAAGTGGTTCATCTAGGACATATCATAGTTTTTTGGATTTGAGAACAATTCTTAAATTTTGTAGCCAATCCAAAAAATTGGGTGCCGTGAGTTTGTTGGAATCTAATAGGGAGCGTAGGTTCACACTAGAAGACAATGTGGCAATTCAATAACCTAGAAGAACGTGAAAGTGCTAGAATGTACACTTAATGCATATCTATAAGGACTTTAATAACATGCATGATGGGTCCCATTATTCTTATTCAAATCCATAACCCTCACTACAAATTCGAGAAAACTTATAGTTTTCTTAATAGGTCGATATCTGATATCACCAAGAATGACCTTGGGTTTGCCCAACAAGCCACCTTAGGTCAATCGATAGGTATCATTCATACCAATTGTATTCAATTATGCAACTATCGACTTATGCCATCAACTGTTAATTTAGCACACTCATTGGGTTATCAACTCTTGATTTATATACATCCTATGTATATAACCCAACTTCGCCTCTATCTAAGTTGACCTTGGGTTTGCCCAATAAATCAATGCTTCCAGTTAGGGCCAACCCATTAATCTGGAAATCTAATTTCCATGGTTTGGACATATTCGTGTAGAGCAGGCTTGGGTTTGCCCAATATCTTGCCATATAAATGGAAGGCGTAAGTCCTAATATTTTGGTTTAAGGGATTTGTCCTTTGGTTTCATCAATACTTGGTTGATCTTTAATATGTCTATCATATATACTTTTAGATTATAGATAATTCAATTAAATTGAGCCTATGTCCATAACTGTAACACCCCATTACCCTAGGATACGCATCGGGACGCCCGTAGGTCGTTCCGACACATAACCTAAGATAGCGGAGCGCTACGTGCAATTACTAAAGAACTCCACATGGCATCACATACATTAAAAGAATAATAACTAGTAAATGTAATTCACAAAAATTTTTAAAACCAAAATCCTCTTTTCATTACTCCAAAACATCTGTATATACATCAGTGTACAGTCTGTACATAT
>JANIIA010000191.1:37091985-37103445 GCA_027478495.1 Erythroxylum alaternifolium | reverse complement strand
AGCAAGCTCGATCTAAGAGCAAGAAGAAAGACAACATTGAACTTGGATTGTCAAGCGAAATTAGGTGGGTAATATATTTAAAGTTGTTGTGTAGTATGGGCAAATTGTCTTGCTTACTTATATGTTGTGTGTTAAATTGCTTGTTGTGAATTATGGCAATTGTTAAAAATGTATTGTGATTGTGATCATGTTATGTAACGGCATCTTGTATAAATGAAAAGAGGAAAAAGCATGATGAGTATGAAAAGTAAAAATGTGTGTGAAATGAGTTAAGCATTGAACTTTGATTGTGTTTGGGCAAGAGATGAACGTTTCGTTAGTCACATGCCCGTCGACATATAGCCTTCTCCCAGCTGCCCACTTGATGCCATGAGATCCTGAGAAATCGGACTCATTTTGTTCACGATATAAACTTTAGTTTATCTGTTTTATTCCAGGAAACTCTCGAGCCATTTGTTGTGCATTTCATCATCGATTTGTGAAGCATGATGCATATTTGAGTGTTATGTTGTGATGGATAAATTACATAGCATGTCCTTTGTGATGACATCTTGGTAAATATGAGTTATGAGTTTCAACTTGTTAATTATTGAATTGTTATATATATATGTAATTATGCTTGAATGTGTGGCTCAATGCCAATGGATATAAATGTATAAGCCACTGAGCTTCGCAGCTCACCCCAATTACCCTCCACTCCTCAGGTGTAGAATGAGAAGATCATTGATCCTTGCAAGGCATCAGAAACTCCAAAAAAGTTAGAGACTTTTGTACTAAGTTAGTGATTTTGGTTAGCTTTATAAGTATATCAACATTGAGCATCCTTATGTATTTTGTTTTAAGTTTTGATGTGTATGATGATATGTATTTGCTCAAACTCTTTGAATTAGCAAGGAAATGATGAATCGAAATTCCATTTTTGTATGATTATGTTAGCTTGTGGTTAAGTTGGATGGTTAGATTTGATTGCATGTATTTGTATAAAATGTTTGTGGATTGCGGTTTCTAAGGGTTTCACCACGGTGAACCTTTTTAAAGGCGTCTTTGCCGCGGCGAAGAATGACTTGTGCCGCGACGAACTTTTCCCGAAGGGCCCATAGAGGTAACTCCATGGGTTCGCCGCGACAAACCTATAGCTCGCCGCGATGAACCCTCCTTTGTTGCCACACTGAGATTTTTTTATATATAAATGTGATACCTTTCTTTCCCCCACCCTCTCGCGACTGTCCCGAATAGTCTTCTCGAAATTCGTCCCAAGACTCGAGTCAAACATTGTTTGGTATTTGAATCGACTGTTGGGCTCTAAAAACGGGGTCCAGCAGTTAACTGTTGGCATCATTATGAGAAGGCAGCTGCCACCTGTCCATCATCCAGCCATCACCCTCTAAAATACAGGGTTATTGTTGAATGGACAAGTGGTAGCTATGCAAATCTATACACAGCTGTGCGTGATTGCTCACGATTGTACATTTTTTCTAGCTTTGGTCATAAACAACATGTTCTTCTTTGTGTTTTCATTTTCTTGCTTCTTATTGTCTTTATTTGCTCTAATCTTCCTCATTTTTGTTCCATGAAGACAAGTAGACATGATTCTTCGAAAAAATGGCCCAAATATAGAGCTTTCAACTCACTTTAGTTCCATTGCTTTTGAATTATGCCTAAAACCACATATGAACTAAAGTGAGTATCTTACGTAATTTCACATAATTAATCTCTAAGTGTAATAGAGTAAATGTATAATCAATTAAACACATATCATAACATAAGGTCTCTAAAAGTTTTTGCTACACCAAGTTCCTAGGGCATCAGCTCAAGCATAGTAAGTGACAGTGCATCGTAACATTAGTCAAAATAAACCAGACTACTATAGCAGTGTGTGTAAAGTTGTTGAAATGAAATTAATCAGTGTTTATGTTTTGAGGGGTTTAAAAAAAGAAAATAGAATAATGCTAAATTAATTAACATAAATAATTTAAAGAAAACATATAAAAAAGAATGAAAGCGATGAATTCGTTAGGAATCTAGTTCGTTGATTCTATCTCGGCCTAAACCTTACATTGAGTTGTTGTTTATGTTTTGCAAATGACTTGCTACTTTTTTCCAGGGTAGAAATCAAATATGCTCAAGTCTTAATGAAGTCCAAAAGGAAGTTTATAGAGTTATCTGGATTAGATATAAACTACAATAAAGTTTATATTATCATTGCCTCTAATGTAATGGTACATACAGAGATATTTAGAGCATTGACCGATATGGTTATTAGATCCCCTCTTCTAACATATTTGGGGTTAGCATTAGTGATAAGGAAGCTACAATTCACAGAATACGCACCTTTGGTGAAAAAAATTTAAAAGAGGTTAGGTAGCTAGCCTAACAAAGATCTCTCTTTCGGTGGCAAACTTCAATTCATCAAATCTATAGTCAATTCCATGCAAATTTATTAAAGTGAACAAATGTTATTGTCAAAATTCCTAATCAAGACTATTGAGGAGTTAATGAGAGTTTTTTTAGGGCAATATCAATGATATTAAGTTCAATGTGAAGCTCAAATGGTCAGAGGTATGCAAACCTCTTAAAGAGGAGGGGACCTGGGATTACTCTTATAAGAGTTACCAATAAGGTCTTAATGACTAAAAGGCTATAGAGGATGTTAGTAGACAAAGAATCATTATGGGTGAGATGGATGCATAGTTATATATTGAAGGGTGAAAGTATTTATTACTTAAAAATAAAATTCCCACTATTTATTCACCTCTCAATTACTTAAGCTAAGAAGCTTAGTTGAACTAATATAAGTTGTAGGATTGGACATGGCACCTCAGCTTTCCTAATTTTTTTAGTTAAAAGGTAAATATATTAAACCAAAAAGAATATGTACATGGTCCTTGGGGCATACCCCGACCATAAGCGGTAATCAAAACTGTCCATGTCAACAATACAATCAAGAACATCTAAAGTGAAAGACGTTAAATGTAAGTATACAGTTATTGGGGCATACCCCGACCATAAGTAGTAGTTAGAACCATCTTAGTCAACATTACAATAAAGACCGGCTAAAGTTAAAAACATCAAATATAAGTACATGGTCATAGGGGCATACCCCGACCAAAAGCAATAGTCATAGCTGACCATGTCAATCAAGCACACTTAAAGACCAAAATAGCACAAAGTAAATACACGTTCCTTAGGGCATACCCTGACCATATCAGTGGTCAAAACCGTAAATGTCAATAGTGCAATCCGATCAATAAGAATACAAAAACATCAAAAGGTAATTAGTTCACAAGGATAAATCCCATATAAAATTTTGTACAATATATATTTTATCTTATATACTACATCAAAGCTCGTTAAAGAAGCAGAGTCTAATTGGATGGCATTTCTTGTCTCCCATAATATATATATGGTACACACAAATGACAAACGGACGACTTTGTTTCTTAGACGTGCTTCAGTGTATTCCTTCTTAATCCACTTGACAACACAAGCTAAGGAAGTCATATCTCTTTTTAAGCCCAGCCATTTTCGAACTACACCCCAAACATTACCTACAAAGGAAAATCTAAACAATAAATGGTTAACTGATTCTAGTTCAACTCCACACAATGCACATATTAGGTTAAGGTCAAGGAATGTGAGGTTATCCTTGGTTGGTAGTCAGTTCTGAAAATTGAGCCACGTGATAAAAGAAAATTTGTGTGGAATATATTGCTTCCAAATAAAAGACATCCATAACCTCTTGTCACACTTTACCCGCAATATATCATAAACCTTCCTAGAAGATAGTACTCCATTTACACAAAACTTCTATAGCCCATTCACCACTTCTTGCGGGCTTCCCATCCTATGCACCAGTGAAGTCCAAATTAGTGATAGTTTTTTCAACAAAGGGGAGTCACGGGTTCAAGGTTCCCACTCCCAGATTGATACTCCCCATAAGTGTATTTCATGCATCCACCACACCCATAATGAGTCTGCTTTGGAATGGATATTCCAAAGCACTTTAGCTAGCAATGCCGAATTCCATATCTTACAATTCATCAAACCCACACTACCCTCATTCCTTGGAGCACATAAATCATCCCAAGCCACCTTACAATATTTGTCAACCCATAAGAATAATCAGAAAATAAAGGTTATCCTATCAAGAATGGATACCGGTATAGGGAACGCTTGAAGCTAAAAGGATCGAACCGCTTGAATTACAAATTTTATCAATTCCACATGGACAGCATAAGTTAGATACTTTCCATTCCAAGCATTAATATAGTTCTTAATAGATTTAATCGGCATGAAGAATTGTGCCATCAAGACTTTCATCGGTACTAATGGAATCCCCAAATACCGCAGAGGAAATTCCCCCAAAGGATATGCAACCATCTCCAGAATATTCTCCCTATCCCTTCCAAAGACACCAACCAAATACAAATTTGATTTTAAGGGACTCACCTTAAGCCCAGAGACGCCTTCCAATTCTCTTAGAGCATCCATAAGAATTTTAATAAAGCTAAGATCTCCTTAAGAGAATAGCATTAAGTCATCAGCAAAAGCAATATGGGATATGCCATTCTTTCTACACTTCAGGTGGAAGTGGAAATGAGGGTTCCTGGTCCGCACTTTTAGTAATCTGGATAGGTATTCCAAGCATAGGAGGAACATAATAAGTGACATGGGGTCTCCTTGTCTCAATCCCCGCTACCTTTAAACATACCATATAATGCACCATTCACCAATATAGAGAAGGAGGTTGTGGAGTCACACTCTGTAATCCATCCAATAAACTGCTGAGGGAACCCAAAGCCATATAACATATCCTCCAGGAAAATCCAAGAAATTGTATCATACGCTTTGGTGATGTGCAACTTGATCATGCACTGTAGGGATATTCTCTTCCCTGTATAACCTCTTACCAATTCCTGCGCTAGATATATATTATCCAACATATTTAGACCCGAAACAAAGGCAGAATGTGCTTGGTCCACAATACCCCCAATAACAGAAACCATACGCACCAACAGGATTTTTGTGATCACTTTGTATACAACATTAATACAGGTTATTGGTATGAAATCAGTCACCTTCGACTATTCCTTTGTTTTAGGGATGAGAGTGATGATAGTGTGGTTCAGTTGTTTGAGCAATCTGCCACTAATAAAGAACTCCCTCATAACTGCCACAAGGTCTGGACCAACCGTATTCCAGTGTCTTTTGAAGAATGCCGATGTAAATCCATCCGGTCTTGGGGCCTTGTCATCTCCAATATCATATAATGCTCGCTTAATCTCATTCTACATAACTGGGGCAATCAAAGAGTCACAAGATTATGTATTTAATGTAGCACCATTTCGGATTACCTCAACATCCACCCTGTCCGAAGGAATGAAGGTGCCAAAGAGGTCAGTAAAGAATGTCAAAAAATAACTACTACTTCTTTTATTAAATTGGTGGGGTTGTCATCCTCCTTAATTACATGTGAGATCGCATTCCTCATATTTTTCTTTTTTACTAATGCAAGAAAATATCGGGTGCATTCATCTGCCTCAATAATATAGGTGCACTTTGCCTTTTGTTGGAAACATTACCTCTCCGCATCTAGTAGAAACTTAGCCTTTTCCTCTTCATATTCACTTCATTCTTCAATTCAGTATTATCAAGGTTATTCAGTGATGCTTGTAAGCCAAGGTAAAACTTTCCTTGGCCACTTTTTCCTTCATAGAGATATGGCCATAGCCTTCATTGTTTAGTGATTTCAAAGGCCTTTTGAGGGACTTCAACTTTGAGCATAAAATGTATTAAGCACTTCCATTCACTTCCACCTCCCAACAATTAGTAACAATAGTTTGCATTAGAGGCTGATTAAGCCACATGTTGAAGAACTTAAAGGGTTTTCTCCCACTAGTATCCGATTGCTTAAATTCTACCACCAATGCGCAATGATCTGATTCCACCATCATTTCTATGAAATCAGCTATACATGTATACCTTGATGTTCCACATTCTTGATTTATCATAACTCAGTCCAGTTTTTCCCATAAGAGATTTTTACGCCATGTAAAAAATTCACCTTTCGCTGGAGCATCCTCTAACCCTAACATTATCCGAAACTCTAGGAGATCTTTTAGCAGATATGCTAATGGAGGCCTACACCCTAACCTCTACCTTGCTGCACAAACACAATTTAAATCTCCCAATATAACCCAAGAAAGCAAGACATCTGTTCCCAGCCCTAGTAAATGCTGCTACAATTCCCTTTGTTTAGTCACATTGTATAGCCCATACACAAAGGTAATTAAAAATCTGTGCTGTGTGATACTACACTAAACTTGGAAATGTATATGTTGCTCTCCTACATCCAAAACCTAACATTGAAAAAAGATTGCATTCTAAAGGATACTAATTATGTGCCCTTCTATAGCCTCAAAATTATGAGAATATTCCCAACCGTTAAATCTGTTCTTCATCATCATACCTAAACCCACAATTGAGAGTTTAGTTTCCACAAGACCAACTAAATAACAATTATATTGTCTAATAAGATTGATAACACTATTTTATCTCGAGGCCTTGTTAAGTCTTTAGACATTCCAATAGAGAAACTTCATTAGTCAGTCTTACAACTTTTGTTACCTCTAATTTGCTTGTTTCCTTCATTATTCGTTCCCACTCCTCCAGCTCCAGAACTTTTTACACTCATACTACCACCCTCGATCCCCATTATGTTTATATTTGCCACCTTTTGTTTGCCTTTACTCACAGACTTCCTGCTTGTAACTTTCTGCCACCCGTTTCACCTGTAGTGGAAGTTATTGTCCGTGGTTGCTTAACAATTCCTCCACCTTTTAATACTTCCCTTGTATTTTCCTCATTTTGGGGAGGATTATCATTTCCCCCTTGGTTTAAACCCTCTTGAACCCTTAAATATTCATTTAAACCTATCCCTTCTCCCTGGTTAGGATGAATTAAATTCGGCCCCTCCTGCTCTTCATAAATTTCATTCAAAACCACCCCTTTTCCTTGAGTAGTCTAAGGCAAAGAGCCCTTGCTAGTATTACCTTCTTCTATGATTTTAGCCTCATCATTTTGTGTGGTCAGAACACCTCCCTCATTCCTACTCTCCTTCTTGTGTTTTTTCTTGTTCTTAGCGAAGACTTTGCATTCAAAGGGGTTATGACCAAACTTTTTACACGAAAAGCACTAACTAGGAAAAGTTTCAAAAATTACTGATTGAGTGTTACAGCTTCCTCCTGGCATCTTGACAATATAGCTAGTAACTGGTGGCTTCGAGACATTCAATTCCACCAAGATTCTGGCAAACCCAATTCTAGATTTTGTACTCGTAATTTGATCCGTTCAAATAGGTTTCCCCACCCAAGAAGCTAGTTTTGACAGACCTCTTTCATTCCAAAGTTCCAATGGTACATTGGGAAATTGTAGCCAAGTTGGCACATCCATAAAATCTTCATAGTTGAATGCAAATCCCTGGGATAAACGCTTAAGCAATAGAGTATTACCATAGAGCATATACGGCCCCCCTGCCAGAGCACTAGTTCTATCATCTTCTGTATCAATTTGGAATATAATGCAACCTTTATCATGTGGCAAAATTCTACATCGAAACTCCCATTTAGAAATCAACCCTTCTAACGGTTTCATGCCAAGGAATCTTCCCATGAAGCAACTAACCAAACAGAAGCCCCATTCCTCTTTAATATGAATCACATCTTTGGCCTCCATGATCACATCCTCACCCACCTCCAGAAACCCCAGCTGCATCCCCTGTTTCAAGTCCCTATTCTTTCTGAATAAACTCGCAAAGGAAGGTTTTACGTGGCTCTTCTTGTCTATCAACATAGTCTTCCCTTTATGCATTTACTGAAGAAGGTTGAGTAGTCACTGTATGTTTATTACTGCACACTGGTTTAGGCATTTTGTCATTCACCTTCTAGGCACTTTCTTCCTACTCAGAGCTTTCATTAGTATCAGAGGAGTCACTACCATCCTCCTCCAATTCCATTTGTTCATCATCTGAAGATGATGTTTCCATATCTTCCCCATACTGACCAACTCCACCTTGTATTATTATTCGACTGGTAGCCATCCTGTTATCTCTATCGCTACTCTACAGTGCCTTCAGTAGCTGATTAGTAGGATGGACATTATCCCCCATTGTTGAATGATTTTATGCCTTCGCCCCTTGTATCTCTTCACCCCCAACAACCTCACTCTAAGGCGAACCTGCCACCTACATACCTACGACACATTCAGCAGTGATAACCCTCCCCTTATATGGCGTCTTGTGCCTTTCCCCTATGTCACAAGAGGCCCAAGAGACCCAAACAATAATCACCCCAAAGTCGTAACCCAACTGACTTCACAACTCTGCCATGAAATTGCAATCAATGGATCTCAACCAGAAACACAAGTTACCTCACTAGATAATAAGGATTTAACCCAAGAGATGTAAGCAGATTTGTAATCTAATTTGAACCCTTAGCAAAATCATTAGACACGATACGCCCTAAAATCGCACCCAAATCGAATGCATATTTTCACCCTAACATCTCAACCATAGTAACTTCGTATCATCCACCAGAAACAGAAGCTAAAATCACTAAAGAATAAGGAATGAACCCAAATATTGTAAGAAAGATTATAGGATGAAACGATTAGTGTGTGGAACCTAGGATGGAGTCACCTAAGGTGAGAGAACTCACGCTGGCCCACTTCAAGCGTTCCTATTTTATGATAATTGGAGATGTAATGGGGCACTAATTAACAATGAGTAAGGTATCTAAGCTATGGATAAAGCTCAAGCTAAAGTATGTACATGGATTGAAGAAGGACAATGGCATAATTATCAAAGGGAATTGAGTCACTTGATCCTTAAGTACTCTCCCAATGTTGAGCTAAGAATTGTTATACACAGAATAACAATTTGAATGGTAAATTCACAAATAAAGCTTATGAGATTTGGATTAGATCTAAAGATCAGTTGGTGGCTTAGCACAAGCTTATATGGGATATAAACCTTTTGCTTAAATATTCATTTCTTATGTAGCTATCTATTAAGAATTTCTTATGTAGCCAACTGCAGGAAACACATCCTTTTTTGGACTAGTAGCTGAAAGTATGTCTCAATTATTCTTTAAATGTCACTATTCTATTATTATATAGAAGCGAGTTAAAGACCTTGTAAATTGAAGCTTTAATATAGATTGCTTCTTGGTTGCTATCATATATTTTCTAGACTACTATAACAATTTCTCTATAGTGTACCTTACTAGCTTGATTGAGATAACGGAGTAGCGACACATAATTTGATTTAAGTGCTCTACAAAATTTAATAGTATTCAGATCTATTTTTTAATTTTCTAATCTTCAAGTCTTTAAAATAATATAAAATAATTTTCTTACTATATAGTTTTTAAATTCTTATTGATAGTGTATGGGTTTATTCTTACAAATTTTTATATTAAAATTGAAAATATTGAATTTCTTAAAATAATAACTTTTAAATAATTAAATTCTATGAATAATGAAATACACAAATATATATTTTATAGGTGGTAATAATTAGTGTTATAAAATAAAATTTAGAATATATCTAATGTTTAACTTATCAGGATTTTTGAAATAATTTATCCTATATTTATATTAACTGATTGATTATAAAATTTTAACAAAATAATTTAAAAACTTTTTGCTTCTACAATTGTAATTTGCCTAACGAGTACATCTTTTTAGTTGATTGCAAATGTTTAAGATGTATGAAGCAGGTTATTGAGCCCCAATTTCCCATCTTGTCATAGCAGAATGATATGATATGACTACAACATATCATATTTCTAACATTTTACGATCAAGTCAAGTAGAAGGGCTTAATCAAAGTGGCTACACCTAGTACCATAATTCAAACACTTTTTTCTTCAGAAGGTACAACTAAAGTCGAAGATGGTGCTTTCAAGTACCTTTATGCATGGAGATTTACGCAGACCTGGCTAGCCTGAATGTACCACCTACTTTTCCAACTCTACTGTGCTCTCTTTGGTCCTTCTCTTCCTCCTCTCCCTCCATCCATCCCACTGTTTTCTCTTTCAAAAACTAGACCTTACTAGAAGCACTTTAGTCACAACAGAACATATTTCTTTTTCTTTTCATCTTTTCATACCTGCCAAAACTATTTATTTCCTTACCTAGCTTTGGTTTCTGAACATACAGACCTTAACTAACTCTAACCAAGACGAATTCCCTGTTGTTCCCACTTCCATCCTTCCTCTGCCCCAAACAAAACAACCTCTACTGACACCAACACCACCACACCACCTGCAGCTCCTACCCCCTGCAGCTCCTACCCCCTGAAAAAGTTGGAAATAAGTAATTGGGGCTCACTAGGCATTGAGTCTCATCTTTAAACCTCCTAAGGAAATATATGAAAAGCATATATTTTGCCCAGAGATTGAAATATTATGTGTGCATAGTTGGGAAGCCGCACTTGGTTTCTTCTTTAATCAATGACCCCGCTTCCTAATCATCCATAAGGCCTTATTTAGTTTGAGGGTTAGTAATGGAACGAGATAGAACATAACATACTTCCATCGTTTAGTTGAGGGTTTTATAATGGAATGAAACGGAATAAGAAGAAAGCAGAGGGTTTCATGTTATGTTCCATTTCATCCCAAGCAGTGATAATAAGAAACCTCTTATTCGGGAGGTTTAGGATGGAACGTAAACTAATAAATGCATACTACCTAATAAACCCTCAATAATTTTTCTTAATACCAATTATTTCTTCTAACCCTAATCCCACATTACAATTGAAGTTACGACCTTGAACCTTATAAAATCTGGAAAAGTTCAGATTTATACATAAACTTATTAATTGACAACAAAACAAAAAATCATTAGGAGAATTTTATAAGAATTCTCCTTCGCTTTAATGATTTCCCCACTTTGTAACACTGACGTCCATCTCCACGTAAGTATATCATAAATGCTACAAGATATAAGATGCTTGTGTAGGATAATGATATGGTACCCAAAAGGACCACAGAAAATTATCCTTCTATTAAACTTATCATAACATGGAAAATTTAACGAGACTAATATTAAAGGCATCTTAAGATATGCTTTGAAGGTCTATGTGAAGATGTTATTGAATGGCCATACTGTATCGAAAGTAAGGTAATTAGAGAAGGTTTAGTAGCGAAAATTGTATATAATTAATAATATTTCTATATTATTTCTCCTTAAACTAATAATAATATTTTATATTATTAATAAAAAATTGTATATAATTAATAAAAAAAATTATTATTAAAAATAAAAATTTATTCTTTAATTGTTTGTATATATTTCTATGTAAATAAAAATAAAAATAAATAATTTTTAAATATAAATCATATATAATAGAATAAAATTTATTAAATAATTAATAATAATATTTTTATATAATTAATAATA
>JANIIA010000191.1:36974929-36985575 GCA_027478495.1 Erythroxylum alaternifolium | reverse complement strand
TGGGGAATTCCTCCCCCGTGGGCCACGGGTCCAGATGTCACGCAGGATGTCGGGCCCGTGGACCCGCCCGGGGAGGGATTCCAGCAGTGTCCCTTGCTTGTGCAAGCTCCTATGAATGTGTAAAGTCATGATTTAGAAGTGTTTTTGAGATATATAATCACATATGATCATGTGATTGACCATATATAATCTAGAAACCCTAGTTTCATAATATAAAAGACAATTATGAAGAGGAGACGAGAGAGAAGTAGTTAGAGTCGAAAGCTATGACCAAAGTTAGAGTAGAATGCACTTTTCTGAACTTAGGAAGAGGTAAACATGAAGAATACTTTAAAAGATTCAATATAAAACAACCTTTTATCTAAAATTCAAAGGGATTTCATTAGAGGGAAGGGGGATACACATATCTATGGATTCTTATCTTTTTAATACTTCTTCTAAACTTTTGATGTTTGTTTCGCTTTCTATGTTTAGGAACTAAGTTTGTTTAGTGCCTAGGTAGGTTGAACCTTAGCTAAGATGGATACTATGATTTGATCCTTTATTTAATGTAACTTTTTTCATTGATTCACTGAGATTCAATTATGCATTTTTATTCTTGAATTAATATGTCCAAGATATTAATTCAATGTTTGATTTTATATGATTAAGATTAAGAAATCCTCCTATATGAATAGATTTACCATAATGGGAAAAAGTTGTATGCAAACCTAGAGATTAATCGACATAAATTCTTTGGATTAGGATTAAACCTAATAGAGAAATTCATAAATTGATGTAATGCAGATCTTAGGGGATTTGACTAGAAAGAGATTTAAGTTAATCAATTGAGGATTAGTTATTAATATTCTTGAGAAAGATATTAACATAAGATAGGAATTTTCATAATTCAGTGATTGATAATTGAATTGCATAATAAAGGGTTATTACTTAAGATGTCTTAAGGGGATTTATTACCTAGGAACTAGTTATTTGATATTGAATTAACCTTTGTGATATACTTGTCTTAATTCATTATTGTGTTACATTTTATTTTATTTTAGTTTTAAATTAAATCATCATATTATCCAACGGTTAGATAATATAAAAGAGGTTATTACTAATACTCATAATCCTTCTGGGATCGCCCCATACTTGCTAGTTCTAGCTACATCTATATCGTGCATCTTGCAGTTTAAAATTACATCGATAAGTATCCATCTAACCCATAGGGATTTTCCATATTTAAGCAACCTCTAAGCGTGTTCTGCAATCATTGCCATATTGATCACCTTCAGAGGCATAAATCCAAAACATCATTAAGTTTTGGGAATACAAACTTCCTTCCACTTAATACTTGCTTTATACGTTCCTTATAAACCGCCAATCCAAAAAAATCTTCTATGTTTTCTCAATTTGCTTGACTATTGTGTTTGAGAGTACCAAATGGGAGGCCTAGTAGACACTTAGTGAATTCAAGGCTTAGGATATTAGTTAAGCTCCTCTTACCAATGACAGGGATTTAGAGGAACAACTATGTAATGTTTTTTATTTTGTCTTAAGAGAGGATTATACTTCAAGAGCATTAGTTTATTTGAAGAAATAGGGACATCTAGAAAAATTATGGGTAAAGTGTTGAGAAGCACTTGCAGAAAGATATAGCCACTTTTTTCATAATTTAGCCACATACCAAACATTTTGTTTAACATTTTGAAAGCTGTAATGAGAGTTGAGATAAAAAAGAAAGAGGTCATCCATAAATTTAAACTTATAATCCTCTCCTTCTTGCATATGGCATGATATTTGAAGGAATTGGTTCTTTCCACCTCCGTCTACAGTAATTCGTTGAGAACTTCCATATCTATTGCAAATAGTTATGAAGATATTGGATCTTGTCACCTTAGTCCCTTATATCTTCTCATGATAGTAGAAGGTTCACTATTCACTAGGACATTAAAGGACACTTTAGTAATTCTTTGTTCAATCCACTCTACATATATCCCAAGAAATCCAAAAGCTTATAAAGCATAAGGATAAAAAACTAATCCATTCAGTCATAGACTTTCTGAAAGTCCACCTTCAAAGAGCAATTTTTGCTACTTTTCTTCATAGAATAATGTTAAAATAATTCTTGACTCAAGTGAATGTTGTCACTAACTTGTCTCCCTGGAATGAGAACTCCTTATTGGTATCCAATGTGTGTAGGCAGGACTTGCTTCATTCTTTTAGCCAAGATTTTAGAGATAATCTTGTAGATGAAGTTGTAGCATGCTAATGAGCTATTGATATGTAGTGCTTCATTAACTTTGCTTTTGGCGCTTAGGAATCAAGTTTATGAAAGTTCTGTTTAATTCCTTCATCAAACTCATTTCTTTAAAGAAATCTTCAATAACCTTCATAATTGTGTCCCCAATTTATCGCCAAGCCTTTTTTAGAAAGAAAACATTCATCCATTAAGCCCAGATGCTTTTTTATGGGTCTAAAGCCTTTAGACAATGTACGGTGTCAGATTTGATAATTGGTTTTGACAATATATTCATTTCCTGAATTGTTAACTGATCCTGGACTATTTCTTTGAGTAGTTGCACTGCGGAGGTGACATTTGATGGTGTTCCTAAGGTTATAGAGAAAAAATCAATTGCTTCTTTTAATAGTTGTTATTTTCCATAAGTAGTTGCATTCCCTTTTCTTAGAGATACAATTCTATTGGAAAATTTCCTTGTTGCAAATTTCCTATAGAAGTATGTGGAGTTTTGTCTCACTCTGATAGCCATAAAGTCCTAGAACTTTGTTTCATGATAGAAATTGAGGGCATGTAGTTCAAGATCCTATAGCCTTTCATTAATGGGATTTAGATGTAGTTCAAATTGTCCCTGATTAAGCCTTTGCTTGGAGAAATTCAAATTGTGGTATATATTTCCTATTTTCGACTTGTTATCTTGAATTCCTCTTTGATATTTTGCAACTTCCTAATGCATTGGAATTGTTTTATGCCAGTGCTCCTAGCCATGAGTCCTCTGGTAATTGCATCTGAAGGGGATTCATTTTTGGGTCTGTTTATAAAAAGATAAACACAATGCTAATGAGTAATGGGGAAAGAAGATACACTCTGGAAATTTGTGGAGCTATTCTAGATTTACTATACTCCTATTCAGCTTCTTCCTTACGAACCAAGCTCTTTTTCTGTTTTGTTACTTCGTGTAAAAATTGCCTAGGGAAAATCATTTGTATGTCTCTTGCACAAAATGTTAAATCTTTTATAGTTACTTACTCCTCCTTCATATGGATCCAGCATAGTATTGAAGTTCCAAAGGGGTCTTGTATAAATAAAGCCTTTGGTTCCACGAGATAATTCTCTGGAAGTTGCAGTCGAAGCCATAATTCAGAGATCCATACCATACATCGCTCCTGCTTAAACTTTGCGTTAATTTGAATTATTTGATCACAAATATAGACATTCACCACGTCTACTTCCTCTTTATTATAGAGAACTACGATTCTGCCATTTGGTGACAAGCATAGAACGACACTGGAGCATTTATTTGTCTCTTTTGTAGTGGAGTTCAACTAAACTTAGAAATTTGAAGGCAATATTCAACAAACAAGCCAAATTTACACATTATTTAACAGTTATATAACACTACTCTGTTAACAGCAGAAACCATACGAATTAACTTTTAAAAGACTCTAATCAAACTTATTTGTGAATGGTGGCCACGTCCAATGCTGATCCATAAGCTCGGTGTAGGGCCTCAGCGCACCAACCGTGCCCATCATCAACCGTTGGCATTCTCACTTCCATAAAGGGTGCTACAGGATGGTCATTTCCAGTCATCCTCACTCCAGCGAAGACTCTCAACACATTTGACGCATCAATGTCCATACACACATCTATCTCTGGAACTCCTTTGGGAGCTGAAGGGATTCCCACAACCTTGAAATACCCCAGCAGATGATTTTCTTCTACTTTGCTCCCTTCACCTTCATACACAACAATTAGTGCCTCAGTTTGATCATCACGAGTGGTTGTGAACAATGACTCTCTCCTTGCGGGCATCGTTGTGTTCCTAGGTATTATGGCAGCAAACTTGTTTCCATCAGCACTTATCCCTATTCCAAGAGGAGTGGTCTGGATTGTTAATAGATCCAAATTCCCAAAAGGATCACTGATTCCTGAAGCCACTGCTCCTTCTAATGCTGCCCCACAGACTGCAGCTTCCAAAGGGTTCATTCCTTGGTAAAGATCCTTTGCTTTGCATATCTCCTTGACAAGATTTCTTATCTTAGGGATTAATGAACACCCACCTACAATTATTATGTCACTCAAGTCTTCTATATTAACCTTCGAGTCACGTAAACACTCTGTTATGAGGCTTTCACACTTCTCAAATATCTTTTGGTTCACTTTCTCAAATTCCTCCTGGTAAACTACCTTGCAAATTCTTAATCCATTCCCCAAGTCAACATCAACCTGAACACTTGTCTGGAACGATAGCCTGTGGATTGCATCTTGGGTGGCAACACGAAGCAATGCCATTGACCTAATTTCATTAGCCCCATGAATTAAGGACTGGTTTTCCAAATTTGGTACAAGATGCTGCATCATATTCTGTATCAAGTCTTCTCCTCCAATAGGAGCACCTGCTAATGCTTTGATCAGTGACACTCCTCCACCAGTTGCTGACACAGCTATATCACAATAACCAGCACCCATATTAAAAATAAGGGCATTCTTTTCAATCCCACTACCCATATTTTCGTGTACAATCTGTTGCTGCTGCTGCGCATATAACAATGCTACAGCAGTTGGTTCCGGCATCAGCCTGAGGACATGAAGACCAGCCATAGCACAAGCTCTTTCAATTCGGGACAGCTGGAATCTACTAAATGACACTGGAATAGTGAGAACAACATTTCTAATTGTTTGCTTCAACTGAAGTTCAGCCATGGATCGCAGCTCCACCAGAAATATTGCAAGGACTTCTACAGGAGTAGTGGACCTCCAAATATTGTTCACCAAGGCTGCAATGAATGGTCGAGCACCAATGTTCAAAGTTTGCACCAAGAATGGAAGGTTTTTGCTGGCAAGAACTACCGGATCAGTGTCTACTCTCCCAATCAGACGTTTCATATTGAAGATTGCAGCACCAGTTAAAATTTCTAGCTCGTTGGAGACTTGGTTGCTGACTCCACTTGAAGGAGTTTCATCCTTGAACGTGACATATGATCGCATCAATTTCTGATTTCTAGTATTCTTGAGCAACTCCACTTGAGAACCATTCCATACAGCAACACTGCATTGTGAAGTGCCAATGTCAATACCAATAGCAATTTCTGGAAAAGCAGACGAAGATTTTTCTTCCCCAGTGGTCTCACTATCAGATGCTACAGTGTACTGAGGCTCAGCCATTCCTGAATCGTGAAAAATTAAAACTGATCAATGAACTATGAATAAGCAACATCACATAGGAAGTGAAAGTTGAAATAAACTGACAAAAAACCAAGTCTGAATGATAATCATAACGATACTAATTCCCTTCAAGAGGAAAGCAACACATAGCATTCCCTTTGCGTAACAATATCCATTTCTTTTAACTCGATTAAAACATAAATAGTTCTAATCTCTTCAGTTGATTCCAAGGAAGTCTGGTTGCTGGTTTCTTGCACAAGTTGTAACCTTGCATTCTAGTAAAGAGATTTGTTCAAATTTCTTTACTAGTGTAGTGTATGGGATTTTCCCAGTGGATTGTTTCTAAACTTTATCTTGTCCTAAAAAAAAAGAAAATCAACAACGCTTCCTATACCGATAATTTACAAAAATAAAAAATAAAACAGGCTTCCTATACCGATGCAAGAAATTTCCAGAATTCTTAAAAAATTACCAAAGCCTATGCCACCACAAGATTTATATAAGATTTAAACCGCCTTTTCAACCACTGAAAAATGAAACAAACGTAAATCATCATTCATATCTCATTGACTTAAAAATAATGGAACCAGCACCTAACTTTTGCACAACTGAGTTAGAAAAAGATAGTTCACGTGGGTTTTTTTGGCAAGCACTATAACATGTCGATGACCATCAATGAACATAATCAAGTGAGCAAATGCTAAAGCCAATAACCCCATTAGTAAAACGAAATGACCTGCATATTCTCAAGAAATTACGCAGGGAGGCCACAATTACACAAATTAAATGAACCAATCACTCTTCACAGGCTTGCAGTTTTAAAAAAAAATCCACATTTCCAACTCCCAAACAAAACAAACAGCTACGACTTTTAGCACTTACAGAATTGATCGTCCAGAGTTAATGAATATGAAGAAAGACAAACAAAGCAAGTATGAGCGTCACACAGTGAAGTTGAAATCATCGAGAAAGACCAAAAGCTAAAAAAGTCGAACCTCGTTGTTGTTGTAAGATGTAGAAGGTGCGAGAGAGACAGAACTACGACTGGGAGAGAAATGGTTGGTTTATATATTGTAAATTGTAATAGACAAAAAGGTGGTACTCTGGTTTTCTAGAGTTTCCTAGACATTCTGGTTTACTCTGCTTTCGCTGCTTTGGGCTTTGGATATGCTTTTCACTCTGGAGTCTACACTACAATACTCGGCCTGTGTTGATTTCATTTCTTTGAAGTGTGAGGACTGTGGTTGGACTAATCAGATGCTATAAAATTTTTAAACAGCCAACTGTGTGTAATTTTATTATCGTTCTTTCATTCATATTGTTTTGCAATTGAAGATAATGAGATGCTCGTATTTGCTGCACAAGTAACCTATCCTTTCCTTGCTTATTTCTTTTTATTTTAAAACAATGTTACGGAGATAATAAATGTGAATATATATCTGTATTCAATACTTATCACAGCAAAATTTTCTTCTATTTTTGGTAATAATAATTAATATTTTTGAAAATTAAACTAAAAGTTAAAATAGTAAGACAAGATTTAAATTTTTTTTAATAAATTGAAGAGTTAAAAAAGGTCATCTAAAAATTTAAAATTTAATTATAAATAAAAATTAATTGATTTAGCTTTTAGCAATAAAATTATAAAATTATAAAACTAAAAAGTTGACCGGCTCAAAATTTTTATTTTTAAACTAAACAAGTCGATTCAATATTTAACTTAAAATTACCTACATTTGAAGTATTAAAATAACTAAGAATACTTAGGGTAGTCATTATTTTAGCTTAATTTTTATTACTCAAAACGTTTTCCTTATGAGAGGAGGAGTAACTTAAGAACACGACTAGTACTATGAAATTGGATTGTTGAATGTCAATTTTAAGACCTAGTTATTCTTTCTTTTATACGTTTTTATGATAATGATCTGAACGAGAAAATTAAAATTAATAGAAATTCGTCTTTTTACAACTCCCATTATCACTAACCCTCATTTCAATTTTACCATTGAAGGTGCTTCGTTTCCGAGCTCTCGTCCTCCACAAATCCAAAATCTGTCGTAACCGTAAAGGGACATGTTTCTAACTTCTCTAAAATGCTTCACATTTGTATTATAGGTATACATCTGTAAGAATGGACGTTGGTTTTCATAAAAATTGTTATTAGAAAATTAGGACAGGATTCGATCCGATCCTACGCATTGACATATATAGAGAAATAATTACAAACCTTTTTTGTATTTGATTTTATTTAAATTTACAATCACTTAAATTTTATATAATAAAAATAACAACATCCAATAAAAATCCTATTGAAACGCGGAGTCTGAAGAGGTATAGTAATATTCAACCTTACCTTCAACTACTAGAGAAGCTATTCCCGAACGACCCGTATGAATGAATGAAAATAATAATAATAAAATAATAATAATAATAAAAGGAAATAAATAAGTAAATAAATAAAAAATGAATAAATACACATAATAATAATAACAATAATAATATTAATATTAATAATAAAAACACAAAATATGATAAATAACTAATATATAGAAATAATGGTAAAAATAAAATAAAGATGATTCTATAGTAATAATAATAATAAAAAAACACGAATTGCTATTCGTATATTATTTCAAAACTTAATTATTTTCTTCTTATTTTATTTGACCTATTTTTAGAATTAGTTCATTTCGACTATCGTAGTCACGTAAGGTTCGATTTCTAACGATATCTATAAAACCATGACTATTAGCTAAATTTTTCTTTTTTTTTTCCCTATGATTTGAAATCCACAGTTAATAGTATGTAATTTGTAGCTTGTTGAAGTAATACCCCGTAAATAGATATTTTGTGGTTTTGTTGCTTTTATTTTCATTACAAATTTGATTTTGTAGCAAAAGCTATTTTGTGAATAAGCTATGTAGCTACTAATTTTTAATGACATTTTTTAACTATTCGAGTTTCATAGAAGATAGGAAATACAAATTTATACCAAAATTAATGGCTTTTAGCTATATTTTTTAACTACAAAAATGATTTTTGTTCTCAAAACTTTTAGCCATAGAAGTATTTTCGTATTGAAAAAAAATCCAATGCACCACTGAAACGACGTCTTTTCTTAAGTTAATAAACTAATTGACTGCTTTGTTTTTTCTAATCATTTCTTTTGATTCTACTCCGACTCCACTTTGTACCCCTATTCTAATTCTACTTCTTTTGTTACAAATAAGAATCAAAGCATGTAGTAGACAAGAGAAGGAAGAAAATGACGACGAAGAACAAGTATTAGTAAATAAAAGTATATGCATCGTATCTATAACGATCGTAATAACCAAACAATAGACAGAACACGTGTCATCATCTTAAGGATACTTATATTGTTTATTACTCGTATATTAGTGAATTGTCTCTCCTCTTTTGTATTTTCTTACTCTTATTCTTTACCCTATTCTCTTACCTTTCTCTTAACGTTCCATCAAACATTCTACCAACTCAATTGTAGCGAATCTCGAGTATAAAATATCATAGCAGTTAGTATCAGACTAGACCACCTTTTTCTTTTATAAGAAAGAAGCCGAACAGTAAAATTATACAACTAGTTTAGAGAAACAAATTCTCGACAAATCCTTTAGTAGGATAAGGTGACACTCAATCGGTGAATGATGAAAGTACATAACTTTTACAGTAAAATGACTGGCATAGCTAGCTAATCAGTCAGCGCATCTGTTGCTCTTTCAAAACACATGTCGATGAGTAACAGTCCAATTTCGAGAGAACAACTCATGTATACTCCGGACAAGAGGGTGAAGTGTCCGGGATCGCCGGTCGGACGAGACGAGAAGATCGGACACCGCTTTAAAATCAACTTCCAGTTCCACTCGGCAGTAGCCCAGGTTCCAAGTCAGTGTCAGTGCGGTATGAACGTCCCAGAGTTTCACGGTCAGATGCGAACACCAGCTAATATATTGCGAGAAGCCCCCAGCTACTGTCCTGCACTATCAAATGGCAGGTCCCTAGACTACCTTTGGTCGTATCTTAGTGGCAAAAACACACCATAGGAGTAGAGGTACGTCGTTTGGAGGAAGGAACGAAGAATTTACTGAAAGCACAAATGAGAAAAGAAAAGGAAATCAACGATATCACGTTAATGTTCCAACAACTCATGCAAAAGATAAGAAAGGAGGATACACAAGTCACCATGAGAACCCTAGAAGACAACGAAAACCACACAGTGCCATCTAAATTTAGCAAAATAGACCTCTACATTTTATGTGGCAGGCGTGAAGAGTTGGACCTACCAATGTGAACAATTTTTTGCAATCAACTAAATACCAAAAAAACTAAAAATGAAAGTAGCATCCTTGCACATAGGAGTAGCGCAAGATTGATACCAATTAGTGATAAAGAATAGAAATGGAGGAGAAACGCTGTGATGGGAAGAATTTCTAACCATTTTGGGACATAGATTCGACAAAGATATATGGGAAGACCCAATAAGTGATATTAAAAAACCGAAGCAGGAAGGTTTAGTGCTAGAGTACTCTGCTCTGTTTGAAAGATATTCAAACAAATTATCATTGTAAGAAATGTACCTCATAGGTTTCTTCCTGAAAGGTCTCAAATTGGAGTTGGAGCTCATAGTCAAAATGATGGATCCACTACTAGAAAACAAGACAATTTGTGACATTTTTAAAATGTCACAAAATGTTAAAAAATGTCACAAAATACAATCTGCAATGTTTTAAAAAATATCACAAAAACGTCACGAAATATGATGTAGGCAAAGAGTTTTTGTAACGTTGTGTAAAACGTCACAAAAAACACTTACATTCTGTGATGTTTTTAAAAACATCACTAAAAGATTAAACTTTCTGTGACTTTTTAAGAAAATATCGTGAAATATG
The DNA here is from genome assembly GCA_027478495.1 of Erythroxylum alaternifolium. NCBI lineage: Eukaryota > Viridiplantae > Streptophyta > Magnoliopsida > Malpighiales > Erythroxylaceae > Erythroxylum > Erythroxylum alaternifolium. The sequence goes on along the minus strand of JANIIA010000191.1, from coordinate 36,975,282 downwards.
AATGTCATAGAATCTGTTACATTCCGTAACGTTTTTTGAAAACGTCGCAAAAAGAATAAAAAATCCAAGAGTTCTCTTTTTTTTTCTATAGCATAACTAACCTAGCTGAAAACGTGAAAACGTTACAGAAAGACATTCCGTGACATTTTGGAAACATCGCAGATAGTTTTATTATTTTTTATTTTGCAAAAATCATTTTAATTTAACAATTTTTTAATTTTAATAATTATTTTTTAAAATACATTTTTAAATCTTATTTGTTTAATAACTATTCATTATTATTTATGAATTTTATTTATTTAATAATTCTTCAATTTTTTTAGTATATCATTAATTTTAATAATTATTCATGT
>JANIIA010000191.1:36879897-36910173 GCA_027478495.1 Erythroxylum alaternifolium | reverse complement strand
TGTGCCAACCGATATATATGTCACAAATAACTTATGTCTAACGTTCATTTAGCTTAAGTCATATAAATGTCTCACAAGTATGTGTTCTAGCCGTATGTATAGGTGACAGGATGTTACATGGCATCTCCTATCTATCTAACGTACTTCTTGTATCTAGAACTAAATATTCAACACTCATTTAACATTCATTCTAAAACATAAAAATTAATTCAAAATTAAGCATTCCTATATTCCAGCATAAAATTTTCATTATAAAAATGTTGTTTAATTCTCAATTAAACATATATTACATCAAATATTTGATGATAAATAAACTATCATCATCAATAGTAAGTATTAGGAATAGCCACTAGACATATTCACTTCTCTTTGTGCTACCATTTCCTTGACATAGTTATACTTGATATCTATGAGATTGAATTGATATCAATATTTGAGCTCTTTAATACTTTCTTTCAATGCATCTATCCATACACAACATAATGTGCATGAGATTACTGATTTCTTCAAAATAAAGAACTATAGTTATCACATATTGTAGCATCCTGTCTCTCAAATTGTTGAGAGATTTAAAGTATTAGACTAATGAGTTATATGAGTGGTAGCATATAGAAGGAAATTGGTACATCTATGACATGATTTCATAATTATGTTCAAATGCATAATATGAGCATACACACATTAATTGTGAGATAGACAAATTGCACTCAATTGATAGATTCCGGGGTATGAAACTAAGATGAATGTGATAAATGACTGAGCATAATGAATGAGATATAAATGTGTATTTCCAATGTCTTATACTTTGGTTTACCAATGACAAGAATTGATGGATTATAATTAGTAATTTGAAATTAATTGGTACGATTGAGAGAATTATGAATTAATGTGTATTTTTGGACTAGGATAAATGCCAAGTGGCAAGATAATTAACAAATGGCAGTAGAAATAATTGATATATGGTAATAGAAATAAATGACAAGTGGCATAGAAAATTGAGTGACAATTTGTTTATAAATTAGGAGACAAATGGACTAGTTATTAAAGGACTTTGGGTATCATAATTAGAAGACGTTATCTATGTTGTCATGACACTTACCAAGCATTAACCTAAGACATATTCATTTGAAAGGACATTTTCATTGTCTTTCATTTAGTTAAATGCTCTAATCTTCTTCATATGCTTCTCTCCATTTACGACCCATTCACTATCACCCTCTCAACGTTGAGCCTTGCTATCATCCTTCACTTTACCACTCCAAATGTAACATCCCATTACCATAGGATACGTACCTAAAGATATGTACCTATGCTTTAGGCACATAATCTACGATAATGGTATGTTGGAGCAAAAACAAATCTAACTCGCACATGACATCATTTAACATACTTGATATCATTATCATTTCTCTTAAAACATTCACTTTATTCATTGATAAAACATACATTGTTGAGTATACAAGAAGTTCCGAATTCAACAATTCAATAAAAGTTCAAAAAAATGCAATACAGACTCGAACTGATCCCGACCTCTATCCTTCACTTGTATGCTATAGGTATACTCCCGTTAGCCTAACGGGGTATTCTTCTGATCCTGAAAAATAATTGCAAATTTTGGGTGAGTTTTCCGAACTCAGTGAGTGAACCATCATTGATGGATTCACCGGATCACACAGATATAATACATCTCAGGGTTATTCATTCAACAGATGAGCATATATTTAGGAGTAAGAATAACAAAAGATTAGCTAGTTCAGCTACACGTACTTACATGGGACATGCATGGGACGCATATTCATTTATTCAATCAGATAAGCATCTATTCTGAAATTAGCATAACAGACAATCATTCATTTCAACTTTCATAGCGTTCAAACATTGTGCACGTAATTGCATCATGAGACTCTTATTCGTTTTTATTGTTGTGACTGAGTGCCTTTCAAAAACATATACAAAGTTTTGACCCATAGGGCTCCATCGGAACAAATTCACGGAGCATAGTTCGACGTGCAGAACATATAGATCACAGAGCAAAGCTCTACGTGGAAACGCTTCTAACTGGCATCTCAAGTCACAACGCCTTTATCTGAACATGCATTTTATGAAATGCATCAAATACTGAATAGATCATACACAAAATCTTATGCAAATGTTCAGATGATATTTTTATAATCATCGAACCTCAGTCCGACATTTAAATATCATTGAGAAACATAATCATTCGAAATCATAACAAAGCAGACACGTCCAATATGTGATCGCAGAACAAAACTCCTCGGACCTTAGGTCCGAAATTTAGAACCAGCACACACACAATTCAATGATATTGGAAGTTAACAAATTGAATGCATATAATCAAATAATCCTAGGAATTCATCTAGGTTGGCTCACAGTATGCTCCCAGAAGTTATTGCCTGGATGGCCGGCAATATCCGTTTGTCGTTCAATGCGTTCCTCTAAAACAGACAGAACACATTCGTAATTACCATCTTTTGTATAAACGTATCAACATTATCAAAGTATAGGAAATATGCATGATGCACGTTCAATGGCACTTCCTGAGTTTCCCCATAATCTCGTTCTCTCTTAGCAGAACTTATCACAAACCTCTAATATCACGGTTCAGTTCTTATTGTCCTCTCGTAACTTAGAGGAATGCAGTGGATATAGGTTTATTTATGGAAAGTGCATCTTTACAGACGATGTGCCCTTACAGAGGAAGATGAGTTACAGAAGAAGACGATATACAGAAGAAGATGATTCACAGAAGGAGATGTCGTCACCCAGAGGAAATTGACGTCCTTACAGAAGAAGTCTTCCTCTTAACATAACTTTTTCTACAGAGATCGGATTTAATTGTTCTCTACATGATTCGAAGGAGGGAATCACGATATACAAACTTCATGAAGAGCTCGAAGGTCAATTTTATCTTCTGAAGGATCAAAAATAGGACAGAAGATATACAATGAACAGTGATACAGACGATATTTTATGATTGCCATAACTTTCTCTATAGACATCGAATCAAGATGTTCTTTATACGGTTCGAAAGAGGATTTCAAGATCTATAATTTTCATATAAACCTCAAAGGTCAATTCTATCTTCTGAAAGGTTGACAATGGGACAGAAGATAGGTATAGACGGATATAGAAGAAGCAAAACACAGAAGGAGTTTATAAGCAGTAACATAGACGAAGTTCATTCGTCTGTGAACAGTAACACAGACGAAGAGAGTGAACAGTAACATAGACGAAGTCTGGCTCATAGAAGAATGCATCTTGACATCGATGCATCCTCACAGAAGAAGATAACTGACGACAGAGAATGACTTATAGAGGATGCATTTGCATCTGTAAGGTAATTTACAACACAGAATGACTTGTAGAGGATGCACTCGCGTCCTTACAGAGGAAGATGACATCACCCAAAGGAAGTTGATGTCATCACAGAGGATATAAAACAGAAGAAGGGGGAGCAGAACATATTATCCCTCGTGCCTAAACGAGTTCTATACATCATATCCCTTGCTATTACACTTTCAAACATGCAAGGATCATCTATACTACTCCCTTCTTAGCTCCAAAAAAACTTCAAACAATTCCAAAGAGCCAAAACTCACATATATACCAAAATCACAGTCTACGATTTATGCTTACATATTCTTTCTGCATCTTCTTCCCTCTGAGGTTACTTATTAACCTAACTAACAGTCAGAATCCTTGTATTATCTCTCCACTGTGAACCCCTTTTCATGCAGATATATATATTCAACATGCACATGCTTATTTACACTGTCAAATAATATTATAACCACTTACTTGCTTAGCAAGTGCTCAGTGTAATTGTTTTAACACTGAAATCAGGATCAGTACCACAAGGATTTCTGGATCACTATTCAATGGTGAAGGTCAGGGGAAAGAGTTGCTCTAGGGGGTATTTTAGTTAGGAATGGAACCTATGATAGATTCTTCCTAACTCCAACAATATAATTCGTGAGTCCATTCTATGTCTCTCACGTGTACTATTCATCTCCACTGACTTACCAGTTGTCATAATGATAATCTGAAATGGAACCTTCCTAACTTAAACAATATTATCCCCGTGCTCCTTACGTGTACTAAATGCCAAATGAGAGCATATATATAATTGAATGTTCATTTAGCTTAAATCATATAAATGTCTCACATAGTTATGAGTTCTAGCCGTATGAATAGGTGATGGGATTTTACAGACAGCTTCTACCTTGTCTATTTTAGCAAGGACTGCTATGACAAATGCAAGATTTGTAGTGGAGATTTTTGATGGTACTGGTCATTTCGGCATGTGGCAAAGAGAGGTTCAAGACACTCTTTTTCAGCAAGCTTTTGACATTGCCATTGAAGAAAAGAATCCAGATGATGTTGAGGAGAAAGATTGGAAGACTATAAATCATTTGGGATGTGGTACAATTCGATCATGTCGTTCTAGAGAGCAAAAATATGCTTTCTCAAAAGAAACGTCTGCATCTAAATTGTAGAATGCATTGGAAGAGAAATTCCTAAAGAAACACAGTCAGAATAAGCTTCATATGAAGAAGAGACTGTTTAGTTTTTGTTATGTTCTGGGTGCCACTATAAATGATCATATCACCAGTTTTAATCAGTTAGTTATTGATTTAATGAATTTAGATGTGACATTTAAAGATGAAGATCTGAATTTGATGTTGTTGGGATCCTTCCTGAGGAGTTTGAGTTTTTTGAAACTACTCTACTTCAGGGGAAGGTTGATATGTCTCTTAGTGATGTTACAGCTGCTTTATACAGTCATGAATTATGAAGGAAGACAAAGGAAGAACGTGCAACTGGAGTAGCAAATGCTTTGGTAGTTAGAGGTCATTCGCTGAGCCAGATTAAAGGAAAGAAAGGGAGATCGAAGTCAAGGCTTAAATTGAGCAAAGATGAATGTGCCTTTTGTCAGGAAAAAGGGCACTAGAAAAATGATTGTCCAAAGCTGAAGAATAAAAATAAACCTGATAAGGGAAAGGCTATTGCAAATTCGAATGTTGCTTAATGTGAAGGTATAAACTCAGATCTTTCACTGGTTGTTACATCCTCAATATGCCATTCTAGTCCATGACTGCTATTCAGGCTGTAGCCATCACACGTGTCCCAATCGAGATTGGTTCTCTGATTTTAGAGAGCTAGAAGGTGGAGTTGTTTACACAACAAATGACAATCCCTACACAACAAATGGGATTGGCTCAATTTGCTTAAGGAATCATAATGGAACAAACAGGACTCTGACAGATGTCAGATACGTGCCAAGTTTGATGAAGAATCTCATTTTTGTGGGAGTCCTAGAATTAAAAGGCTACATTATAAATGCAGCAAATGGAGTAATGAAAGTCATCTTTGGTGCACTTGTGGTAATGAAAGGAATTTGAAGAAACAATAACCTGTATTACTACCAAGGTAATGCAATTATTGGAACAATAGTAGTAGCTTCTAATGATGATCAAGAGCTAGAATCAGCTAGGTTGTGGCATATTCATTTAAGACATGCAGGTGAAATATCCTTCAAGATATAAGTAAATCAAGAATTGTTGAAAGGAGTTCGGGCCTAAAAATTATACTTTTATGAACATTGTGTCAAAGGGAAGCAGAAAAAAGTGAAATTCAACATTGCAATCCATAATATGAAGGGTATTTTGGATTATGTTCGCTCTAACATATGAGGACCTTCCAAAATAGCTTCTTTGGGAGGAAAACACTATTTTTGGACCTTTGTTGATGATTTTTCCCGAAGAATATGGCTGTATACTATGAAGACTAAGGATGAAGTGCTAGGAGTTTTCCTCAAATAGAAAAACACAGTGAAAACTCAAACAGGCAGAAGGATCAAGCGTCTGGGTACAGATAATGGTGGGGAGTATAGGAGTGGTCTAGTTTTAAAAGTCTACGAAGATGAAGGTATTATCAGACACTTTATAGTTAGGGATACACTACAATAAAATGGGTGGAAGAACATATGAACTGGACATTGCTGGAGAAAGTTCGGTGTATGTTGTCTAATGCTGGGTTAGGCAGAGAATTTTGGGCTATATTCTTGCCATCTCATCAATCTCCTTCCATCAACTGCTACTGGTGGTAAAACACCTTTGAAAAATGGTTTAGAAAACCTGTTACAGATTATGATTCCTTACCTATGTTTGGTTCCACTGCATACTATCATGTTAAGGAGTCAAAGTTTGATTCACGTGCAAAGAAAGTAATTTTCACGGGGATCAACTCTGGTGTAAAAGGATATCATCTTTGGTGTCCAGAGTCAAAAGAAAATAATTTTCAGCAGGGATATTACCTTTGACGAATCTACCATGTTAAGGAAGGTGTCAACTAAAAATGTTAAGAGTGGAGTTTGAAGGAAAAATTGTTATCCCAACAAATGATAAAGCAGATGTAGAAACTCCTTTGGTAAAAGAAGAGCCAGATGAAGAAGAGATTCCAATGCAAGAACCTCCATAGCAACAATTACCAATTGCATCGAGAAAACCGAAAAGGAACATTCAAATATCTACTCGTTATGTTAATATAGTGGCTTATACATCTCCAATTGAAATTAATGACATTCCTACCACTTATAAAGAAGCAGTTCGAAATTCAGAAGAAGATAAGTGGAGGATAGCCATGAATGAAGAAATACATTCTCTTCATAAGAATCAGACGTGGAAGCTAGCTAGTCTCTCAAAGGAAAAGAAGGCAATTGGATGCAAATGGGTATACCAAAGAAAGATGGATTTCCTGATAAGAATAATGTTCATTACAAAGCAAGGCTGGTGGCCAAAGGCAATGCTCAGACAGAGGGAATTTTTTATAATAAAGTTTTCTCTCTAGTTGTGAAACATTCCTTCATTTGAATTTTATTGGCTTTGGTAGCACAGTTTGATATGGAACTAGTTCAATTGGATGTAAAACTACGTTTTTACATGGAGACTTAGAGGAGAAAATCTGTATGACTCACCTGAAGGATTTTAAGTTGCTGAAAAAGAAAATATGGTGTGCAAGCCTGAAAAATTGTTGTACAGATTGAAGCAATCTTCAAAGAAGTGGTACAAGCGACAAGATGGATCTTACATCTATCTTCTCCTATATGTTGATGATATGCTGATAGCTTCAAAGAATCAAAGAGAGATTGATAGATTGAAGATTTAGTTGAATCAAGAGTTTGAAATGAAGGATCTGGGTGAAGCCAAGAAAATTCTCGGCATGTAGATAAGTAGAGACAGAAAGTTGGGGAGACTGTGCTTGACTCAAAAGCAATATTTGAAAATGGTACTACAACATTTTGGTATGGATGAAAAGTGAAAATCTGTTAGTACTCCACTCGCTCCTCATATGAAGCTCAGTGCACTCTTATTTCCAAAGAAAGATGCAGAACGAGAGTAAATGACTAAAGTACCGTATGCGAATACAGTTGGTAGCTTAATATATGCTATAGTGTGTATAAGGCCCGACATTTCATAGGTAGTTGAGGTTGTGAGTAGGTATATGCATGATCCTGGAAAGGAACATTGGCAAGCTATGAAATGGATTCTACGGTACAATCTAAACACCATAGATGTTGGTTTGGTATTTTAGCGGGATAAGCAAGGCGGTCAATGTGTAGTTGGATATTATGATTCGAACTACGCTGGTGATTTAGATAAATATCGATCAACTACTGGCTATGTGTTTATATATCAATCAACTACTGGCTATGTGTTTACTCTTACAAAGGCGCTGGTCAGTTGGAGGTTTACCTTACAGTCAACAGTTGCTTTGTCGATTACGGAGGTAGAATATATGACAGTACAAAGGCTATGAAAGAGGCAATTTGGCTTCAAGGATTGCTTGATGAATTGGGAATTGGACAGTAGCATGTCAAAAGTACAATGTGATAGTCATAATGTTATTCATTTAACAAAAAACCAAGTTTATCATATAAGGACGAAGCATATTGATATCCGTTATCACTTTGTACGAGAGGTTCTAGAAGAAGGTGGAGTACCAAGCTAGAAGATTAAGACTACTGAAAATCCTGTTGATATGTTGACAAAGGTGGTGACTACAATCAAGTTCCAACATTATTTGGACTTGATCAATATTGCTAAAAATTGAAGATGGGCACTGTAAAGTGCATTTGAAGACAATACTAAAAATGAGTTTTGTGAGAGATTTGAAAAAGATTGAGAAATATGTGAAGGTGGTGAATTGTTGACTTATGACATATTTCTGATATCCTAAATTGGAAAATTGTGAAGATAGGAGAGCCTCCTTAAGCTATGAAAGGAGGGCTTTTCATCTTTATCTAACATCCCAGAAATTGTCTTTTTATAGGACAAAATTCCTTATCTTTTGTAATATTTCACTTATATTATTTCTTGAAAATAGTGAAATATCAATTTAGTAGTGTCTAAGGAAGTAGGCATAATTAGTTGAACTTCATTAAATTTTTGTAATTTTATTTGTCTATTTAATAACTATTGTTGGGTATAGTTGTAGTGAATTATTGTTCTATTAAATTATATGTATAGGAAATCTCTATTTAAGAGATTGAGTTTTAAGTGAGATCGTTTGTGACCCCTCCAGTTTTCCTTGAGAATCTACTTAATGTGATTTTTTAGTACAATCGTTCACACTATTCACGTAGGCAATAATATTCAAGGTGAATTTGTTATTATTGGCAGAAATTAACCTGAGTTTCATAGTGAGCTTGTTCATAGTGTTCATCTAGTCTTGTACAAAGAATGTTCCTATCGATCTCATTAGCTGAAAGAGTTTGGAAGGAGCATTCAATCTCTAGAAGATTCGTGGATTGATGGACTTTTAACGGCCGACGCATGTAATTTGAATGCAATGTTTAGAAACCAGCATTGATCGTAGAGCTAGCAATTTCGAGAAATACCGCCAATCGGTAGAAGATATACCTTCCCCTTACTCTACTAATAAGGTAAGAAGCCTCTTGTAAACTTACAATGCGGGACTGCCAAATACAGGATAATTGAGGATTTAACAGAATTGAGGATCGTAATACAATTATTAGCTCATCAATTTATCAATTAAATTTATAAAACACCTATCCAATGGGAACCAACCCATATATAAAAACCATCCGTCAATTACCAGCTTTTAATAACTAAGGGAAAAGGAACAGAAAAGTTGCTATAGCAGCCATTGCCAAGGCAAGATTAGCAGAAGAAATCTTCAATGCCTCAAGCGACATTGCGCTACTACGTGGGGATGATTGATCAGGAGTTTTAGCGGAAGGAACTGGAGGAGAAGGTTGCACAGAAGCAGAAGGAGATGGAGCTAAGGCCGGGTCGCGAGGAACATTGATGTCAACTTTCTGTCCAGCTTCGCAATGGCCAGGTACACCGCAGAAAAAGTAGTGGTGACCACGGGTTTTGATGGTTATAGAGTCATTACCAGTGGTGTACGCGGCTATAGGAGCAGAGGTGTTGCATGCTCTGTACATGGCGTGTGTTACTCGCATCACGTTATGGAATTGGGCGTTGTACTCAAAAACTGAAACAGCCATGATGAATATATATGAAGAATAATTATAAAACTTGAAGACTATTGAATTGGAACCACAAGCAAGGTACACACAGGAGAGAGACACTGTTCCAAATTATTACTCCCCTTTTGGACCAGAGGAGGAATGCATATGTTTTTGTAATTAGTACAATACCAATGTCAAATGCATGCCTCCAATGAAAAAGACCATAATTAAATTCACAGGTGAAACAGCGTTGCTGTAAAAGCTAATTATGATTGAAGCGCATGCTCTACCACAAACGGATGCCTAAAGTAATGAATATACGGGCTAGATGTTTTCGTTGCACTAAAACAAGAAAACACAAAGTGTACATGTCCAGATAGATGATATTCACGATAAAACCAAAGCCGAGAATGGAATTGTCATCAAGATCAATGACTAAAGTCCAAAGAACAACCATTGCCAACATTGGATTTACCAACTACCAAATTAAAGAGTTGCATACCGTCCATTATTACTGTAGAGATCGAGATCAAGGCTCACCAAACTAAGACAAGATAAAGGAAGTAGCAGAAAATGGTACCATATAAAGAATCTGACAACTAAGGATTGCCGTCCTAAGAAAACCCAGAAATCCTTTCCAGAAAAAAAAGAAGGAAACGGTCTTCACCAGGTACTTTGGTCGAGATAAAAAGACATTACCTTCTACTACCAAAACAGAACAGAAAGGAAAGCAATCTGATAAGTGATCCAAGAAAGGTAAAAGGAAAGTTAAGATTGATGTCCTCGAAATTGAAGAAATTACAAAAATCTTACGGATAGTGTCACCAAGTTGAAAGTTCCTGGTAGCAGCCCACTGTTTGTAGTTAACATTGCCAATGGTGGTCCAACCAGCAGAATCACCGACTTTGTACACAGCTGCGTGAATACCCTTCAACATCAACGCCATCAATGCAAGAATACCCAACGTCATCTGCATCATGGCCATTGCTACAGGTACCAGCACTGGATCTGCGTGGGAAGATCCTTGTGGTTTGGGACTTGCGATGGCGAGAGAACTATCAAGAAAGACTTATTAAAGCTTGCACTTAATGACTCTTGGGCTTTCCTAGGTTGTTGAGACATCATTAAATAGACGTTCTTAGAATGACTAATGAGCCTCAGGTCCTCCTACTATTTGATAATTTGAAATCAGGGATCCATTTCATGGATAAAGCGACGAATGTAAGAATTACAATGAACTAGTTAGATATGCTGGCGTCGCTTGGTAAAAATCTCTCTTCTTTTTTCTTTTTTTTTTTAAATTACAAGAGATTATTCACATGTTTATAGGAGTGACAATTTGTAATGTTGCGTACAAAACATAGAACCAACTCTTCTTCATTTTAATTTTCCGTTCCCATCGTTATGGATTGTCAGAATTGTAATTCATACGTCTGTTTTTTATTATTTCATTTCCAACTTTTTCATTTATTGATTTGATTTTAACAAAAATTGTTGTGTTAAATGTTAATGATGAGCTCATAAGAGAAATGATTTGAATAAAAATTAAAAATGTTTAAAACATAAACTTCCGAATTTTACAGCTTTATGACAAATAATTATATACTTCACCTTTTTAAATACACCTGAAATTAATTTAAAATTAAATGGATATGACGTAGATTTGGATCTCTCAAGTTGCCTACCAACACAACTAAATGGTTATTTACATGTACAGTGCATCGGTTACATTCAAAATGAATTCCCTTTTTTGAAATATGCAGTCCAATAATTTTGTGACGTCAAAGTGACATTTCATTACGTCAATGTATATGGGCAAATTTATAAGCAATAGATAAAGCATGAGGATTTCGATTAAAGAGGTGATTTTTTTCTAATATAATATGTTGAAACTATACAAAATGTATTAATTATATTGAATATTATTTTCAAAGAGATAATTGTAGAAGTTTGAGTTCGGGGTCATAATCGCTCTCCATCGGCGGTGGGCTGTATCACGCATGCTCAATACTATAACTTCAATTGGGGTATAACCGGCATTTTGAAATTATTGTCAATCTTGCTGGGGTCGATCATTATTTTCTAGGCACTAGGCAGTTCGTTGAAACTCTTGAAAGGAAAGAATGTTGGGGATGGGACTGCAGCTGCAGGTGGGTGGTGGATAAGATTACTGTATCTAGTTATACTCCACACTTTCTGGTTTTGTGTATTTGTATACCTTAACAAACCTATTACTATGCTTTCTGGTTGAACCATATTCTGGTCATAATAAAAGAGTCTTGGTACTTACACTACCTATTAGCACGTTATCATTAACCGATGTTTCTTCTTACAACCCACTTTCACACGCTAATTTATTTTATTTACTCCAAACAGCTCATTCCTTTTTGATAAAACAATGGAACTTGGTTAATACTTTTATTGCTAACTCATTTCCTATTGCAGATTTTAAAAAGTAAAAAAAAAAAAGAATCGTATTTTCTTTTAGTTCAACAGTTCCGAAAAAAAAAACTTGTTAAACTTTTTGCACTTACCCATAAATTTTGGTGGTTACACACTCGCAGTCAGTCCTTTGAAAAATCCAAAGGCTTTTCTAAAAACTTTCAAATTTTTAATTTAAAACTTAGTAGGTTAATTTAATAATTCAAAGAATACATTATTGTCTTTTAAGTTTGTAATTAATTATTATTTTTATTAATATTATCGTATTAAAATTAGAATTAATTAATTAATGGTTAAAATAATTTATTGATAGTTAAATTTTACTTTGAGTTATAGCATCGTATATTTTATAATATCACCATAGTTTATTTTTATAATTATCGGGTTATAAGACTTTAAATTAAACTTAAATTATAAGAAAATTCCTAAATACAGTAAGTTATAATGGAGAGGGTAAACTGTCATATTAAGGATTGTAGTGTAATCTTCATAAACTAAAAGTTTGTAAATGACACTAGTTTCTTGGGCAGTTTAGAAGAAGATGACTATGTATGGCATGTCAATTTAGTGGATATGGTGTCAAGTGTTAGGTTCTTGAAGTTCTCAAGTTAAATCCAAATAAACTATAGATGGAGAAGACAACCACCATTTTTTTTCATATTCTAAACATTTATCTATTCGGATAATTTAACGACCATACAAAAATGTTTATTTAGATCCGAAGAAAGAGATGGACACCTTCAGATTGCACTGTACAACACAATATCATCCTCATAGATACTAGTTCGAGCTAATAGGACGAGCCCTTGTCCCCATTAGTGGTTGTTTGACTGCAAACCATTATTCAATCTGAGTATGGTTGGGCCAGCTATTTCGAAACAGAATGTGGGAGGAAGCTTATTCAAACAACATATTCAAGTTCTTCGTGGGCTGGCATATATTTAATATTAAAAGAATTGATAACAATCAGAAACTCGAGCAAGACCCCACAAGAAATCGATTCCGGTCTTCACGAGGGATATAGAGATTGATGACATATTTTCAGCAGAAAGAAAGGCTCTGTTTGACATGATATAATTTTATCATTAATTTTGTGGCCTAGCATAATAAACAATAAACATAATTTTGTACAAACCTCGATTAATTAGATGTCAATATCTCATACGTATTATTGGACCTATATTTATGGACTTGCTATAATGTGTAGGCTTGGACCATATTTGAAGTGCATAAGAAGCCTTACTGCTAGCCAATCTTAAATACAGCCGCTCCATTGAGAACTGTATGTGGGTTTTTCAAGGTTTGAAATAGCAGTAGTTAATCCTCTGGATCTTTGTCACTCCGCTTCACAGAAAACAATAATAGACTCAATTGCTCCTCAGTTTTTAGGTATTTGTCTATCCAATTCTTGAATCTAGCATGTTGCAATCATAGGGTTAGTCTAATTGTATTGATTAATCATGAAATTGATCAATAATTTCGTTTTATTATTCTTTCAATTGGTATCAGAGTTAGGTTAACCCCAATTGTGATTGCTAAATTTTGGGTAATTTTTGAGATTAGATATTGAATTTCATGGAATTTGAGTTCGTTTTTGTTAATTTGTTTTCTGTGAAATCTGTTTTGTTATTATTGGTTTGTTTCAATTTGGTGTCAAAACGTAGGTAAGTTTGTTGAATTTTCTGATTGTTTGATTTAAAACTCAGAACTCAAAAATGCAAACCATAAAATGTTCCTTTTCAAAATTTTTAGTAGCTTTTTCATGAAATTGATTGAGGGCTTTGATAGATTGTTAAATTATGAATCTATTGACACCAATTTCGTTGAAAACCAATCAAAATTAAGCAAGTTATGGCCATTTTTTGAATCGGGTCATGAATCGAGTCGAATGACCTAAATTCCAAGGTTTCGGGTGAAAAAGACGCAGCCTGACTTGACTGGCTTGTCCCCACACGTGGTGGTGGTGCATGGAGGCACGTGTGGCCTGCTACCTTGGCCGTTTTGTCCTAAATTTTGCCTGTTTGTTCCATTTGCCCAGTTCTAATTTATTGTAATTTTCTGGAATGTTTTGAATAATAAAAATATTTATTTTTATTTTTCCCTAGTTATAAAATTAATAAATATATAATGTACTCTTCGAATTTTATCTTGAAAATTTTTGTACTTGTTTTTGATATGTTTTGGGCTTGTGGGGTCTTTTGTACTCTCAGTGATAATATAGTTGTGCACCAAAAATTAATTTTGGATGTAGTTTATTCATATAATGTTAGATTATATGATTAACATGGTTAATTTTGTAATTGTGGTGCTAACTGAAACCTATGGGGCAATCTTGGGATGTGTTCTTGGATTCTTTTCATTCATTTTGTGTAATTGTGTGCTCGCCTATCGTGAGATCAATTATTGCAAAATGCTATTGTGATGTTGTTATTGGGCATACATTAGATACTATATTAATGATGCACTTATCCTATCAATTTGTCTTTATCAATTTGATTTCGAATGCTTTGTTTAATTCATTAAATTATGTTTTTAAGTTTTCAGTATACTATCGATATTAGCTTTAGGGCATAATTTAATGTTTTGGGTAATCTGTGTTGTAATTCGGGACTGCAATTGCATGAAAACCCAGTTTTGCTGTTTGCCCAATTTTACTATATGTAGATACATTTGTTAATCTCCCTACATTGTATCAATTTCTAGCTTTGAATTCTTTGGTTAAGCTAAATGGGACCAATTATGAGGATTAGCTTGAATCCTTGAATATGTTTTTGGTTGTTTCTAATGTTGATGTTGCTCTTCTTGAGGATGAGCTTGCATAACCCACTGCTGAGACTTTTGCTGCAGATAAAGCTAAATATGATAAGTAGGCTCATTCTAACAAGGTCTGTCTGATGACCATCAAGTACACAATAAACAAGAATGTTAAAAAGAGCATCACTAAAACTGATAATGCCAAAAATTATCTCAAAGCTATTGGTGAAAAATTCCAGAAGTTTGATAAGACTGAAAAGTCTAATTACTTGTCTTTTCTATCTAAGATCAAGTATAATGGTGTGGGTGGTGTTCATAAGCATGTAATGAAGCTTGTGAACTAGTATAAAAAGTTAAAGTCCATGAAATTTGCGTTGGGAGAGGATTATCTGATCTGGCAACTGTTTAAATTTCTTCTGTCTGAGTTTGATGTTCTCAGGACTATATACCATGCTCAAAAAGATGAATGGAGCATTGAAAAATTGATTTCCATTCTTATTCAACAGGAGCATACTATGAAAAAGGGAAAGTCCCATAGTATTCATCGCACTTTTCACAAGAGTGGTGATAAGAAGAAATTTCTATAAAACAAACAGGATAAGCCTCAATTTAAGAAGAAGAGTAATGATAAACCTGCATTACCTTCTGGGCTTGGTAAGAATTCTGGTGCTAAGCCCAAACTTGTTTTTAATGGAATCTGCAACTTTTGTCATGAACATGGGCATAGGCAACGTGACTGCGTGAAGTTTTTGGTTGGCAAAGAAGAAAGGTATACCTCAACTCTTTGTCTGTTTTGAATCAAATATTGTTGATGTTGCTCCTAATTCATAGTGGTTGGATACTGGTGCCACTATTCATGTAACAAACTCATTGCAGGAGTACAAAAACAGGTGGAGGCCAAATAAAGGGGAGTTGATGATGCAACTAGGAGATGGATTTAATGTTAATGTTGAACACATAGGAGTAGTTTCCTTGAAGTTGAGTAGTGGACATAATTTGCTTTTGAAATATACTGTTTATGGGTCTTCTATACGAAGGAATTTGATTTCAGTTCTGTTTTACACAACCGTAGATACATTTTCCATATAATCAATAATAATGTTGTTTTTTACTATGATTCTATTGTTGTTGGTTCTGAAATTATGAGTGATGGATTATTTATGGTAATTGTTAATTCTTCTCGTTTTGACCGACCACATGATGATGTTAATGCTGTTATTGGAAAGAAACGTGGGAAAGTTACTAAAAAATCTTCTATATTATGGTGTAAGCGGTTAGGACATATCTCTAAGGAGAGAGTGGAGACATTGATTAAGGAAATTATTTTACCTGATTTTGACACGTGTCAATTTCATAAAAGGGAAGTTTATAGCTAAACTAAGAAAGGAGAAAATTACTAGGACGGAGGAACCATTACAAATAATTCACACAGACATATGTGGACCTGTTACTCCTATTGCCATGGGAGGCTACATGTAGCACCCCACTCTCGCAAGACACGTTCTCGACATCCTGAGTAATATCCGATTGCGTACCCTGCGAGAGTGGCATGCTAGAACAATCATTTAGTCAAACACTCGAAACTCAGTATAATTTTTTTCTTAATAAGTACTCACTCGAGTGTGCGGAAATCAATAATCAAATTTAGGCCCATACTTTTATTTCATACACATCGAAATCACAATTATTATTACACTTTGACCACTCTTACTCAAAATATTTCCAATTTCAGAAGTTATTACATACAGAAAATTGTACAGAAATCGCAGAATATACAAACTGATACAAAAATAAGAAAATATATTTGTAGACGTAAACTGATCCTGACCTCTATCTCTTACTTGGGTGCAGTGACTATACTCTTATTAGTCTAACAGGGTAACTCTTCTGAGACTGAAAAAATATTGCAAATTTTGGGTGAGTTTTGCAAACTCAATAAATGACCATCCTCGATGGCTCACTCAATCACATAACACATACAATTCATATAATCACATAATTCGCATCATTTCGTTAACAATCATTTATCACCGTATATCACTTGGTCATCCATTTCACATTTCATATTCAGAATACATTTCAATCAGTCAAACAAACATATTATATGTATATGCAGTGTTCATGGGACTCACTTTCTTTTATTATTGTTGTGAGTGAGTGCCTCTTTTTTTTTCTAGCTCATATCCCTTAGTGGATACCGAGTACATGCACAACTGAGCCAAAGGCTTTTATCACGTTATGAGCTTTAAGCTCTTTTTCGATGGCTACTCCGGTCATAACACCCTTTATTTTTCATGCATTCATGTAATAAAATGCATCATATATATTCAGTCAATTAAAAGTGCTCAAAATCCCACAATCATATTCGCCTTCACATATCCTCAGACCTTAGTCTGGCATTCAACATTTAAGTTGAGAATCACTTTGTTTCCATATGCATATTCGCATTCAGATCACATTTATCATCAGACTTTAGTTCGGCATTCAATATAATTATTGAGAAACATTTATTTCGTCATATTCACATACAAGTATCACTTCAATATCACATTCACACATCAAGTCTCGGACCTTCATTGTCTGGCATCAACATAAGCAAATCACATTCATATCAATCATATTCACATTGCATAATCATTCAATACATAATACAAACAGAACAATCAGTAAGTAAGACCATCCAGGTCAACTCACAGTACGCTCCATATTAGCATTAGCTTCTATGATCCAAAAATGTCTGGAGGCGAACGTTTGTCCTGCACATCAATATTATACAATACATATGTTGCACACACATTAATAATTGCATAATATTAAGTATTCATTTATGTACAAATGTGTATGTGGACTATGTACAATGTATGCTCAATGACAATCCCGGGTATATTATCAAATTTCACATTTTATCCACGATCTCATTTTATAACTCAATTACTGGTCATTTCAATTTTAGCATTATTGCTCTTAAGAGTATCCGACTCTCATTTCTTCTTATAACATCTCCAGAATTCCAAACTTTTGGGTCAATTTTCCATGATCACTCTAACAAAAAAACATGCAGTAATTTGGCAACACTTTCTTCTAGCAATTGTTCTCCTATCTCTTAAGCTTCTAATGACACCAAAATCATTCAATTTGGTTTAGTATTCCAAAGGTTATACTCCAAATAATTTGGACTGTTCTTAAACTGAAACAGTATTTTGCGCTCATCTTAAAGTCAAATTCTGGAATTCTAGAGACAGAATTAAAATTCAATTTCTTCATACAAATTGTATTCCTATGTCTCTAGTTTATTTCAAATTAAGAATCACTCCATTTAGATAACTATATAAAAAGTTATGATCAAAATACCAGAGCATGTTTAAGCTGTGTAGGAAAGTTGGCTGTGGCGAACTTGTCCCGAGAGGAAAATTCCTCTTGAAATTCTATAAGTTGGCTGCGGCGAACCAAGGAGTTGGCCACGACGAACTTTCACAAAAGCACAATCAGTGAACAAGTTATTGCTATATCTTCCAAATTTTACAACATACAACCTCTTACACCTAACACATCTTATGTAAAGATTACCCTTTCTACTTCATTTACTCTTCAATCTCAACTCCATTTCAACTCAATATCATTCACAAACAATTCATGATATATATTTGATCATTAACTCAAAATAGAACATGTGCATATACCATTCATTAGCAATTTTTTGCACTCCTTTTTACATTCATTTAGGATTCATTCTAACTTTATAACATCTCTAAATTAATTTATGAATCATTAATCATTATCATTGTAAAAGCAAGACATGAATTGACCACATTCCTCATTCACATTTTTAGCATGTGCCCATCCTCATTTTATGATCATTTAGCACTTAACTATCATCATAACATGTTTCATTCAACAATTAAAGAAGAGTAATGCTTTACACTTACTTGTTTAGCTTTAATCTCTTCAAATCACACTTAACCCTAGCTTCTCCCATGCATCCCATGATCATCTACTTTCAAGGTAAAATGGGTTAGGTCTTTTAGCAAGAAGAAGGAGATAGCAAGATGGTTAAGTGGCTAGTAATGGAAGAAAGCAAGGTTTAACTTTGTGGCTTTGGAGAAGAGAGTGTCGTGAGAAGGAGAGAATGAATGAAGAAAATGAATAAGAGAAGCATGTATCATGAATGGGCAAATGAAAGACCATGAAATGGTCTTTAATGTGGGGAAAAAATCATGAGTGGATGCCACTTGTCACCTTTTTGTGGTCTCCAATTGGCTTTTTTAAAAAGCTAGTCCATTTATCTCCAATTTTCAACCCAATTTTCTCCCAATTTTTAATGATACTAGTAAAATTTATCTTAATGTCACATATTAAAATTTTCACTGACATTTGAAATTTATTTCTATCACTATTCATCAATTGTTCTGCCACTTAGTATTTTTGTTAGTCCAAAAATACCCTTAAATTCTAGAAAATCTTCAAATTTTTACCAAAAATTCTAAATCAATGCTTATACTCTCAAAAATCAATTTTCAATACAAATAATTCACAATTCCAATTATAATCACATTTATAGATCAATTATACCCAGAAATATCAATGAATGCATGTACAGTCATTTTAATGTGTACAAAAATTCAAATTCATGTGCATGTATACTAACATTATGCATGAGCATAAAATGCATTTTCTTAATCTCTTATTGATCTCATATGTACCGTATTATAGGGTTTTAACCCTTAGTATGGAAACAGGATGTTACACTACAAATACTTTATCATCTTTATTGATGATTTTTCTCGGTATGGTTGGGTTGAATTGTTGCATGAAAATTTTGAATCCTTGGATGCTTTTAAATCACTGAAAAATGTTATTGAATTGCTACTTGGGAAGCAGATCAAATGTGTAAGATGTAATAGAGGTGATGAGTATTATGGTCGGTATGATGAAACTGGTTGAAACACTGGCCTTTTTGCTAAATACTTACAGGATTGTGGAATTGAAACGCAATATACCATGTCTGGCACTCCTTAACAAAATGGGATTGCAGAGAGACGAAATCATACTCTTATGGACATGGTTAGGTGCATGCTTGGTCACTCTACCTTACTAGAGTTCTTATGGGGAGATACTTTGAGGACTATTATTTATGTTCTCAATTATATGCCTAGTAAATCTATACTAAAGACTTCTTTTGAGCTTATATCAGGAAAGAAGCCCAGTTTGAAGCATTTTGTGTTTGGGGCTGTAAGGCTGAGGTAAGGACTTATAATCCTCAGTTGACGAAGCTTGATCCTAGAACTATTTCAGGTTATTTTATTGGTTATTGTATTGGCTTAAAATAGAGTTATAGAATAAGATCAGGCTGTCTATTTTAAAGGGGACATCGAACATAATGAAAGATATGAGTCTCGTGTTGTTGATTTCAGAGAGGATCGTGTTGTTGTTCCTACACCTGATGTATTTCATCCTAAGGCAATTCAGTCTCCTCTGATTCATAATGATGTAGTTGATCCAGGAAATGATGTTGAAATTCCTCAATAGGCTGGCATTGATAATCAAGTTCTAGATGTGATTGTAGTTCCACCTAGGAGATCTGAAAGGATTCCTAAATCCACTGAGTCTTCTAAATTTCGAGACTATTATATTTACTTGGAGGAGCATGAATTCAATTTAGTTAAAGACTCAGATCCTATTTCTTTTCAGGATGCCATTTCTTCTCCTTGTAGTTCACGATGGTTGGCATCCATGGAAGATGAGTTGGCTTCTATGAGTATGAATGGCATTTGGGATTTGGTGGAATTACCCAGTGGTTGTAAAACTGTTGGGTGTAAATGGGTCTTTAAGACTAAATGTGATGCTAAAGGTGAGATAGAAAGGTACAAAGCTAGACTTGTTACAAAGGGGTATAATTAGAGGGAAGGTATAGACTATAATGAGACTTTTTCCCCAGTCTCTACTAAAGATTCATTACATATTGTGATGGCTTTAGTTGCTCATTTTAATTTGGAGCTCCATCAAATGGATGTAAAAACTGCTTTCCTAAATGGTGATTTGTATGAAGATATATTCATGAATCAGCCTATTGGTTTTGTTTTGAAAGGTAAGGAACATATGGTATGCAAATTAAGAAAATCCATTTATGGACTGAAACAAGTCTCCAGACAATGGTACTTGAAATTTGACCAAATAGTTTGCTCCCTTTACTTCAAGGAAAATGTTGTTGATCAATGCATTTACTTGAAAAATAGTTAGAGAACATTAATTATTCTTGTCTTATATATTGATGATATTCTTTTGGCCAGTAATGATGTGGATTTTCTTTCTGAGACTAAACAAATGTTGACAACTCATTTTGATATGAAAAATCTTAGCGATGCTTCTTTTGTTCTGGGCATTGAAATTCATCGTGATAAATCTCATGGTATTCTTGGTTTATCTCAGAAAAGGTATATTGAAAGGATCTTGAATAGATTCAACACAAAGACTTGTATTCCTTACAGTGCACCCATCCAAAAGGGTGACAAACTCTCGAATAGCCAATGTCCTCAAAATAATAAAGATAAGTCAGAGATGGAAAAGGTCTCATATGCTTCTGCTGTTGGCAGTCTTATGTGTGCTCAAGTTTGTACACGTCCTAATATTGCTTTTGTTGTTGGTGTACTTGGGAGATACTTGAGCAACCCTGGTGTGGGTCATTGGCAAGCTGTGAAACGAGTTCTGAGGTATCTACAAGGTACTAAAGATTACATGCTCACTTACAGGATATCTGATCACCTTGAGGTGATAGGTTATTCTGATTCTGATTATAGTGGCTGCCCTGATGATCACAAATCCACATCAGGATATATCTTTATGCTTGCTAGAGGAGTTGTATCTTTGAAAAGTGTTAAACAAACACTTACAACAACTTCAACTATTGGAGGCAGAGTATGTGGCTTGTTAAGAAGCTATCGACAAGCAATATGGTTGAGGAATTTCATTTCTAAGCTTCATCTTGTGGAGAGTGTTTCCATTAAAAACATGCTTGGGCTTAGCACCAGAACTCTCACTAGGCCCAAAAGGTAATACAATTTTTTCATTCCCATTCTTAAATTGAGGCTTACCCTGTTTATTTCTATAAAATTTCTTCTTCTCACCACTCTTATGAGAAGTGTGATGAATATTGTGGGACTTTCCTTCTTCATAGTATGCTCCTGTTGAATAAGAATGGAAATCAATTCATCAATGCTCCATTCATCGTTTTGAGCATGGTACGTAGTCCTGAGAGCATCAAACTCAGACAGAAGAGATTCAAACACTTGCCAGATCAAATAATCCTCTCCCAGCACAACTTTCATGCACTTCAACTTGTTATACCAGTTCACAAGCTTCATTACAAGCTCATGAACACCACCCACACCAACATACTTGGTCTTAGATAGAAAAGACAAGAGATTAGACTTTTCAGTCTTATCAAACTTCTGGAATGTTTCACCAACAACCATGAGATAATTTTTGGCATTATCAGTTTCAGTGATGCTCTTTATTAATAGTCTTCTCCATTGTGTACTTGATGGTCATCAAACAGACCTTGTTAGAATGAGCCCACTTATCATATTTAGCTTTATTTGCAGCAGAAGTCTTAGTAGTGGGTTGTGCAAGCTCATCCTCAAAGATAGCAACATCAGTATTAGAAACAGCCAAAAACCGATTCAAAGATTCAAACCAGACCTCATAATTTGTCCCATTTAGCTTAACTAAAGAATTCAAAGCTGGAAATTGATACAATGCAGGGAGATTTAGCAAATGTATCTACAAATAGTAAAATTGGGCAATTAACATAGCCAGGTTCTCATGCAATTGCAATCCTACCTAAGAGTCCCGAATTAAAACACAGATCACTCAGAACATTAAATTATGCCCTAAAGCTAATATCTATAGGATACTAAAAACTCAAAGAGTTAATTTAATGAATTAAACAAAGCATTAGAAACCACATTGATAAAGACAAACCGATAGGATAAATGCGTCATTAACATAATATCTAATGTATGCCCAATAACAACATCACAATAGCTCAACTCAACAACTCAACAATACTCAAATTCTCGCCTAAGCAGGGTATGAGAAGGGTAAGATGTACGCAGTCATGCCCGCATCTCCTAAGAGATACAGAGACTGTTTCCTTATAGACCCCCGGCTGTTTTGGTGAGTCGAACTCAAGACCTCCTTAGTCTCTAAGTGAGGAGTTAACCAACTAGGCTACTTGTAATAGCATTTTGTAATAATTGGTTTCATAGTAGGCGAGCGCACAATTACACAAAATGAAGGACAATAGTCCAATAATACATCCTAAGATTGCCCATAGGTTTCAGTTAGCACCACAATTACAAAATTAACCATATAATCTAACAATATATGCGTAAACTACATCCAAAATTAATTTTCGTGCATAACTATATTACTACTGAGAGTACATAAGACCCCATAAGCCCAAAACATACCAGAAACAAGTACAAAAATGTTTAACATAAAATTCGGAGAGTACATTATATATTTATTAATTTTAAAATTTGGAAAAAATAAAAATAAAAATTTATATTATTCAAATAATTCTAGAAATATACAATAAATTAGAACTGGGCAAATGGAACAAACTAGCAAAATTTGGGACAAAATGGCCAAGGGAGGAGGCAACACGCACTTCCACGCGTCACCACCGCTCATGGGGAAAGGCCAGTCAGGTCAAGCTACGTCTTCCTCACCCAGACATCTGGTGTTCGGGTTGTTCAACCCGATTCGCAACTCGGTTCTGAAAATGGCCCATAACTTACTCAATTTTGATCAGTTTTTAACAAAATTGGTGTCATTAGATTCAGAATTTAACGATCTATCAAAGCACTCAATCAATTTCACGACAAAAGGCACTAAAAAAATTTAAAAGATTCGAAAAGGAATGTTTTTATAGGTTGCATTTTCGAGTTCTGGTTTTTAACACAAAGAACAGAAAATTCAAGAAACTTACCACATGTTTTTAACACCAAACCGAAACAAACCAACAATAACAAAAGATTTCACAGAAAACAAATTAACAAAATTGAAAAACCCAACAAATAATTTAACATCAAATCTTGAAAATTACCCAAAATTAACAGTCACAATTAGGGTTAAATCAGGCTTTGATACTAATTGAAAGAATAATTAAACGAAATTATTCTTTAATTTCATGATTAATCAATATAATTAGACTAACCCTATAATTGTAACATGCTAGATTCAAGAATTAGATGGATAAATACATGAAAACTGAGGAGCAATTGAACCCATTGTTGTCTTCTAAGAAGTGGAGCGACAGAGATGCAGAGGATTAACTACTGCTATTCCAAACCCTGAAAAAGCCACACACAGTTCTCAATGGGGCGACTTTATTTAAGGTTGCTAGCAGTAGGGCCTCCTATATACTTCAAACATGGGCTAAGCCTACCTATTATAGCAAGCCCATGAACATAGGTTCAATGGCACATATGAGATCTTGACATCTAATTAATCGGGGTTTGAACAAAATTATGTTTATTGTTTATTATGCTAGGCCACAAAATTAATGATAAAATTCTGTCATTATGGTCTGTTTGGTTGGAGGTTTAATAATAGAACGGAATGGAACGTAACACACTTCCATCGTTTAGTTGAGGGTTTCATAATAAAATGAAACAGAATGGGATGGAAGCGGAGGGTTTTATATTACGTTCCATTCCATCATAAATAATGAAAATAAGAAACCTCCGGTTTGGAAGGTTTATGATGGAATGTAAACTAATAAATACATACTACCTAATATACCCTCAATAATTTTTCTTAATACCAATGATTTCTTTTAATTCTAACCCCCTTATATATAATTAATAATATTTTTATATTATTTATCCTTACTCTAATAATAATATATTTATATTATTAATAAAAATTGTATATAATTAATAATAAAATAAAAAATTTAATAAAATTTTTATTATTTTAAAATAGAAAATATATAAAAAATTATTTGTCACAGTTGTGCTTGACTTTTTAATTGGACATAATTTCTATTTTAAAATCATAACGTTAAACCTCTTGTAACAATTATTTTAATATCAGTGGTATAATAGTCATTTACTATATATTACATTCCATTCCATCCATCTTTCAAACAATGTTTAACTATGTTAAATTATAAACCATTCCATCCCTCCCAAATAACTTTTCACTATATTACATTTCATTCCATTATAAACTGTTCCCTTTTATTATATTATGTTCTCTTTCGTTCTATTAATTAACAGTCAACTAAACAAGCCTTAAGGTTTTAACGGAGGGTTTATTGATTCGTCCATCACAGTAGTGGCCTTATTATGCTTTTTGTGTACAGGCCTTGTTAGTCGTTGTTAATGCTTCCTTTTTGCTTTACCCCCACCGCAAGGTTCAGCGGTCAGGTCTTATTCAGTTTGTTCAAAGACAAGCAATTTTCATGCAACAACATTTAAGAATGTGTTTTGGTGCTTTTGTACCTAAGATTCTACAACATATTGATTGTAGCACGAGCTTCATTGTCTACATTTCCACCAATGTCCCTTTTGTTTTGAGTTGGACATCGCCTAACGTTTACAGTTTTTCTTTCAGGATTGCTGGGATTGGTCTCAGTTCCAGCAACCTTGTATGCGATTTCTCTTAGCCACAAATCTGTCACCTGTCGAATTTGTCCCTTTCCCTTATCATTTTATCATCATCTGAGAGAAATGAAATAAAATACCTAAAGTGATACGTAAGATTTGAAATGAAAATTAAAGCGTACAGTTGAATGTTAATTTAAGAACTTGTGGTTGTACCTAACGTTTCAAATAAAATGAAATATTTATAAAGAATTTTAAAACATTAAATTAAAATAAAATACTTAGAATAAATGAATTTGATCAAAGATAAATACAAAAATGAATAGCAACACTCAAAATAAAGGAAAGAGAGAGGGACTTACCTTTATTATAATAACCTGTTTCATTCTTGCTATCATCATTTTAGCTTTACGGTTATTCCAGCATTTATTTCTCCTTAAACATTTTATCTCAGTCAATTAATCTTCCCTGCCATTTCATCATAAACCCTAAGTTTCCTCCTCACGTAAATTATGCCTTTTGTACACACCAACGTAAATTAGCAACATTAGAATGTCTATGGTTAACAACGAAGACGATCAACCGCTTAATTTGCGATACTATTACTTATGATACGAATATTGCAATGTTGCTTGCTTGCAACATAGGGAAATTGTTGAGCAACTAACTGAGATTGAATCACGGGCACATGAAAATAAAATTTGTATAGTTTTAGATCGGAACACAATAATTAAATAACTTAAAGAATACAAATCATAAAATAAAGGAATTATACCTAACTCAAAGTTCCAGTTAAAACTTTTTTGATTTGTCAATCACGAATTGTACATGCATCTAGCCTCTAACAATAATCACAGAGCAGTTAAAAAGAAACTCAACTCTTTAAGAAGAACGTAAGCGGGAGTACTAGCTCCCTTATGCATATTCCTATAAACAAAAAAAAAACTTTAGAGTTTTAATTTTTATTTAAATTAACTACTAATTATAATTTATTTTAATTTTAATAAAATAAAATATCTTATATTGATCCCTAAAATTTCTCAAACTTCATAATTAAGTCTAACTTAATTAAAATTGAATTTTCTCTTTTAAACTGTTCTTTATGTGTAACTCATTAAGTTCCTAATATATTAGCAATGATTATAAATTCTAATTCTAATTCATAATTAGAAATAGATAAATTAAAACTCCTTTTAATTTATCTTTAATTATCTAGTTAAATAATTTATAATTGATGTCTAGTAACATGTCATATTCACCTAAATATTAAAAATATCAAAATGATTTGACTTAACTTGTCCATACATGATTATGATGTATAATTTCATCATTTCGTCATCCAATATTCCAATTGGACAGAGTATGGATATAGATTCAAACATGGTCATTCTTGCTAATTAGTAATTGATTTATAATTGATATTTAAAAACTCTTTTTTAAATGACAACTTACTGTGGCTAGAGAATTCCTTAAATCACTATTAATCAAGAACACTGACACATTATCTCTTATTACTTTAGAGTGACAAACTTTTTATTGACTTATTCAACTATCTCCATATTGGTCGGAGCTACCATAAATAGAATAAATTATAAGTAGCATCAAAACACAGTAATTCTGACATACGATACCTTGGTAATCTCAAATATAAGGATTAATTATACAACTATCACAATAAGAAAATTCACAAACACATAATTAATATTTCATTTAGGATCCTCATAATTGGGTCAGTTTAGTGAACTTATTCTTTAATGAGTACCCATACGTTTGCTTAAGTATCTTCATATTTTAATTTATGAGAGCAATTACTTTCTTCATAAGAAAGAAACATAACGTGTGCTAGTTTTACCATTTTATATCTTGTCTTGTTGAAATTATAACTAGGAACAGTTTGGGAATAATACATAAATATAAATTGAATCTTATAATTATGATCTCATCATAATTTCAATTACATAGTAATTACTAGAGATTTTACTTTTAATATTAAAACATCAAATATAAAACATAATATATAAAGACAAAGGATGCCTTTATTAATTAAAATAATAATGTCGTACATAAAACTACAACCAACTAATTGACTGTAAGGGTATAAACTAATAAAAATGATCCCAAGATATAGGCATGCACTCTACAACAACTATTAAATCTCACACTCACTAATGAAACTAATGTGTGTTTCTTAATAGGAACAAAAATGCGATCTTAAAAAAAAAGTGAATAATATCCATGAGCGAGACTATTAATGTCAATTTCAACACCAACTTTAGTCCGAACCATTTTAAAGATAACTGTAGCCACCAAAATTTTGGGTGATTCTATAAGTCTATCTTAGAACACACTTCTTGCAATATGCTTAATTGACTAAGCAAGTAAAACAAGGTGCTTAAAGAGAGACCAAACCACCTAATTCTTAATGAACTTGGGATAAATATATTGGATCATCTTTCAACTTATTGAAAATTCTCACTCCTTAACATCAGTTCCATTTTTTATGTACCAACCGTAAACCATACTACTCCAAAGGATAATATTTCATTATGATATTTCTTCAAACATTTTCCTCATATTCTTTATATCATCGTAGTTTCAATTACATAATTTCTAATGAAAATTTAGAACTCAAACCTACTCTTCATAACATTTAATAAGGATTTAGATTGTGACATAATATGCTTTTCTAATAACTAAGACACCAATTGCATCTCTACTATAACTTAGTATTCCAGTATAGTCTAAAATCTTGTATAAGAAACTCACAAATATATAAGAGAAAAAACATAACACATTCACTGCAACAAAACATGGAATTTTTAGACACAAAAGGTGGAGTTTTTAAACACTTTTTTGCGTCTAAAAAATAATTTTAGACGCTTTATAAAGCGTAAAAAAAACAAGTTTCACAAAAACTATTTTCGACGGTTTTCTTAGACACATAAATGTGTTGAAAAAATATAGTTTTTTTACGCATTTAAGCGTCGAAAAAACATAAATTTTTTACACATCTAAGCATCGAAAATCTAAATGTCGAAAATCTATTTACACATAGATGCGTCAAAAATATACTTTTTTGACGGTTTTTTTAGACACGTAAATGTTAGTTTAGACGCTTTGTGTAAGCTTTTAGATGCTTTTTTTGTCGGTATTTTTCACTTTTAGACAATTTTTTACGTCGAAAAATTCCACCTTTTTAGTAAAATAATAAGCTTACAATTTCTTTTTTGCATCTTTTTTAAATTATAAATTTTAATTTGATAAATTAAAATTTATATTATTATAATAAATTGTAATAAATCAATTGCAAAACGAAGTGAAGCATATTTGACAAAATCATGCCATATATGTGTTAAAAATAAAAATAACAACCCAATAAAATTTTTATAAAAATGTAAGTTTTTTAAAAGTTCAATAATATACATTCTTATACTTAACTAGTTACGAGGATATTCCAAAATTTTTATAATTATACGACATTTACATATGTCAAATCAAAGTACTGTGAATTAAATAGCAGGTAACACTTTTTTTTTCAGATAAGCATGTGGATGATTAGCTGCATGTCACGACCATTGCTCTTCACATGCCCTCTACTGGTTTACAATTGATTAGAAATATCATGATGAATTTTGGGTTAAAAAAGAGGCTCAGCATTAATATAAAAAGAGTAAACAACAATTGAGCACCTTGGACTAGAGAATCATTTCAAACTCTAAAAATAAAACAACTCAATTATGGGTCATAAAAAGTCTAGAACAAAAAATTCTTCCAAAAAATTTGATTGCTGAAACTAAAAATAAAACATCCCGAAAATAAAGTAATAATATCATACGAATTGGGACCCTTTTACTAAGAGACAGGATCTACGAACATAACTTCATATCCATCACCATCTCCGTAGCTTTATGTTGAAGCAACAAGTAATCATTTCTCTTTCCAACTATATTAAATACTCTAAAACACTCTCTACTCACTACTTACTCTCTGCTACTACATTTCTCAAAGCAAGCTGGATTTATCTTATTCTATTCTTGAATTTCTAGTGAAAACTAAAACCTCCCTATAGAGATTTCTATATTTAACTTTCTCTTTATGCAAATCAAAAACAAACTGACTAAGAAAAAAGAGTTCAGTAAGTCCATTCTTGAGGTAGTCTTAGTACCGCTTCTACTCGTAATCCTCTTCTCTACTGTGCCAGAAGACCCTCAGTTCTTGCATTCAAAACAACATCTACATTGGGTTCTTTATAAATTAAGTTAATTATGATTATAGGACCACAATTATAAATGGAACTGCTTAACAATGTAGGCTTAAGATCAAAGAGGACTTGCTCACCAGATTCACAGGCAAACCCATTGGTTTGGCGAGGATGCAAATGAGCATAATGGAGATATAGAGCCTAAAAAACCTTAACATAATCGAGATAGATTTAGATTCTAAACAACCATGAGCCAAAAAGAACGAATAAGAGCAAGACTCCCGAACCAGAGAAAATTACGTGGTACAATTGAATTGGAAATGCAGGTAAGCACCCACCCCAGACCGAGGACCTAAGGATGAGCAAAACTGATGGGAAAAGAAGAAAAAGAAGTGCGGTTCTATCTTGCTCCAACCACGCAGCAGATGATCAAAAGAAGGTCAGCTATGAAGAGTCCTTTTTATTATGATGATTTTTGAAAGCAAGTTACTACCAATGGAATTGAAATTATCGTATATTCATAATGTAAAACCTAGCCTTTTGGGGAAGTAGAGAAGAGTGTATGTACCCTGTAACTGTTGTATTCTTCTTTGACCTTAAGTTGCACGTCTTTTCGAGTAGCATGCACATTAAATGGACCTAGAAACATTCTCAGGAACCTACCTGCATGTACACATAAAATACCCCAATCATCTAAACAACAATTCCCTTTTAATATATAAATATATATATATATATATATAGAGTAACCG
>JANIIA010000191.1:36842643-36872594 GCA_027478495.1 Erythroxylum alaternifolium | reverse complement strand
TTAGTGACAAAACTTAGTGATAAAATAAATCTTAACACTATTAATATATTAATAGTGATAATTTAATTGTGAAAGAAGCTAAATTGTCACAATTACTATTGTATTAGTGAAAAAAATATAAACCATCACAAATAATTCAAGCAATAGTGTCAATCAATTGTCTTGTCACTAAAAAAACTCATATTTGTGATTAAAAAAATAATGAGTCACAAAAAAATTGTCACTATATTACAAAAAGTAGTTACCATAGCTATAGTTCCGCTTTTGTGACAATATGAAATAGACACAAATTAATTGCATATTTATTGACAAAATTTTTGGTCACAACAAGTATAATATTGAGTGACGATAAGTCATTTCGTCACAACAACAAAATAATATTAGTGACCAAACTATATTTTGTCAAAACAAATAGAAAATATTAGTTACCAATATATGTTTTGGCACAATTACAATTAATTTGCGCCAAAATTATTTTGGCGCAAATTTCATAGGCTTATAGTGACAAAACTTAGTGATATAATAAAATTTAACACTATTAATGTATTAATAGTGACAATTTAATTGTGAAAGAAACTAAATTGCAACAATTACCATTATATTAGTGACAAAAATATAAATCATCACAGATAATCTAAAAAATAGTGTCAATCAATTGTCTTGTCACAAAAAAGCTCGTATTTGTAACAAAATAACAGTTAGTCACAAAAAATTTGTCACTAAATGTCTTCACTCTTGTAGTGTATATCTTGTAATCATTTATTATGTTCATGAATTTAAATTGGATGGTTTTATTAATCCAAATGTTATTTATTCTAATAATAAAATAAGTTATTTCTTGTTTACATCATCTAACAGTTTTAATAACAATGAAATTTTGTATCATGCTTGACTATGTCATATTGGTAAAAATCTAACCAGTTGATTAGCTAAGAAAGACCTCTTAGATGATTTACATCAAGTAGATTCATCTGTGAACATTATCTAGCTAGTAAAATGGCAAGAAATACATTTGGAAGGGAACTCAAGCTCTTTATCTATTCTAGTTAATTCAATTTGACATTTATGCTCCAATGAGTATAAGGCACTATGTGTGGCAATTTATTTTATTATGTTTATAGATTACCGCTAGGTATGATCACGTCTACTTAATTTCTGACAAGTCATGAGCGTCAAATTGTTTTGTAAAATAGATGAATTTGGTAGAAAATCAAATAGAAAAAAAATAAAAACACTAAGAACTGATAAAGAACAAGAATACTTATCTAATAAATTCAAGATGCTATATGATGAAAAAAGAATAGAAACACAATTAAGCATTCGTCAAACCTCGTAAAAAATACTATTACATATAAATAAAATACAATGCTAATAGAAATAGTTATGATGGCACAAACAACGTTACCAATAAGTTATAGATAAGTAGATAACTTAGACATAAGAAATAATATTAGATTTACGTTATTTTCTTATTGTATTTTATTTCACTTAATTAGATTATTTATTAAAATATTTTATTATCAATATATCAAATTTAATTTAATTTTTAGAGTTAATTTTAAAAAAATAAATTTATAAATTTCCCCGTCGATTCCTACAAGCAAGGAAAAGGTTTTAGTTTAATTATCCACCATCTTATTCAATTCAAAAGGTCTTGGACCCACTTGAATCATTTTTTAAACTCAATAATTTGATCGAAATTAATTTATTTCCTGCTGATGGTTGTTTATTTTGAAGATGTTTACGAGCTTCAACACTCAGACCTCACCTCCACTAAGACTTGATTGTATCTTACGGAACTGCTAATTTCTCCTGGGCAGAAAAAATAGGAAGATATATCAAAGGAAGTGCAATTGTACACCCAAATTTTTTTTTAGCACAAATTGCTAGATGTCCATGATCGATGTGTTACCTTTTTTACATAAAAGTGGTGCGATAATCAAAGAAAATATGTTTCCCATAGGAAATTTTACAAGGGTTGCTCTGTAAAAACAATTTAAACATGCTAATGTGGTAAAGATTATAATTGCAGGAGATATATCCAGGGAAGTAAAGCCTCATAAACACATGAATTACTCATCCATAGTAGCATTGTATAGCTACTAGCTACTCCACAAACCTCAGAAATAACAGATATAAGATTGATGCTTACCTATGAATCCTGAAAAGGCATATATTCGTAAACTTTTGCAACTGAGTGAACAACGTATGCTTTTAGTATCGGTGTTCAATATGTAAACAGAAAAAGAAAAAAAAGCAATCATTTAAAATAAGAACATCAATCCACGAATCTTCTCCAGACTGGGTGTTGCTTCCACACTCTTTCAATCATAAGATCAATCGGCACATTCTTGGTCTCAGGCAACAGTTTCAGCACAAACCAGCCCATTATAAGTATCCAACCAGCAAAGAAGAAGAATATGTAGGCACGCATATGGCATAACATTGATAAGAAAGCCTGAGCTATGAGGAACGTGCAGAGCATGTTTGTGCTAACTGCGAATGCAAAACCTGCAGGTCTTGACTCTACAGGGAATGTTTCACTTGGTATCAACCAACCAAGAGGACCCCATGACCATGCGAAGGACATAACATATACGCACACTAACACCACAACAACTTCTGCTAGTGACTTCGTGAGCGACCCCGTCGTTGGCAAGTGAAATACCAGAATAAAACCAATTGTGATCTGCATGACAACGTAAATAGTAAGTCAGTAGCATGATTAGAAGAGCCCAAAAAAAATAGATTTGATTTATACCATTGATATGAACATCTGAACACAAGCCTGAAGAAGCAATTTCCTCCTTCCGACCCTATCTACGGCATAGATTGAAACCAATGTGCTCAACACATTAACCATTCCAGTGATGACAGCAGACAATAGCGAAGCATCATTCTTGAACCCCACAGTTTGAAATAGAACTGGAGCATAAAACATAATGGCATTGATTCCTGTGAATTGTTGGAAAATTTGCAAAGAGATACCTATAACCAGCGGGGGTACACAAGCACGTTTCATGAGGTTTCGGAAGGGATTCTTCATCTGTTGGGCTATTTCACAAGCATTCTTGATCTGTATGAATTCTTCATCAACATTATCAACACCTCTGATCTTTTTGAGTGTTTTATATCCCTCACTTTCCTTTCCATGTTCAAGCAAACTTGTGGGAGTCTCAGTAATGATCAAAGAGCCTATGAATAGGATTATAGCTGGTACACCTGCCAATCCTAAGGATACCCTCCATCCATGTGGATGCAGCTTTGAGGTGGCAAAGTTGACCAAATTTGCTATGAATATCCCTATGGTAACAAAAAGTTGGAACAAAATATTCACAGCTCCACGACGATGTACAGGAGCAATCTCTGATAGGAAGAGTGGAACAGCCTGCAAATTTTTTTCAAGTGGTAAGTCATAACCGGCAACTATCTATTTCAAGCTTTCAACAATTTATTTGTCTGATCTCATGTACCAATGTAAATTATCAATCACCAACTCATTATAGTGAATTAAGTTACTTTGTTGTCGAGAAACTAAATTAATATTTGCTTAAAAGAAACTAGAATTAAAAAAGCTATGCGAGGTGTGCATGTGCATGTCGTACCTCATTGCCGAATCCAACTCCAACACCAAGGAGAATTCTTCCAATGATCAACATTGTCATGTTGTGAGCACCACCACTGAGGCCAGATCCAGCCAAGAAAAATGCTGATGCACCAAGAATTGTAGGCTTCCTGCCAAATTTTTCACATACCTTGGATGCAACAAAACTAAAAACAAGTGCAGCAAGGTAGAGCGAAGATGTGAAGAGTTGAAGCATTTGGTCATCGTATTTGCAGTAATTATTTTCCTTAGCATGAAGCTTTCTTTCATGGACTTTTGGGAAGAACTTGATCAAGAAGTCATCCATGGCAGTCACTCCACCTAAATAAAGTAAAAGATAATCATCATGAAGGTTAAGGCAGAGCGTTTAGATTCGAATTTTCATGACCGAGAAAGAGGCAAAAGGAAAAAAGAGAACCTCCTTTCCTCCTGGAAACGAATCTCTTTTCTCTCATGAAAGAAGAAAAAAGGATATTGGAAAGATCCAACATGAGAGGAGGAGGAGATACATTAAGAAACTAAATACTTTTAATGGTGCATGTAAACCCTATATAAGAATGATTGCAATGACAAAAGATATGAAAAGCTTTGTTTCCATGGTAAATTAAGTGATAATCGACAGATGCAATGGAGTTAATGAGAATACCCGAAATTCCAATGTCATAACCGAACATTAGGCCAGCAAAAGCTGCAAGAATCCAACAGATAACTATATACGCTGTGACTTTGGATGGGAAAATAATCTTCTCATCAGTCGTCTCAGCTTCTGCCATCATCTAACAACAGTATTCTTGGCCTGAAGCAGTCAAAGCAGACAAGAGAACAAGCCTTTTCTTTATCTTCTATTTTTGCGTGTAGAAACAAAATTCTGCAAGTACAGAACACAGCCCCTCATATAACTTATATTATATCCATTAGTAGTATTATTTCTAAAACTGTTTCAGATATATTTGGTAGGTAGGTGTAAAGTTGTTTAGTGTTAAGGATAGCTAATTCCACTATTACCATAATAAGGATAATGCGACCTGACTGTACCAAGACTACTCTCAGTCCTAGCAAAATATAGAAAATTGCACGCAGTTTCCCCTTTGGGCTGGTTGTTGCACGCATATGCGAGTATGACTAAATGTTGTTGTATAAAAAGATTGGGATAGAAGGAGATTAATATTTGGGAGTTATTAATAGTAAAAATATCATTTTTATAAAATAAAAATGAATATTAATGACCACTAAATAATAGTCACTTCGTTGGTTTAATAATGAATACATATTTAATTTGATAACACACATATGTTACTCACAATCTGTACTCGTGCTAGCTTATGATCGAAATATATAATGAATAATATGCAGAGAGATCAATTATATGAATGGAATGAATAATTTGTTTATATGTATACAAAGGTTATCCCAAGAAATGGAGTAACCTAAACCTAGGCCTTAGTTTCCCTTAATTATCTTTGACTTTTGAATGAATCTATTTTACGTATATCTGTGTTAATTAGTTTCCCATATGCGGTTGTTGATTATTTAATGTATAAAGTAGAAACATCGAGCGGAAGCGCAATCAAATCCCATACAAATTTGTAATCTTATACGTACACTCAATGTCCTGTTTTATAGATATATATGTACATCTACTTAATGGACGTCTAAATATATATAATGCAAAACTTTTGGCATGTAACAATTTATCAAGAGCACTCATATCAGAAGAGGAACATAGGACCATTTTATTCGCATGTATATATGCTGTTGAAAGTGTTAAAGTGGTAGGTTATTGTATTTATTAGTGCATTAACGCATAATGAAATTAGAAAAATACATGATTGAAAATACTGTTACACAATAGTAACCCCTATGACATTTAAAGATCATGGCGTTTTTAAGAAGTTTAAATCTGATGCATTTCTTAATGTCGTTTAACATTAAAGGATCGGAGTTTGTAAAATTTTAAATGTATAATTTGGATGCCTAACCTAACAAATTAAGTTGTTGACCAAGTGTTTTCCCTCCTATACCATACAGAGTTGTAAACCAAGACAAATTAAAGTTCTTCCTTGTCGTAATTAGAAAAGAAAGCAGAGGTTTACCACCAAAAACAAAACTGCTGCACAAAAACAAGGAGCAACAACGGACACAACATTAATCGAATTTTCGGGTTCAATTGTCTAAAATTTCTAAGAATTTTCGCAATTATATGTATGTATGTATGCATGTAAGTGTATATATGATAGTAATTTTACCACAATTTTTTTATTTGTCAAAAATAAAAAATTTTAATATAAGTAAATATCTTTTGTGTGTGTATTTGTGTAGATATATAGAGACATGGTGTAGGAGGAGGAGGTGACCTTTTAATATTTGATATTAATTAAAAATAAATAATATAAATAAAACATTCCTCCTCCTGTTCATGTATAACAATTAAGGTTGAAACTGTAATCTAAAATAAATATTATAATGCAAGAATTGTTCTATTGGATAATATTAAATGTTATTCTGAAACATAGACTTAATTAACAAAAGTGAAATTCAACCTTAAAATTAATCAAGAATTTCAAAATATTACTCACCACTAGGTAAGTGCGCGTATCATTTAGAATTAATATGGTAGTACATAGGGTATTGATCGTAAACGGTAGGAATTTAGTAAACTCTCCTGTTATTACTTAATTAAATAAAAAGTGATGGTTTTGATTGTGAGAAACGAATAGTTTAAAACTAAACTTAAGCCTTCAAAAAATTTTAAAAAAATCTCTAAAAACCAAAGAAAAAGTATGTAATCAAGTGAAGAATGCAAACATGAATGTCGTTTATATCATAAGAACTCCTTCTAATATCATCTTTTTATTTATGATTCAATCTTCTTAGAACATATTTGTCATCTGGACTGTAAGAATTTCTTAAACACTATAATTACACTCTCTCGAACTAGAACTATTAACTCTATAGTTGGTTAACTAGTACCTCTCTTAAAATAACACCCTTTTAAATGTGTTATGATTTGTGAAATTTTATCAAATATTTTACCCTAACACCAAGAGATCATAAATGTCTCTCTTGAACACTCTATTCAACCCTATCACTTAAATTATGTTCCACTTATAAGCAGCTCTTTCAAGTTATTCATAAGTGAATTCAAATTAGATTTAAATGCCATCATAGATAATCAAAAATAATTCCTAGATGTAAATCCTAATTATAAAATAAAATAAAATAAAATAATTCTATAAAAAGATAATACTAGGATTCCCTCCTATTTGGACAAATGAAATAATGATCCATTTATAATTGATAAAATAACAAATATAACAACAAAATGAAAGGAATAAAAATTAAAAAGAGTTCTACAGTTGATTTCAATACTCTTATGTAAGCTCTAAGTTGTTGGGATGATTTCTATCTTTTTCTTCCTCTGAAAATGGTTGCTCCATACTCCTGTAGGTTCTTTCTTTTCCCCTGGATGGCTAACCTTGTGTTTATAATGAAATAATGTGAAAAAGCCTCCCAAATAAGATAATTAAAGTTAAATTAGAAGATTTTTAATTTATCTAATTATAATTCATAATTACTGCTAAGATATTAAGAGTTTAATAGATCACACATACTGAGTAGTTAAAGAGTTTAAATACGTTATACTTAAATTTAAAGTTTGAGACACTTTATGAATCAAATATATATGAGATATTTGATTTTTATTACTAAATTATACTTACAACTAAGTTTGCCTTACAAGTTTTAATCATCCAATTTCTGAGTCATATTTTTCAAGTTATTCAATTAAAAAAACTTAACAAAAAATCATAAAATAAATAATTATATTTGTGATTCGTTCACGATTGATTTTCTAATAGTAACATCGGAGTCTCCTTTAATTATTTAATTTCATTAAAGTTGGTTAATAATATTTTATAAATTTTAAATAGTAAAAAAATATTGATTTTGTTTATGTTCAGTTTATGTTTTCCCATACTTTTACACTTTTAGAAACATATGTGTTTGTTCTTGGTTTTTGAAAATTCTAACTATGCAACTAGGGTAATCATGTTGTTTTTGGAAACAATTGTTATACATGCCCCGTAATTCTGGAACACTTATTTGTGACAATCTAGGAAACCTTTCGTATGTCCCCATAACTTTAGGTTTACGGAAGCTTGAAATCGCTGTTCTATAATGCCTAGTGATTGATTTTTGATCTAGCTAATCATGGTTAGGATTTGTGAATCTGTTTAAATTGATAATTAAAGCATTCCTTGTCAAAGGCGACAAAGCTAGTAGCGATGTGAAACTAATGCCCATCCAATCTTTTAAGCTACTGGCAATGGAGAATAGGATGAGAGAAGAGGGAGAAGTGACGACTTGCCTAGATCAAGCTAGTGTTTAGTAGTGTGAGACGTGGCCAAAAACCCTTCAAAATAACACCAAAAATAATTGGTAGAGTTAAACCAAAAATGGGGGGGAGGGTGGTGGCATAGAGAACCAGGAAAAATAGTTAGAGAAAATAACTTGGCACCTCGCAAAAGAGCTCTGGTGCGTGCATAGTGTCCCTCTCTTTTTTTTAAGATTTTATTTTTAATTAAATTTTTTTTCTTAATAAGAATAAGATTAAATTAGTTTAAATTCCTAATAAATGTAAAAACAAATTTCTAATTATTTGACATTTATTTTCGAAAGGGTTAAACTTTATGAAGAATATATATTTGTGAAATTTAATTTAAATTTTTAAGAATTGATTTATTAAATTAAATATGTTATAAAATCAATAATTATGATCAAGTATAAAGGGTATCTTTCATAATTTGATTACTTTATTTATAATTAGTATAATAATATTATATTAATTATAATGTGAACTTATTTTTTAAAAATGTAAATATCTCAATTAAATATTGGGTACATATTTAGAACATGATTGTTGCTTTTTATTATTTAAGAATAAGACTATAGTTTTGTTTATTGTACGGCTTATTGAGAAAACTTAAGTTCCTTTTTACCTAAATATGTTTTATCTTAAATTAGTAAATCCTAATTAACTAAATTTATTCGATTTAGACGAGCAAACTCATAATCATATAAATTTAGAGTTACTGGTAGGAAGAATATTTTAAAAATATATTTTGAAAAAGATTTATCACCTAATGGATCTAATTGTTACATGAGATGTAATTGATAAGAATGTTATATACCAAATTTAAATTTAGTTGTTTTATTAAATTTTTTGTTGAGCAAATTCAAGACCAATTAAGTTTGAATGGAATCCTAACCTACTAGAAAATTATTTGATAATTTCTTAATTTAATAGTGAGGGTTATTATTTTGTTTAAAATATTGGGAGTAGCTAAATATTTATCAAAGTTGTTATTTTATTTTGTTTTTCAGCATAAACTAATAATTTCTCTTTTACGTCTTTTGTTTGTTAGATAAGTAGAAGTTTATCCCTAACGAGCATCATAGATGCTAACAAGCTTGCTAGACCAAATTTCTTAGACTAGTTTCACATTTTGATAATTGGTTTTAATAAAGAAAAAGAAGTTGTATATTCTTGACACTACAATTCCTCCAAAGCCAGTTCGAATGCAATTGATGGAGTTTGGAAGAGATATCAATATCATGTTGATGATGTTGAGCAAGCTATATATGTAATGTTGACTAGTAATTCTTTTGAGCTTCAAGGGAGTAGGAGAACATGTATGCTCTTATTTATAATTTCTCATATAAAAATGTTGTTTGGTGCATAGGTATGGTGGAGAGATACCAAAATTCTAGAGCATTATATTAGTGTAAGATAGTAGAAGGATCTTGAATAGAGTTATACGTATTAAAGATGATTGGCTATATTTAAAAATTGGGCCAATTAGGTTTTAATTATATACCATAAGTTAAACATTGATTTGATGCTTTAATCTTACTTCATACTTTCAGTTTATTATAAAAGGATATGATAACTAAAAAGGATCTGTTATTTCCTGAGCTACTAAATATGCTCAAGATTGTATAGGGATGCCTTAAAAAGGAAAAAAAATCATATTATGGATTCTTCTAAGAGCAGGAAAAAGGGTCTTAGGAAGAACAATGAAAGAAAAAATAGAAGGCTTCTTCTAAAGTAGCAAAGCCAAATAATGGTGTCTTAAGGAAGAAAAATGACAAGGGCATTAGTTTTCATCGTGGACTTAATGGACACTGGAAGAAAAATTGTAAAGTTTATCTTGTTAGCTTAAAAGATAATAGGCTTAAGGAAGTTATAGCTTTATGTACATTTATGATTGATATTAATCTTTGTACTTCTATTTCACACTCTTAGGTATTAGATACTGATTGTGGTTATCATATTTGAAAAAATATATACAAATGTTAATAAGGAGTAGATTGTTTAGGAAAGGTGAAGTAGATATATGAGTTGACAATGAAGCTAGAGCTGTTACATTAGCTATAGGAACTTATAGTTTAGATTATAGATCTTATAAAACTTATTAATCTTGTTTGTTGGGTAAGATGACCAAACTACCATTTAGCGGAAAGGGAGAGCATAAAAGTGAGTTACTAGAGCTTATACATTTAAATGTATATGGCCCTATATATGTTCACACTAGAGGTGAGTAATCGTATTTCACCGTATTCACAGATGATCAATTTAGATATAGTTTTATATATTTATTAATAAAAAAGTTTAAATCATTTGAATGTTCAAAGAATTTAGACTTTAGGTCAAGAAGCAAGCTATTAAGAGCATTAAATCACTTAGATTTGATCAAGATACTAAGTACTTAATGTTAGAAAAGTAGGACATCATTTGACTTTGTAAGCAATAAAAGAAACATCAAACTTTTTCGTTTGATTTTATAAAATCCAAGATCACTTTAAATTCTATAACATGATTAATGTAGAACACAATAAAACGTGGATCATATATTTTTACCTTATTATGTAACTTGATCTTTTTTATTGAGATTTCCCTCAAACTATTTTTAGAACTAGTTTATCATAAGCACTATAGTCGTACATATATCTAACCTCTAACAATATCTAAAAGGATGAGTTAAGAGAACTCTTCAAGTAGTGTATAAAGGGCTAAGCAAAAAATGGTAACTCCTTTAAAACCTATACCTATTTATAATAAAGTTTGGATATTTTGGTAATTTAATTAAAAATGTAATCCTAATTTCAATTAAAATGTAATTAGAATTACATTTAATTTTAATTAATTAAATATCAATTAGGCCCAAATAAGATTCAATATTTTATATTAGACCTTATTTATCAAATATCTCATATTTAAATTTTAAAATTTCTCAAACTTTACAATCAAGTTCAATTTGATTAAGTTACTTTTTCTCTCTTCAACTGTTCTTTTTATATGACCTATTAGATTCCTAATATATTGGTAATAAATATAAATTATAACCCTAAATCATATTTAGGATTAAATAAATTAAAATTTTTAGTTTAACTTTAATTCTTTAATTAAATAGCTTATATCTGTAG
This sequence comes from Erythroxylum alaternifolium, assembly GCA_027478495.1. NCBI lineage: Eukaryota > Viridiplantae > Streptophyta > Magnoliopsida > Malpighiales > Erythroxylaceae > Erythroxylum > Erythroxylum alaternifolium. Next base: position 36,861,505 of record JANIIA010000191.1, on the reverse strand, counting down.
AATAAGATTTGCTTCTAGTAATGCATCATGAACACCCAAATATTAGAAATATCAAAGTAATTTTGGCTAATTATTTTGTGTAAGAGTTTTGGTATAATCAATTCTTTTATCATAAAATATTCATATTAGAAATAGAATATGTAATTAATGTCTATTTTATGTACGTCCAATTATATTAATTCTCCACCATTAATAATTGATTCAATTAATAATATTTGAAACTATTTTACAAACTGTCACTTAACCTTGGCCAAGGGGTTCTCAAATTCATACTAAATGAGAATAGTGAAATATTCTCCCTAATCACTTTATGGTGATAAATTTTATATTGATTACTTAACTACCTCTAAAGTTTATGCTATATCCTATAACTACTAATTGAATTATTCTTAACAAAGATAGGTCATAAGTATTGTGAAATAATATTAATCTTTATATGAGATACTTTGAGGATCTCATGTTAAAAAAATCACTTATATAATCATCATACTAAGAATTTCTATATACATACAAGTAATGTTCTAAATAGAATTCTTATATTAGGTCAATTTAGTGAACTTATTCTTTAATAAGCACCCAAACAATTATTTATCTCTATACTTTAATATGTAAGAACAAGAGAATCATGCAAGCTTTTCTCTCGTTAATTGAAAATGAACATCAATCAAGTGCCAATTATGTAATAGGTAGTCAATAGTGGGAGGAGTCCGATGTGATCGAACATATGTTTGACACAAGAAAGCGACGATGACAAAAGTGGGGCGAGCATGGATAGATGTTGGAATATTAGAATGGGAAAAATCCCATATTGGAAAGGAGAAGAAAAAGACAAGGCCTTATAAGCTAAAAAGGAGCCAATTTTGGTAGTGGGCCTCCTAGTCTAAGCCCAATTCATGCTCTTTCTCCCTCTCATGCACTCCCAAATTCAATGATTCTTACTCATAGGTTATTACTACAATCGTGATAACGTATGAGTAAGAATCATTGAATTTGGGATTTGATTAAAGACGTCTTAAGTTGTGGACGTCATCGACACAGATTTCTACATCAGTTCATATATGTTTTGTTAGTTAAAATTAGGTTTGATAATCTCACACAAGCATCCCCTACACCAATGAACGTGAGAACATCTAGTGAGGTTTCATACGAGCCATAGACATTTACCTTATGGCAGCCACCTTTGGTGGCCAACTGCCTCCTCCACCTGCAGAAAAATGCTCCTTCTAGGATATGTTACAAAACTCTATCCACTGCCTTGATCATGTTATTATTAAGGATCCTACAAACTATAAGGGTAAGCCTTGTATTGAATTTACTCCTAAAGAAGTTGAAAAACTGGTTGCAGCCTTCACTAATTCTCTCATAGAAAAATTCTCCCATGGGCGACTAATAATGGATAAACTACGAAAGTACATCGTGGCAATAGGTTTTAAAGAGACAATTCATATTAGTTTGCTAGATTACTATCATGTATTGCTACTTTTTTATGTAGAGGAAGATTACAGTCGCTTTTGGATGAAGGGTATGTGGTCTTTTGAAGGTTTCACTATGCAAGCCTTCAAGTGGTCACTAGAATTTTCACTGATGAAGGAATAACTAATAGCCTCTGTTTGGATTAATCTTCCTTCACTACCACTACATTTTTTTGCTAAAAGACTGTCTTTTCAATCAGGAGAATTGTTGGAAATCCCCTAAAAATCAATGCTTCAACGATAACGATGGCAAGACCAGGGATAGTGAGAATTTGCATTGAGTTGGATGTTTTGAAGGAGTTGCCTCATCGTTTCTGGTTGAAGAATGGGAACTCAGGCTTTTGGAAAAATAGTGAATGCAAAGATGTTCTAGATTATTGTTTCCATTGGCAGAAGATTAGACATAACGAGAAGAATTCTAAAGCACTTAATGGAGACAAGTTTATGTTGCAGAAACAATGAATGCCCAAGAAGGGTGTTGAGACTTCTAAGGTTGCGACAAAGATTGATAAGGGTAAAGAACCTACTATAATGGAGTCAGAGAATCTAGAGGAGGAGTAAGTATCAAAAGAAAATTATGAAATATATCAAAAAAAATCTGAAAAACATCTACTCACGATGTTGTTATTATTGATGATGTTACGAATGAACATACTGATATAGGTAATGTAGTCGTGTCGACAAACAATTCTGGGTATGGTTTGAATGATGTGACTTCATTGGATTTGGTGAGCTCTAGTACTGCTACGATTAATCTTAACTTTGTTTCACCTATTGTTGCTATTGTCCAAAAGGTAAATTGTGAAGCTATTATGGTCGAAGATGTTGATGTTGATGATGATTCCGATGAGCATGTTGTCCAAACAAAAAATCCAGTGGTTATATTATTCAAATGTGAGGGAGCTGTCGATAAACTTATTATTATTGTTATAGTTGAAGGGATTATTGTTACCAAGAATAGATTTTCATTGTTAGACGATGAGGAGACTGAGGATGACATGGAGAATCAAAAAATTATAAAGGATGCATTGGTATTAAATATGTCATCTAATGATACTCTGGAGTACATGGAGATGGGTAGAGTTAAGGTATTAGATTTAGCATATCTTAGAAGAAAGGAAGGGAGTTTGCATCGAGATGATGGGATTTCGACAGTAGTCAATTGTAATAATTGACTCAACAGTTGTTCGCGATGAGGCTAACGAGGTAATCTCCAAATCTCTTCCTACTAAGCAATATAAGATAAGGGTACGCACAAGAGCCCACCTTCGAGCAACTCGAACTTTTTCATATAATACCCAATGTTTGGAATTTACAAGGATTAGTTAATAAATTAACTCTTTGGAGACTTGAACCAAATTTATAATATTCAAATGATGGCTATAGCTAAATTTATGATGCATTTATCTCGAATTGATGAAGTTAGAAAGAAATTAAATTTTGAACGAATGATCAATTCAGTTCGAATATGAATTTTTTAGAGTTTACTTATAGTTTATTATATGAGAACAATCAGCATATTACTTTACAAGCTTTACATATTTCCTTAAAAAGGCATGCATCTCTCTTTTGTTCATGCGACATGTTCAGTACAGGAGAGTAGAGAATTATGGAATTCTTTTATTGATTCCTCTTACCAATGGTTATTCTGTGGAGACTTGAACTTATGCTTGTCTTTGAACGAGAAAATTGGAGGTTTGCCTTTTTAGGTGACTGAAGCGGAAGAGTGTCAGCACTTTATGGCACAACATTCTTTAGTGGATGATGGGTATATAGGCTCCCATTTTACATAGACCAATAACGAGATGGTCATCTCTGTATTTGAAAAAGGCTTGATAGGGCTTTGATAAACATGGAATGGATGTCAAATCTTACACTCACTGTCAAACATTTAAGCTGAGGTCAATCTGACTACTCTCCATTACTACTCTTGATCTCGAAAATTGAGATTTCTACAGGCCTAAAATCATTTCACTTTCAAAATGTTTAGTGTTTGCGAAGGGAATTCATAGCGATAGTTAGAGAAAATTGGAACTTGCCTTGTTTAGGATGCCCACTTGTGAAACTTTATAGTAAGATTAAGAGACCTAGGCCGGTTCTCGAAAATTGGAATACACAAGTATGCGGCAATTTTCAAGAGAATGTTAGGAGGGATGAAGATGAATTGTTGGTCAAGGAAAGACTATTAGAAGAAGAGGCCTCAAGAACTGCTAAGGAGGCCTACCATCTAACTCGAGCTCAATACAGATAAGCATTATTAGACGAAGAATGTTTTGGTGTCAAAAATCTAAGACTCAGTAAATGAAGGATGGGGAGTTAAATACAAAATTCTTTCATGTAATTATAAAAGAAAGAAGGATTCGCTTGATGATTCATCAAGTGTGAGAAAACAATGGAGAATGGGTTACTGATTCTCAAGGTATTCAGGCTGAGGGAGTTCATTATTTTAGCCACTTATTGCAAGATGAGGGAAATGACATAGATGTTATGGACACCTTAGTGAATAGAGTGATTGAGCCAGTGTTGTTGGATGCTAAGAATTAAGACTTACAGAAAATGCCAATATTAGGAGAGATTTTTGCGGTGATAGCGGAGATGGATGGTGACAATGCAGCAGGCCCAGACAGCTTCACTGGGAAGTTCTTTACTTATTGTTGGTAGGTAGTGGAAAGTGACTTAATGGTCGCAGTGCAAGAATTATTTATAAGAGGAGACCTTTTTAGAGCTTACACATCCACCCTTCTGGTACTAATTTCGAAGATTGTCAATACGTCTTCGTTTTCAGAGTATAGGCCAATTAGTCTTGTAACTTTTTCAAAAGCTGATCTCAAACAGGATGCGTTTGGTTCTACCAAAAATTATATCTTCTCAATACGCGACTTTTTTACCTAGGCGATTAATCTCTAATAACATTTTTACAAAGTTTCTAGTGTTCGTTGGATCTAGTTGCTAGCCATACATTCGCTATGGCGAAGCAGATTTTGTCAATTGTTTTAAACAAATATCTTATTAACATGCATATGATTCTATGTTATGATTGGCTTAGTAACCTACCAACAGATGTTGAAGCTGAACTTGAATAAATAAATTGATTGGGTCTTTTTACCAAGCTTATACATATTTATATATTTTTGGATTGGGTTCATCTACATCTGTGGTCATTCCATAAGTTCCCTTTGTACAAAAAGTAAACTTGGCATATCTTATGTTTCATGACTACTGAAATTTATGTAAACAGGGTTGCATCTCCTTGTAGGTTAAATTCCTAGGAAAAGAGGTTCGGAGGGCTCCCATCAAAATTGGCTTCTGATATTAGTAAAACATGTCAAATTGAAGATTCTTGGCATTGTGATATTTGTTCTCGTATATTCTTAGCATTAAACATATTTAGGTGATTTTTTGAGTCCAAGGATGATCCTTACGTAAGAATGACACGCACACAACTCAAGAAATGATGAGTAGAACTTTGCAGTATCGAGTATAAGTAGAACTTTGCAATATATCAGATATATTTGTCTAGAATTTTCTTAAAACTGTCTTCTAAACTTGCATCTCATTTGTAGTTTCTTTTAAAACTATTATTATTTTATTTTTATTTTTATTTTTATTTTTTATTGTTATGACTTTATTACAAGTTTTTTTTTCATATTTTATGTTTATTTGAATTTTTTAATATCTTCGTGTCATATTTATAAGCCACAAAACTTCATTTCATAACTTGTGAATTCAAGCCTTTCAAAAAAAAAAAAACTTGTGAATTCAAGTGGGTGAGCAGACTCTGATGACTTTTGGCCTATTGTGAGAGGAAATGAGTTGCAGACACAACTTGGGTGACTCTTTTTCAACCATAACCAATGTCTTCTCTGAAGCAACATTATTTTCTGCTTGACAATTACAGATATTGAAAATGTGTAATACCCATTAATTATTAAGTCATTGTCCTCAATCATTAATCATCACTATACCCCTTCACGTTGTTAATAATAGACATAAAAGAAATATTACTTTTTTCCCCTTTTTGATGCAATTTTATCCCTAATTGATAAAAAGAGTTTTTACGAAACTTTTTTTTGAATAAGGGAAAAAACTTCATTAATCCATAATATCGTTCAATATTACAACTATAAAATTAGACGGAGTCTTGCCCACTCTAATACTACGGCTAGAAAGAAATGAGGTTGCTCTAACATATATTATTACTACGATTAATAATGACTTTATATTATTAAGTGTGCTAACCATGCAAAATCTAAGAACTCGTATATTAAACGCATTCTATTAATAAATAATAAATAATAAATTTTCTACCTTTGCATATTTATAATGTTTAAAATGAAATAAAATTAACATCTTAATTAGTTATAAAATTAACTGTTTCTTTAGGATGAAATAATAATTGTTCTTAATTCTTATTATGCGATATTTTTGAATTAAAAAGCTTAATTTGTGATTAGAGTAAATTACGCAAAAGGGTCACATGCTATTTTTCTATCCATGTTATATTGTTTGTACTAATTCTTTCGACTTTTATGGATTTATTTTATAATTGTTTAATATATACATATATTGGATAATTCAGATAAAATTGAATCTTTTTTTGATAAGAAATAATTTTAAAGTAACAAATTTGAATTGTACCTAATCCAAACCGAATTTATATTAATTGGTACAATACAATTTAATTTAATTTAAATTTTTTATTCAAACTCACAAAAACAGGTCGTTGTACTTGTACACCCTAATGACAATTTCCACACGACAACTTTAAATAAAAATAAAATATCCCGAAAGGATTTGATAATTTCTTAGTAAATTACTTATCTGTTCTTCCAATATGACAAAATGACATTCATAGTTTCTCACGACTTTTTTGGCATTCTTATGAGCTAAAAGCAATACGAGTGTAAGCTTCAGTAATACCGCCCCCTAAAACGGAATCTGTTTCAAAACATTATTGCGTTAGGACACCAACTTAAACAGAAATGGCTTGTCCCTCTTAATTCATTGAATTACAAGTATACGAACTTAAACAAAGTGTCGGTAAGGATGTGAAAACAAAAAAGAGATACTTTCCGTAACGTTACCATGGAAATAAGCAACAAGTATGGAGTTGTCATTTCCAGAGATTCCAATTTTATACCTCCAAGCTTTCAACGCCTTCTTTATAGGCTCTACGGTGCCGCCTTTGGAGAAGGATCAGACGCTGCAAGCTCTTTATACATGTTGGATATTGCTTCCCCAAAGTAAGCTTTGGCTTGAGGTCTCTTGATCTAAAAATATGAAAATGTTGCAATTAAAACTAATCTTATATTTTACTTATTTCTCGTTTTATCTTAACTTGCCTTAAATGTTGGAGTCAGAAGACCATTTTCCAATGTGAAAGGTTCGCCCACCAGAGTTACAGCTTTCACATATTCAAAACCCCTCAGCTGTAGGAAAATGATTATTAGATAGGATAATCTTGAGGGCCTAGCTGCAACTACCAGCCAGAGTTACTACCTGAGCTTCTCTTCCAACAGCCTCCATGTCTGCAAGGACAGCTGCCCTTGCTCTTGGATCATTGCACAGCTGCTCCAAATTTTCATACTGCATCCGTAATTTCTTATGGTATTTAATTTCTCATACAAAATATTTCTGGTCCAACAAAACTATTCAAGTAAAAATGAATTGACTATGTGTACGTGCATGAAAAGAAAAAAAAAATCCCAATATAGGCATCCAGACAACTGGTGTTGCATGGAGTACCTATCTTCATTTTGAACAGATCAACTTGTTGAACTTGCCAATTTATCTTTACTCTTCCCAATTCTGATTGTATCATGTCCCAGATTGAGATCTTTTGAAACCATGGTATTATGGATAACAGACATATTTGGTGAACAAGAAAAGTCCACACTCCACTTAATTGTTAGCTCCATTGCTAAGAAGATGACAACCTGCATGCTCCAACATACTGAACGAAGTTCTATTTAAATATAACTGGTATCATGTAGTCCCTCCAACCTAACAGTTTCGTATTATGAGACTGCTTAAAAACCTAATTATAAACAGGTAATTAGTCAATTTGTGGCCAATTCCTGCAAGGAATAAAGATATCACCTTAATTCCTTCAGAAGCAGCCCATGCTTTCAACACATCTTGGTCCACTGATACAACAGCTACCAAAGAAGAATTCAGGCTGTCCCCTACCAAGGAAAACCTTTAAGAATCAGCCAAAAAAAATAGAGATGGAAAGAAAGGGAGGGAGAGAAAGAGGCAGTAACAAAACTTCATTTACTAACCATAAACAAAGATCTGGGCAACATATTTGCATTTGGCATAAACATTCTCAATTTTCTCAGGAGCTATATACTCTCCCTGCGCCAGCTTAAAGATGTTTTTCTTTCTGCACCAACAGCAACTATGATTAAAATGCCATGTCCAATATGAACGAGAAGACAAATAACTAGCTCCAGCTAGCATCATCCGCACATTGATTGGAAAATTTTCAAGAATTCCCTATCCTATTGAAGGATGAGTCTCGAAAATTCAGGGAACCTCAATCTACCTGGAACTCAACACTAAGAAACTACGTTACACATATTTGCAACATTTTCACACATGGTAACAAAGGACTGTTCAATCTATATAGGTAAATTGCTGATGAGATGAATGCTTCATTAGTGTTCTTAATAACAATCTTCGAACATGAATTGAACGCTCACAATGCATCAAGAGTGTCAGCAGCCAAAAGAAAGTTCTGTAGAGCATACATTAACAAAACAAAGAAATAGTAAAACAAAAAGCCAAAGGTATAGCTTCACCTGTCAATGATCTTTAGACGACCTCCAGGTAACCACAACCCAATGTCACCAGTGTGAAGCCATCCATCTTCATCAATCACTTCTCTCCTGTGTGGCACAATTATATCAACAATCCTTACAGAAATAAGTCAATGGCATGAAGACTAAATAATAATGAGAAGGGTAGGTACGTCTGTGATTCATCCTTGTGATAACCTTGGAAGATAATAGGACCCCTTACACAGATCTCACCACGAGGACAGGGTTGATCCTCGGATGTATAGTTCATTTCTGGAACATCCACAAGCTTCACTTCTGGAACAAAATATCAACAACAACAGAAATATTTGAAGAGAGAGAAAAATAAGATACCTTCATATGTATGGCATAAACATAAAAACTCACCACATGCTGGATTGGGAGAGCCAACATGGCCAATCAGGTTATCACCCTCATCCATAGCACTTATAACACAAGAAGTTTCTGTCATACCATACCCTTCAACCACACGACAGCCAAAGCAGCTGCCAATTAATCCAGTCATTGCCTTAGAAGCATTAATCCAAAGATGAAACGAAATATGCTTGATAAAATTAACTCACATCTTCAAAAACTCCAAAACATCAGGAGATAATGGTGAAGCACCGGATACAATAAGACGAACGCGTCCTCCAAGTCTTTCCTTTATCTTATTGAACACCAATCTGTCCCACATTGGAGATGGGTTTTTTCCTGCACCAAGATGACGTGGAATATTGATAAAAATCTCATTAGGAAATTAAACTTGAAACAGGATTATGTCTTATAGGAATGATGATAATATGAATAGGTAGCAAAACTGAAGCTTATCAATAATAGCTATACTTTATAGTTTTGTACTACATCCTGCTCAAAGAACTGAGGCTCCACTTTGAGTGACATTTCTGCCTTAAATTTGATTCTAATGGCTCATCTAATCATTAGATTCATCATAACTGACAAAGATCAGGTAGTTTAGCATAACACATTTTCAGTTTGTGGACCAGCTTAAAACTGGGACAATGTCTCTTGTTGCTGTACCATCAATAGGGCACACAAACTTCTAAAAACAAATAGGAAGGGAAGTATGGAAACACTTTGTTTTCTGATTTCTATGTTAAATGATTAGCTTAATTATTGGAAGTGTAGTCAAAACTTAGTTTTAAGTTTTCAGCCTCATAATTTAATTATGGCACAAATGATATATGACAGCAACTACATGTTCGCTGTCTGGGCTTTATCCCATAAATTCCAGAATGAATCAGTGCTGCTGACCATCAGGTAGCTCATGATACTTTTGTACAGAGAACATAACAAAAGCGCGATGAACCATCAGAGACTACCAAGGCAGTTTGTCAAGCCAAAGTCATCCATTTAACTGACGTTTCTATGCCAATTTAGTTTCACAGTTTAGAACTGCATAACAAGATCTTTCTTATGGGCCAACCCATATCCTCCAGAAAAGCCTGCATTATGTTAAATGTCACTTTCCTAAACAATTTCATCAACTAAAAGATTGATAGTTTAAGATTTGATAAATTATTTGAGGAATCTCATGCAAAAACAGAGTAATCTCTACCATTTTGGAGTGCTTGCTTCTTCGCATTGTAGGCAGCATTGAATAACCTCTCCCTTAATCCACCAGATGCCTTGACAGCGTTAGTAATGCTGCAAAACAGGATATCTAACTCAGTTATTATGTACAAACAGTCAATAATAAATCTTAAAACTCAGAAGTAAGCAGGAACTTCACCCAGCATATATCCTGTTGTACAGTCTAGGAACACTGCAGAATATAGTTGGTCTTAGAGCAACCAAGTCATCCATCAATTTCATGTTATCCTGCACAAAAAAGGTTCAAATATAGGTTTCAGCACCCGTATAGAGTAATAAGACAATAAGAAGAATAAAACTATGTCAGACAAAAGCATATGCAAATACAAAGCTAAAAGCTAATTTCGCTACTCAACAGTGAATTGCTGTTTCAATCACTTGCTAATATTGTAGTATGCCCATCTTATAATGGAACTTATGTAGAAGATGAATGGGGTGAAGTTAAAAAGTTATACAGTTACCTTATACATAATATGTTCACTATACACACCCATAGCAAGTACTAATTAACAGAGAGCCATACAGAGATACAGCCAAAATATTGTGAGGTAGATAATCATAGCAGTCTGATCACAGATATTAGAACTTAATCCGATCATAAATAGTTTTGCCAACAGAAATTTAGATAATATTCCTCATGATCAGAATATTTTTCAAACCATAGATGTAACGTACGCTCAAGATTTTTCTTTAATGAAATCATTACTTCTCAATTTTATATTTTCTTTTGGGTATCTATGATTCTCCATTTTTTAATCTGGTTCTTTGTGAATATAAATTATTCACCAAATAATTATTCAATGACTAACAAAACTAAAAGATATGAGACAAACTCATTTAAAACGAAAATATATGAGACAAACTCGTTTACCCACCTAAGAACAAAACCCAACATTCTTATTAATGAAGCTAAACGTGCAAATTTTTCACAATGTGAACAGAAAACATGATAGAGCTCCAAATGATAATGTCGCATACATTAGTAGGTGTATATAGGCCAACAAAATTTTAATATGCTACAAAAAAAATATTAAACGATATTCCATACCCCTTGATAAAATCCAATGGCAACCCCAAAATATACCGTCATGACCTGATTTGCTCGTTCATAAATGTGTGCAAGAGGCAGATATGATATGTAACTGCAGATATAATTGGAAATTTAGCATAAGGCAGTTGTCACATAAAATCGGAAGAAATCAAACTTGACCACTACTATTAATGTGACAGTAAAACAAGTAACACTCACACATCTGATGGGTAGAATTTAGTAGCAACAGTGGCCCCAGCAACATTAGCAATCAAGTTCTCGTGACTCAATTTAGCACCCTAGTCAGAGTTACAATACAGTAATCAAAAGCAGTTAAAATAAAATCTTCAAAAAGTTTCTAGATTCTTTGACAAAATTTGCAACACATGAAGCAATTTACCTTTGGCGTACCAGTTGTGCCACTTGTGTAGCAAATCGTAGCAATGTCTTCAGGTTTTGGTGGGCAAAAAGGCTGAAGGCTACTGCGGCCCTAAAACAAAATGATTCACAAGGAAAATGAAACGATTTTGTCAAGATCCGTCTAGTTCTGCAGACAGAGTTGCTTTAAGACTAACATCACAAGAAAAAGGGAGCACAGTGAACAAAAAAATTGTAACATACAATGTAACCACAAACATGGAAAGTATAAAAACATTATAATGCTGTACTTGATTTTATGATTGGAGCAGAAATATTCTAACACCTATGATCTAAAATTGGAGCAGAAGTATTCTAACACCTATAATAAGCCATTAGTTCTAGCCCGGGTTCTAAAAAATGTTAAATACAAACACTTTAGATCCTTACTTATCCATATATGTGTTAAATCCTAAAAACGAAAGAAAATAGTGATTAGAGCCAGCTCCATCAAAAATATGAACTTCATGATATATATAATACACTAAAAATGGTATTTCACTTACTGGTTTAATAGACATTTTCTTTTACAATTTACTTCCAAAATGAGATCATCATCGTAGTAATCAAATAAATTAAATCATAAACATTAAAGCATATGATAACAGATACAGATTTTTTTGTGCAAAAGTTACCATTTGAAAGGTTCATGCATAAAAATTTTGTTTTATTTCAAAGTAAGTATATTTAATAATCTCTTTTATTTTCAACTATGCTATTTTTAATTTAGTAAGTTATCATAGTACTGTCTTACAAAACAAATGCCAGTTAAATAATTTATCTAAATAAAAAATGAGCACTTACAAAAATTTGAATTCTCAATGAAGAAAAAGACATAAATTTAATATATCTTAATTTAACAATTAGATGTCCTCAATTATATTATAGGAGCTATAAACCCTGTCCTGGAATCTCTTGGACTTTTAACCAAATCTTGAAAATGAGAGAACTAGCTCACACTTTCATCTTTCACAAGATTGATGATGGCAAGGACACTAATTTTTGGTTTGACCAATGGCATCCAAGGGGTCCTATAAACAACATACCTGAATTCCAATTCCTGCAAATTATAATCCCAGCAGGTATAAAGCTCGATATATTCATAAATGAAAATTTCTAGCATTGGCCTTTTAATTCCAATAGAGGTAAGTTAGTTGTCCTACAAATTGATATGGTAGTGTGGAATTTAGACAAATCCTCTAATTTCACTACAGCTTCCTGTAAAAAGCTCTTATGGGGCAATCCTTCTCCTATTCAATGTTACAACACCCTCACACTCATTTATACTTTGGCTTGCTTCACGCCAAAGACTTGGCATAAGGGATAGGATCAAGTACAACATCCCTACTCAAGATTGTTTGCTATGTGAAGAAGCCCCTGAACTATTACACCATTTATTCTTTAGCTGCAACTTTACCTCAGAGTTATTGTCTCTATTTCTAAATCTATTCAATATTCAATTCTCTAATCTCCATTGGTGTCTCATCATTGAACAGATCACCCAAATACAATTCAAGTCAAAAGGAGACGACAAGCTATTCAAAGTTGCATTTGGATCCCTGGTCTATTATATCTGGCATGAAATGAACCAACATTTATATGATCTGGTCTATTATATCTGGCATGAAACGAAACAACATTTGTATGGCTCAGGCAATATAGATGTGATAACTTGCTTTAACAATCTCACTGGATACACTAGAGCTAAGACAATAGCCTTTGACATTCGTCAGCTACTATCTACTCCCACTAGCCACAGATGGAGACTGAATTGAAAATTTGTTTGTATCTGCTAATTCCCTATTGACCCTATTTTAATCCTTATCGGTGGCTTTATTTCCTAGATAATTTTATTGATCGTTACCTTGTAGGCTGTTCTCTTTATGTACTATTGAAACCTTGTTACCTTAATTTAATATATTACTTACTATTCAAAAAAATTATATATTAAAATATATTTTAATTTCATTGAATATTAATTCTCTCAGTTAATGTCGTGTTATTCTTTTGTACATGATGATAATTGATAATACTATATAGATCACTATTTTCAATCATATCAATCTTACTATCTCCAAATTATTTAATGAAATTCTATTCAGTTATCCCTTGCGCTTCATGCACATTCCAAAAATAATTTCAGCATGCATTCTAATGAACTGAAAAGTTCTATTCTTTTCTAGGGTTCAAACTTTGGCACATTCATTTGGCAAGAGCTGGCTCACTTCAGAACTTTACCTAGCCAATTCCATTTTCTTCCTACATTCAATCAGCCATATGTTAAGTCCTTTACTCAAAGCTGGCTTAAAGTATGCCGTTACAATACCATTTAGCAACTCCAGTAAGCAGAAACTCATTTCCGCAGCTTTGATTGGGAAACGAGTTCCCTTTCAAATCACCACTGAAATATGCACAACCATGCATATGCCTACTGATCACAAATCTTTCTGAAGTGTACTTAATATTTCTACAATAAACTGAAGAAATAAAAAACTACATGTATGATTGATATCAGCTCCTTAATCTGTAGATATAACCAGAAAACGAGCATTGTTTCATAAATCGTCATTGAAACCATTCAGGACATGTGGGTGAGGACTATAACCAATTACCTTACTAAGTAGCTTTGAATATGACACAACTTGAACTCCAGATGATGATGGAGGAGATGGTAATTGATCATCTAGTCCTTCAACAACCTGTTTAATAGGTAAGGAGAATGAAAATAGTTTCAATAGAAATGTTTGTATCAATTTGCATTTCATGGATTTATTTCCTTTGGCAAAATAGCTGCCAAGTCCTTTTATTACAAAAGCTCAGTTTGTATTCATACCACAATCAATCGTACAGTCGGTATCTCAGACAAGAAGCTCAACAGCTGCAGATTCCAAAGGGAAAATGGTGAAAATTCTGAACTTAGATCCAAAATCACCAAACACAATAAAATGAACAGTGGAAATAAGATTAAAAAAAAAAAGATGCCCAATAATCAAAATAAACAATATTCAGCAATTGAAGAAGCAGGATAAGCTTCTTTGATATCCTAAAGGACAGCTTGAAAACTTGCTCCCAAGTAAGATTCATATATGATAATTCCAAAGATAGCCGAAAGGCAGAGCACATCGAAGTTGATAAATCTTCTTTAACATAATCATTTCAACCGGTAACTTGAGATTCTGAATTTATATAGAATGAATGGAAGGCATCTCTGATTTCAGGGTTCAGCTGAGCTAAGTATGCAAAGTATGTAAAAGCACGTTATAGCATACATGACGGTGAGTAGTGACAAAAAGCATATAAAAGAAACAATAACAGAAATAAATCCTACAGAAAATAAAATTTTAAAGTTCAGAAGTTTTTTTTTCCCACCAATAATTTACACCTCATAGAGTTCTTCAAAATTTCTGTTCTTAATGTTACCGGAAAACACTTCCCAGAAGACTATCCTAAATTTCCAGCTCGAATTTTATAAGATCGGCAAGTGTTAGACTTTTGAAGTTTGGGAGAAAAAGTTCTATTGGCAAAGAAGGGAAAACTTCAACTCACTGGACTCAAAGTCTGTGCCACACAAAATATAGCTTGTACAGCAGCATGGTTTACAATATACTTGACAGCATCTGGACCTGCAGAGGAAATAATAATTTGACTTTTTATGTCACAGCTAAATTATTAAATAAAGCAGAACCCATCACAAACCAAGAGTGTCATATAAAGGAACTGATATATAGGAGTATGCTGAGCAGGCATGATCAACAATAAGCCATTCTGGTCTGTTGATAAAATATAGACCAACACAAGAACCCTGTCATCACAAAGACCAGTAGTAATTCATTATCAGGGAAGACCAATCAAGAAACTAATTCAAATATCTTCACGATTTTAAAAATATGGACTGACATGGATAAGGTTTAGTCTATACAGCACAGAAAACCAAACTTGTGCAGATATTCACCTTTGTAATACCATAAAGCCTTAGGCCAGAACCTATAACTGTTCGTGCAGTCCCTACTTCCCCATATGTCATCCACTTGTACCTAGGACAAATTAAAGAAAACGAATGATGAAAATTCAATAACAACTAATGAACTACTTTTGCGTAAAAGGAGACTTACTCTCCAACTGTTCCATCAACCCGAATTCGTGTTCCCAGATACTTATAATCTCGGAAGGTATCAACTGAACGCCTACACTCAGAAAATGCGAAAGAATCATATCTACTTTCTTAATAGACATAGCTGAATACTCCAAAACTGACAGGGATGGTTTAAGTGGTAATTAAGTGTAAATGTAACATGGTCAAGCCAATAGTAGATTCTTACACAAAATTGTCATGCATTGTACCAATCTCTGGATTATCAGGAAATCTATTCACAAGCTTCAAAGGAGAGTGAGCAGACCTTTCATAAACAAAATAGAGTATAAGAACAGTAAATAAAATTTCAAAATATGCATAGAGTTTCCAAGAATATTGGAAAATCCAACCTGTATACATTCCACTTTCCTGTCTGCAACTTCTCTGGAAGCACGATACTGTACCCCTGTTCTGCTCCAAATGCAATTAATTATATAGACATATGCTAACATCTCGTACAAATAATCAAAGAGAATGACACCGATGGACATTGATCCATTGATATAGATTAACCAATCAATGAGTGCCAATGGAATTCCCTGTAGACATAGTGAATGTCTTACAGATTCCTTAGAAATGCCAACACGTGTAAAATTTGCTGGGGTACCAAAGACTACTATCTTTAGTCCAGTGTGGCATATTAGTCACATACCATGAGAATCATGATAAAAGCACTATAATCCAGAGAATGCTCGACCTTAGCAACCACACAAGTGAAAACATGCAATAAAACGAATTCGGACACTCTTTATCTAGTTTATGAAGGTCATTTTTGTTATAATTGTTCCTCTCAATTGATTATGAAACTCATTTTGTGAAAAACCAACAACCTGCATGCTTACCTGCACTGTTCACCATGATAGGGAATGAGAAAGGAAAGTTCCCTGAAGAGGGAAAGTTGGGGTTGAACATGATTGATAATAGGTTGCTGAAAGTGAGTGAAAATCACCAACCATAAATGGGAACAAAGACTTGGAGCAAGTATATGAAAGTATACTGTAGACCGTCCCAGAGCAATGTCCAATTCATTATTGTAGTTGTGTGTCTGATCCTAACATGGTTGTGTCCCAATTAAACGCTTGCCTTCTCCCAAGTTCCCTACTTGTAATAATATTTCTTTCAAATAGCAAAGACCTTTGGCACTAAATCTAACGACATTTATGCTAACTTGACTATTTCAAATCCATATTTCCAATTCTCCACTCACTACCCCTGCCCACACTTTCAAAGGCCTTAAATCATGATCATAGAGAAGGGCTTAAGCATGAATGTATGGATTTATCGCAGGCCTGAACCTGGAAGAGTTTAGCACTTGCAAGAATTATTTCATCTCATGGTAAAGCACAAACTTGTAGACACTATGGGTAGTCCTCCATAACCATATACTTCGACCTCATAAACATCACTTTCAAGGGCTGAAAATTAACGAAAATCTCAGACGTGGAAAGAAAGTAGCCAAAGTGACCTACACTAGTAGGCTTCACTAGCTTTTCAGCTGGGTTCAAATTAAAACTTCACTCATAGGGGCTAAAGCCTGAAACCAACCTGACTTGGGAACTTCTTTGTTATTAGTCAAAGAAAAGGGTAAAGGGGAAAAGAACGGGCTAGTTTGAGCTTTATTTATAATGGAATGAGACAAAATTTTAAAAGACCATGGATGAACATCTAAACTTGCATGAAGAGCGACCTTAGTTTATTTTCCTCAAGACAAACAATTCACAGCAATAGAAGTCCAAGAATTTTTCCCAACTTCAGAATGCACTAATAAGACATCCTACATACGCTATCCCTCTTAACCTACTAATTTGGATACACTACTGGGCCGAGCTTGGATTGATTCACGATCCTGAAATTCAAAATCACTAATTATAATCCCTTCGTATATAGCCATTAGCAATTGATCCAGAAAACAGATGGGACAAATGAATTTGTTTATCCAAAACCAAACAATGATTTACTTCTGATTAAACAATTTACTTGGTAGAACAAAGTGATGGCAAATTAAAGGATTAATTTATTTTTTTCAATATCTCTCATATAAAATACTGGAATAGTATTAGTTGGTAGGTCGATTCTCTACAGAGACGACTCGACAACAGCTACCCATAAAAGGACTTACCTACGACGTCAATTAAAGGAATCAATCCACTTATCTGCTTTCCGTGTTACCAGAATGGAACATAAAACTGAAACTTGAATGAAAGCGTACCATTCATAAATTCTTAAGGACGCCAGTAGTGGAAGGGCACAAAAGGGAATGATAGAAAAGAACAGAACTTTAAAGAGAAATATGTCCCCACCGAATCATGAGGCAACAACATAGAAACCAAAAAGGACAAAAGATATGAAAAGACACGGATATTACTTAGAACAGAGAGAGAGAGAGAAGTGGCGTACCATAGAAGAACTCTCCGGCGGTGGGGCTGGGAAGAAGCAGAGACCGCGAGTCGCCGGCGGCGATAAGGTGGTTATGGATGGCCTCAAAGCGACGTTGAGCTTGGGAAGTGGTAGTTGAGTCCATTGAGTCTGATATGGATCGAAACTTGAGGAGCTAACAAACTTGGTTTCTGTTAGTTTCCCTGGAATTATTGGTGAGAAAGGAAGGAGATAGATAAAGAAAGAGGCGCGCCTTTCAAGGATGACGATGGCATAGGGTGAAATTCGTGATTGAGATGAGAAATCGTCGTTTTCTGGGCAAGACTTGCTCGTAGGAATTCATAAGAACATTTTTATGTTAGATTTTATCAACATTCAAAATAATTGAGAAGAATGATAGACCAAATTGTTTACGAATAATGAGCATGCTTGATGTTTATTACGTACTATAAATTTAATTAAGCCTTCAATCAGTGATGGAAACATATTTCATCGAAACAACTTTTCCATACACGACAAGTAACCAAACCATATCACATTGAGGTAATTGAATGCAAAGATAAGACAACAATAGTAATAATCAAATATGAATAAATCAAAAATGCGAAGATTCGCAAGATACCTTTCTTCTATTACTTGTGTGCCGGCTATCACATAAAACTATAATTTCATTGGAGTTCTCTAAATTTTTGCTTATTTCCCTTTCAAACATCCAACATTTAAACGTGACGTTATCGTGTTAATGATTATTATAATAGTTGGCTTAGATTTGAAGAATAGCATATGTTAGATTCTAGCAGCTGGCTTTCTTTTTTATTTTGTTGATAAATACACAGGAGAGGTAAGCCATGAGGACTTAAACCACTTATACCAACGTAAGAATTCAATTGGACCAGTCCTTAATGAAAAGGAGGTGTAGGAGCTGCTTAGAGATGGCAATGGGCCGGCCTGGGCCGGGCCGGCCTCAAAATTGGTGGGCCGCGGGTCGGCCCGTGGCCCGCGTGGGTCGGGATTGCCCAGC
>JANIIA010000191.1:36760406-36771571 GCA_027478495.1 Erythroxylum alaternifolium | reverse complement strand
TATAATATGCCTCTCAAAATCACTAGGAGCATCGTTATAAACCTCCATTTGTGAGCTTAAGAGATCTTGCATCATCTCATGAGCAACAATTATCTTCAATTTTGGTTTATAGTTTATAGTATTATCCTATTAACTTCAACTTTCTTTGTAAAATTTGGTCTGAAATAGACACTAGCATTCAAAAGTGTCCCACTTGTAAACAATAGAGAGTAAAGTTCTCTTTCTCATTGCTCATTAATTATTTCAAGATATGGTGTGTACAAACAAGACCTATTTTTCATATTGGTTTTGATTGCTTCTTTCGTCTTCTTTATGAAATCATAAAAATAACTCGTTGCTTTCTATCACTATCAGCTAGACGAAGTACTCTCACTAAAGGCTCACAAACTTAGATTACAAATTAACGCCAAGGTTAAAATTCATGATCTTTAAGTATAATTCTAGAAACCTCAACTCTAGCATAATGTGATGCGACTCACTTATTGCTTGTAAACATTTGTCTTAAATCCTTTTTCATCATAACAAAACACTAGAGTGATAAGAAATTAGTCGCAAACCTTGGTATAGTAGGACAACACAAATTTTTACCATTGGGGAAATTCTTCCTCATCAAATTTAGGACCTATACATGATTATAGATAAAATTGGTCATGTTTTTTTTTATTTATACATAGTCTCATTAATGAAAGGGAAATATCTATAATCTCCTATATTTTCTAACATCAAGTCAATGTAATGTGCAGCACAAGGAGTCCAACTAAAAAATTTATATATGCTTTGCAAGTAGAATCATTGTCATAATGAATTAAACAATGATTTATGACCCAACTTCATTCACAAATTCATTAAATATCTACAACAGAGTATCAAGATTTCTAGCAAGGCTAAATGTATCAATAGACTTCAACAATATTGTCTCCTTAGCAAAATAAACTAAATCATTCATAATGGGTTTATGTATTTTATTTGCCTAACTATCACTCATGATTGAAAATCCATATGTTGCCCAAGTCATTCTTCTTTCATCCAAATAACTCTTTATTTCATAAATAGAGTTGCTCAGAAGTTTACCTATATAGTTATCAATTGAAGGAGCCTTATATCCTAGATCGTAAGAGGCAATAACATCTACGATAGGTTGGTAAGAATAAGACTAATCACATTAAATGATACGACATAATCATGCCACCATCTAGCTATTGCCATATTCACATTCTGAGTCACTTCTTTAGATTGTAAGAACTATGGATTGAAGGTTGAGCTTCTATAGTTGTTCATAATGCAAAAAAGTTAGATACTTGTCTTCTTCTTTTCCTCACATCAGGTGCAACATTCCCTTCTTGTTAGGTAGGAATACTGCCACCTTCAACATCCCCACTATCATCCTAACCACCGAAAAAAGAACTTCTGCAATCAATTTCATAATTTAACATTTGTCTTCTATCTTTTTCATGCTGATACTCTTCAAATAAAGTATTAATTTTTCATTCACACCATGGCTTACTTTTCTACAAGGCTTTTACTTCACCTTTGATCCTAGTTAAATGCTTCTTTAATTCTTTAATTTGTTGATTCCCTAACCTTTCAAATGCTTGGTACAATACATACAAATGATATGGTTCTTCATTCTAGGAACCAATCTAGTATAAGCCCAAGTTGGATCATCAAATCTTCCTAAAAGTCAACGTATCCCAATGCACAAGATTTTTCACTTTGCGAGGATCGAAGGAGGGTCATCAATGTACGCAGCTTTTCCTTTGTAATTTTTATAAAGAGGTTGTTTCCATGATTCGAACATTTGATCTTATGGTTACAAAGGAGCGACTTACCAGTTGCTTCATGGTTCTCCCTCTAGATCATCAAATCTTCCTAAAACGAATAAATTATCAGGAGTACTTGAACTCTCCTCAATTTATCTGAAATATATATGAAGACATGTGTTAAAGTTAAATTAATAAATTCATATACAAAAGTACAATTTTTGTATATATTATCGTTAAATAATTATAAAAATCCAACATTTAGTTATAAGTATATCTAAATTCTAGATAGACTCTATCTTACATATTTCTTTATGATAACATACATTGGAAAAATGACTTTTCTTTATGATAATACACATCGTAAAAATGATTTAAACACTTATAGTTTCACTTTATGATAAGTAATGAGTATTCTTTCATAAATTCACATACTATTTTTTACCATGTATTTAGCTATCCATAAGATAAGATGATAAATGTGTATTTGCTAAATTGTTACTTATAAAATAAAATTAATATTTGTAATATTATTTTCTAATGAAAATAATGAACAATAAAAAAATGCAAACATTTAATTTTCTTAACTTAATTACATTTATTAAATGATTTAATTATATATTAAATATTATATTTAAATAATTAATCATATATTAAATACCTTTATATACAAACAATAATTAGTAAATTGTATGTTTCATATAAATTAATTAAAATTTTAATTAATAAATTTTGATCTCATTTTTTTGATTATTAAAATAACAAATAATATGATATGTTCTTGAATTATACATAATTTACAATACCTAAATGTTCTTCCATAATCCAAACACAATATTATTTTCACAATACCTAAATGTTATTGAACTATACATAATTCACACATCCAATTTCAAATTTCAAGCCCAAATTGTACAATGCATATTTTATAAACCATTCACAGTACACACATGATACAACCAAAACATAGTGCAATTGCAATCAAGAGTAGAAACAAGTAACCTAAAACACATAAAAAAATTAGACAAATTGCAAGTTTGCAACCAAGTCATTTCAAATCGGGTTGGGTTAGGTCAGGTCAGGTGAAAATGTTTGAAATTTTGGATTTTTGGATTCTGCAATCTACATGACGTTGGAGACCAGGAGCGATGACAATGAGTAACGATGGTGGAGATGAGCAGCGACTAAAGAGTGGTGGAGAGGAATGAGCTAGCAGTGACAGTCTAGCCTAACCCGGCGAGGCAGCGACAGCGACAGCGAATGGGTGAAGATAGTCCTGTAGTGGAGCAAGCATGAAAATAGACAGTGAGGAAGACAACAAAGACATCCTAACGAGGTCAGCATATGTGGGTTAGTGGGTGACTGGGAGTGGGAACGAAGGGCGGTGGTGTAAAGTCATGGTGAAGAAGAGTGAAGTGAGTGTGAAGTGAACAAAGGATTGCTAGTGTCTTTAGGTTTAGTTTAAAATCCTAGTATTTCATTTCACTCTATTTAGAAGTCACCTTGCTACGCATACTGCATGTGGTGGAGAAATTAGTCTAATAAATCAATTTGATAACTAATTTGAAGTTGGCTTCTTCATATATGGTAGTTGATATTTATCCCTCTTTTACTTGCTTATCCATTGTTACTCAATGCACAGGAATTATTTAAGCTAGTATTCTTTAATTTATTTATACATTATGGAAGGAAAGATAGAAGAGTGTTTTATCGGTAAATCTCCTTTATATAGTTTCCATACGTATGGTCTTAAAATTGTCTATTGAAGATGTATCTTTTAATTTACTATTTTATTGTCATATATTTTGTATTTTTGATGTATTTTATTGTTTGTATGCCTGAAGTCTTTGTTAATTACTCTTTCCTTTTTATACCCCAAATGTTCAACTTTTTTGAATTTTATGTACTTTGTTATGTGAATGCCTACGACTATATTAATTATTCTTTCTTTTTTCTGCTCCATTTGTTCTGTTTATGCTCTAGCTTTTAGGTATTTTATTGCTTAAATGCATATACCTATTTATCTTTCATGTTTATTGTTTTTATTATACTACTAAAGGATAATTAGTTAGAACTATAACCAATCTTTAGGTTATTTAATTGCCAGTTTTAATCAATCCCTAAGTTTTATATATAAACAGGAAACAACATGTTGTGGATTTCTCTTACGAAAAAGATTTCAATGAAAATCAAATTCCTATTAAAACTCGTCCCATTCAAATGAATAAAAATTTAGAACAATTTTGTAAACAAGAGATTAATGATTTATTAAAAAAACTGCGGCATTTTTTGAGTTGTATAATCTTTTACGTGAGTAAAAACTCTAAAAAAAAGAAAGAGGTGAATAAATTACAAGCCTCTCAATAAAGCATTAAAATGAATTAAGTATCTTATCCCTGATAAAAGAGAGCTGCTTCAAAGAATTTACAATCCTCAAATGTTTTCAAATTTTGATATGAAATTAGGATTTTGACAAGTCCAAATAGATCTTAAAGCAAAATATAAAGCCACTTTTAGTGTTTTATTTGGTCAATATGAGTAAAATGTGATGTCCTTTAGTTTAAAGAATGTTACATTTGAATTTCGATGAATAATGAATGGAATATTTATCTCATATTCTGAATTCTACATTACTTACATAAATGATGCGTTAATATTTTCTTTTGACATTAGAGCAACATTTCAAGTACATTAAAATATTCATTCATGTTATTAAAAAGAATACATTAGTAGTGTCAAAAACAAAACTTGGCCTTCTCCAAACTAAGTTTGAGTTTTTAGCGCACAAATTGAAAGAACTTTAGAATTTAGCAATAAATCTCTTAGCTAAATTTTGCCAAAACAAAGTAGTAAAAATTTTTAGGGAACTTAAATTATGTTCTAGATTTTTATCTTAACCTAAATAGGCTCTGCAAACCTTCCATGATAGGTTGAGAAAAAACCTAAAGTCTTAGACGAAAAATCATTCTAGTTTGATTTGGTAAAACAAATTAAAGACATGAAAAAATATATTCATTTATTACATATGGCTAACCCTAATGCATTCTAAATTGTAGAAATTATCGCTTCCAATCAAGGGTATGGAGGTAATATAAAGCAAGAGGTTAATGACAAAGAGCAAATCATTCACTATACTCCGAGACTATGGAATCCTACATAGATAAATAATCTTACTATTAAAAAGGAGATTTTATCCATTTTTTAGGCATTTCAAAATTTCAAGGTGATTTATTGAATTAAAGATTTTTTCTTTGTATAGATTGCAAGTCTATTAAAGAAGTTTTGTTAAAAGGTGTTCAAAAAATTGCATCTAAGCAAAATTTTGCCAGATGCGAAGTAATTTTAATTATTTTTTGTTTTGATATTGAATTTTGTTAAAGCTGAAGCAAATTTCATTCCTAATTTTCTAATCTGAGAATTCTTGTAATCCAGATAATAATCACGAGAGCTAATACTTCTCCTAAAGCCAACCAAAGCCCTAAAACTTAGTAGAGCCTATCTCCTTTAAAACTTATAACGAAACATCTAGTAAAGACATGGAAAGAAATATTGCAAGAAGAAAAGATTATTCCTCTTTTACCTCGAGCCCATGTTGAGGCCTCAATATCCTTATCCTCAATGATTTATATTTCTAATTGGTTGCAACATTTGTTAAATGACCCCAGAGTTAGCAATAGCTCTAAGGAAAAGATTGTTCCTCTCTTACCTCTCGCCTATGTTGAGGCCTCAATATCCTCATCCTCAATGATATATATTTCTAAGTGGTTGCAACATTTGTTAAACGACCCCAGAGTTAGCAATAGCTCTAAGGGACTCTCTTGAAGAAAGCCCCTAAAAATAAATTTTATTAAACACAGTTGCTAAAAATACAACCAGAAAAATCATTTTACATAATCCAAAGTAAGAAGAAGTTTTACAAATAAAGTTTTCAAAAGATTTGTAAATCCCAAAATAAAAATAATTTCTAAGCAATTATTTTGACAAAGAATAGTTTTAAAAAATTTCAATTATTTAAAATGAATTTTATAACTCAAATCCTTTTAAAGTGATCAACAATATTTTCTTCAAAGGCTGCAACTATAAGCCTTAGGATCTTTTAAAGCCACAAATCTATTATTTGTATATTCATGAAGAAATCGAATATATGAAAATTAAACACCACTTTGTTAAGTCCAATAAAGTATTGGCCTATTCTATTTGCAAATTCAACAATGTTATTCACCTCATGGAATAGGGGCAAGAAGCCTATTTAACTTTCAATAATTTTCTTGTAAATTTTTTTATTTTTTGTTTTGTTTTCTCATCTTGTAATTGTTTTTCTATTCTCTTAGTTACAATATCTTTCTTCGAATATGTCAATTTTTTTTGCATTGAATATGTTATTTAGTTGATTTTTGTAAATTAAACACGTTTTTATCAAATTTATGTTCATATTTTTTTAATAAATGGAAAACATAACTTTTTGTTATTAATTTTTATTGAAATGGTATAGACACTCAACATCTGATTTCCTATGTTCAAGCCTTCAAGAAGTAGATTACATCAAAAATATTCCACAACCTATTTAAAAATAATAATAACCATTAATCTCCCCCGGTGTCACCAATGTTTTCCTCAATAATAGAAAACAAGAATAACAATTTTATGTGTTAGAAAAAGAATTTGAGGTTAATAAAAAAATATGACTTTTATTCTTTATAAAAAAAATAAAAGCTTATGGTTTTTTAACAACTTTTTATAGCAAAGAAAATAAAATCAAGAAAAATATTACGAGCTTGTCAATAACTATAGAGTGCACATTTTATTCTTTGGTTAGTTTGAGATATAAACCCAAGAAAATAGCATAAGATACCCCTTTAAGACTATAAATAATAACAATAAAATAAAGGTGTGGGAAACCATAATAGGAGAAAATTTATAGTCAAAACCCCTCCTTTTGTGAACTTAAGATTCCTTACAAGACATGGAAATTAGGAGTGCAAACATGCAATAATTCTAGGAATAAAAGATGGTGTAAAAGAAACATGCACAAAATGTATTCATTAAAGTATTTGAAACTTACCAAAGGAAACTAGAAACATGAACGAAGATAATGTACAAGAATCAATGAATGACATACAGAGCTATGTAGCAAAATCAGAAAAAAGTAAGGAATAAATTAAGATCTCTACGGTAATTTAAAGCAAAATTAACTCAAACCCAGGAGATTCCTACCTTAGCTACAATAATTTAAGCTAAAAAAGAACAAAAAAGGAAGAGGAAGAAACAATTAAATTCTTGAATAGGAAGGCTAAAAAATAGGACACTTAACATCCTATATGCAAGTTATGTGTTCTAAGTCCAAATGAAATAGTGTCCACTTTATTTCATTCCATTCTATTTCAGGACATCTTAGCTATAGTTCATTGTTTCAATATCCATTTTGTAATTAGTCAATGATATTTATATCAAATTTGGTAAGGTAGTTTCCATCTTATATGGGTATATATTACTTTTAATTTTAAAAAAGTATGTAGTTATAGCTTCCGCTTTGAAGATAAAAATGAAAATGAGAATGTGAACTCAAAAGATATTACAAATATTATTTGTCAAAACAATTACACCAGTAGTTATTTGTATACAATAAGAGGACAGTTGTCTTAAGCAGAGAAAACTTTAGCTTATAAAGTATAGAGCAACAACTCAAATCAGTTTAAGAAGAAAGATAATAAATAATTTTTCAATACTATTTAAAGACAAATAAACAGGATAATTGAAAATATTGTCTTTTGACTTCACCAAATCTTCAATGTCTCAAACATTAAATACCATCCAAATTAAGAGCCAAGTTAGATCAAAACTAGTAGCTCTTAATATAATTGAACAAGATTACAACACTGAGTTTAATAACTTTCAACCTCCTTCCCCAATATTGAAGCAACTTGATTGGCAAAATAATTCAAAACTGTATTAGTCAAAACCTATTACCCTTGATATAAATATTAATAAAAAACCTAATATCTTACATTAGACTATGCATAATAAGTCATCAGTATATAAATGGATTATTGATCAAATTTTTGAGTACAACAAATTGAATATGCTTCAACAGATGATAATGACTGCTAATGCTTATAGAGCCCAATTAGGAGCTTCTAATTATATCATAACTGAGTTATTGATAGCCAGATTTTCCAGATAATTAAAAGATTGATAAGATTATTACTTAATCAAATCTCAAAGATTTGATATTCTTAAAGCCGTTAAGATTAACGAGGAAGATAAGATAATTTTAGATGATAATAGTAAGCCTATACATGATGTTGTCCTTAGTTTGATATCAGTAATCTCCTTACATTTCATATCCACGTTAAAGATAAAAATGCTAAGTTATTGTCCAACCTTAGGCGCAATAAACTTTTAACGTTCAAATGATATAAAGACACCTTTTAACTAGAGTCATGTTAAGAGAAGATTTAAACTAGCTCCTTTGGAAAGAGGTCTTGTAGTTCCCACCAGTTGGTATTAGAGTCAAATTCTTCTAGAGAGGGTAAAGATCATATAACTAACCCCAATGCATTCAAAGTTATAGCAACAAATGCTCTTAATCAAAGGTACAGGGGTATACTACAGAAAAAAGTGAATGGTATAAAACAAATAATTCAAAATGCATCGGGACATTAGAATCCCATATAGAGCAATTATTCAAGTATTAAAAAAGATATTTTACCTATTGTTTTATGCATTTCAAAATTTCAAGATGATTTATTAAATCAAATATTGCTTCTTCGTATTGATTGTAATTTTACTAAAGAAGTTTTGTTAGAGGATGTTTTAAAATTTTGCGTCAAAACAAATTTTTGCTAGATGGTAAGCCTTTTTTTAGTATTTTTTAGTTTGATATTGAATAAATTTAAAAGATATCAAAAATATTATGTGTCAAAATAAGTAAACAAATAGTTATTTGCATATGATGGAAGTAAAGATGGCAATAGGGTCGTGCCCAAGTAATAACAAAATGATGTCGTTTTGCTGAAAATGAAAACAACATTATTTTTCCATCCTTAGATGGAAAGATAACTGTCTAAGATAGAGAAAATTTTAGAAAATTCTATAGTTATAACTACGAAAGATTTAATAAAGACCCCAATATTCAAGTCTTTATGGAGTATCTAGAAGTAACTCAAATAAGTTTAAGAAGAAAGCTAATGAAGAATTTCTCATTGCTATTCGAAGTCAATTAAATAGGATAAATGAAAATATTGTCTC
Organism: Erythroxylum alaternifolium; assembly: GCA_027478495.1. Taxonomy (NCBI): domain Eukaryota; kingdom Viridiplantae; phylum Streptophyta; class Magnoliopsida; order Malpighiales; family Erythroxylaceae; genus Erythroxylum; species Erythroxylum alaternifolium. The sequence goes on along the minus strand of JANIIA010000191.1, from coordinate 36,762,563 downwards.
TGACTCCTCTAAATCTTCAACGTCCCAAACATTAAATGCCATCTAAACTAGGAGGTAAGATAAGATCAAAACTAATAGCTCCCAAAAGGTTAATATGATTGAACTAGATATTAACATTGGTTTTAATATTTTTCAACCTTCTTCCCAAGTATTGAACAATCTTCATTAACAAAATAACACAAATTTTAAAATATTTTTTTGAAACACATCAAATCTGAATGTTTTTTGAAGAAAATATTAATCCATGGGATGAGTTCATGTTGTAATTTGGATCCAATTAAAGAATAGGCCTTTTTTGTTTTAAGATAGTCATTTCTCATATCCAATTCGCATTTTGCAAATTGTTTTTCATTATTAAGAAAAGACAACAAACATAAAATATGAGCTTGTTTTATAACTATAGTAATGGACGTTGTTGTTTTAAAGTCAATCTATTCACACATCATGATAATATTTTTCCTTGTTCATAAATAAATTGACTAATTAAACTCATGTTTCTATAATCAATTTGACTCCCCATTGGATGGGTGGCAAACGTTTGATAAAAGATTACTTAGACTTCGTAAAATTCGCTTGGATTTATCCATGGTTTGTTTATTTCTTATTTCACATCAAAAAAGTCCTATTTATTTCGATCGAATCTGTAACATCCCATTTCCATACTAAGGGTTAGAACCCTATATTTCTGTAAATGAGAACTAGAAATGAGAGATTAAAAAAATGCATTTCATACACATGCATAATATTAGTATACACACAGGTGAATTTGATTACTTTACACACATTTCATTAACTGTACATGCACTCATTTGGCATTTTTCGGGTATAATTGATATTTAATGTGATTATAATGTGAATTGTGGATTATGTGTCTTAAAAATTGAGTTGGTACGTATAATTAGTGATTCAGAATTTTTAGTGAAATAAGGGAAATTTCTAATAATTATGAGTATTTTTTGACTAAGAAAAGTGTCAAGTGGCAAAGCAATTGATAAATGGTAGTAGAACTAAGTGTCAAATAGTAGCAGAAATTATTGATAAGAGACATTAAGATTTAATGACAAGTTTCATTGAAATTTGGGAGACAATTGGATTAGAAATTGAGGGACAATTTGACTGATCATTAAAAATCATATGGTAGCTTTAGTAAAAATCCAAATTAACCTTTAATCTTTAAGTGGAAGCTGTCATCACACCCACCATGTTATTTTTACTAACCCACGAAAATGTTCAAAGTGAAATACCATTTTCTTTTCTTTGTCTTTCAATTGTTAAATGCTCTCTTCATTTTGTTCTTAATCTTCTTTATTTGTCTTCATCCCCGATACTCACTTCTCACCCCATCCATATTGAAGCTTACTTTCACCTTTCATTTGCTACTATTATTTTGTTATCTTCTTCATTTCTTACTAAAGACCCAACCCTACCACCTTTGATTGTTGATGATCGAATGATACTTGAGAAGCTAGGGTTAAGAGTAATTTGAAGATCTTGAAGCTTAAACAAGTAAGTAGCATATTGTTCTTTATGATATGTCAAGTGAAACATGTATAATGATAGTTAGATGTTGAAAGATCATAAAATGGTAATTAAAACAAGTTGAAACATGGATGACAAAAATGAGCTTATAAATGTCTTGTTTTTTTGTTTATATTATGAGTGATAATTCATAAATTGTTAGAGAGATGATTTTTATCTAGAATGATCATTTTAAATGTTGTAGAAAGAATGCAGAAATTTATAAAGGGATGATATATGTTCATATTTTGTTTTGAGGTATGATCATGTAGATTATTGGTAGCTTTTATAAAGATGAACTAAAATTAGTTTAGAGCTAAATTGAGTGAGTGAAGTGGTACCTTGAAATGAGATGAATTAAGGTGATAGTTAGGAATGAAATAAAGGTGAAAAATGAAGTTGAAAATGTGCAAAAAATTAATGGTGAATGTGTATATGTATGTGTTCTGTTTTGGTGTTTATGATCACTCATAGATTTTGATTTGTTTGTAAATGATATTAAGTTGAAGTGGAAGTGGGAATGAAGAGGAAATAATGAGGACCTGCACTAGAAATGATAGACTAAGCAAAAGAGATGAACTAGGATGAAAATGAAGTTAAATGTGTGCTGGAATATGTTAGATGGAGTGTTTTCACTGA
>JANIIA010000191.1:36748110-36760306 GCA_027478495.1 Erythroxylum alaternifolium | reverse complement strand
AAAGTTCTTAACAAGATATATTAAAGTTTTTGTATTCACGAAAAGAATACACAATTCAACCCCCTTCTTGTGTATCTTGTATATTGTACATGAATTCTATATTAACGTGTGATTTACTTCATTCTCCAATGGCATTTTACCCCCAATAGCACTAGATGGTAGGTGGTTAACGAGATGGCAAGCATATGTAACAGCTTCAACCCAAAATTCTTTGTCTAACCCAGCATTAGACAACATACGCTGAAATTCTCTAGTAATGTCCAGTTTATACATTCTACTACCCCATTTTGTTATGGTGTATCCCTGACTATGAAGTGTATGACAATGCCTCCATCTTTGCAAACTTTAAAATATGGATTACTCCTATATTCCCCACCATTATTTGTATGGAGACACTTAATCCTTCTACCTATTTGAATTCAACCATCTTCTTCCATTTGAGTAAAACTCTCAGCACTTCATCCTTAGTTTTCACAGTATACACCCATACTCTCCAAGAACATTTATCAACACGGGTCACATGATAATGTTTTCCTCTTAAAAAAAGTTATCTTGGAAGGTCCTCACACATCAGAGTGACTATAGTCCAAAATACCCTTAGTATTATGGATTACTATTCCAAATTTTACCCTTGTCTTCTTCCATTTGACACAATGCTCAAAAAAATCCAATTTGAAGTCTTCACCCCTTTCAACAATCCTTTATTAACTAAAAGATTCAAAGATTTTTCACCCACGTGCCCTAAGTGCATATACCATAACTTGGTTGCTTCTAACTTCTTCTCACTAGAAGCTGTTGCTGCTGCTCAATAATAGTAGTACCCAGATAATGATATAATATATTATTCTTTCGTACTCCTTTAATACTATAAGTGCACCAAAGACGATTTTCATCATTCCATATTCTGCTACCACCTGAAGACCCTTTTCTTCTAGGGCCCCTACAAAAATGAGATTGTTCAATAGACTTAGCACATAAAAAACATCTGTCAAGATTCTAATTGATCCATCTTGATTCCTCAAATGAATGGAACCAATCCCATATGTGGTAAGAGGGAAGTCATTTGTTATTTAAACAATTACATTTTCTAGTTCTATAAAGTCATAGAAACAATCTCGATTAGGACATATATGATGACTGCATCTTGAATTAATTAGCCATACAATAGAAGAGCTAGTTGATGACTTAATATCAAGAGAAAAATCTAAGTCCTCATCATTACACTAAGCTATATTTAAATTTAAAACAACCTTACCTTTATCAACTTTTCTTTTATTTTTAAGTTTGGGACAATCCTTCTTCCAATGCCTTTTTTCCTGACAAAAGGCATATTCATCTTTGCTCAATTTGAGCTTTGACTACAATCTCCCTTACTTTCTTTTAGTTTAGCTCTATGAGCAACCTCTGACCACTAAAGCTTTTGCTACTCCACTTGTACGTTCTTCCTTTGTCTTCCTTCCCAATTCATGATTATACAAAGCAGTTGTTGTAACACCCCACTTCCATCTGACATGTACATGGACACCCTTCGGACGAACGTGCATATACATGACAAAAATGGTATGCTAACTATCTCATTTTCAATATATCACATGGCATCATAATTAAAATCACAATTAACACAATGTATAAATCCAAAATCTCTGCATTTCATTTTACAAATCATAATTTACAATGTAGCATGATATCCATCATTTATGTTTATACAATATCAGTTTATCAGAGTCATAGCTCTGGCTACAAAATATGCCACATACATGAGGATTTAACGAAAACTAAGACTAATCCTTTAGTTCTAGTTGACCGACCTTTGAGCCGTATTCTTCTATCGAAGTTATACCAAAAACTCTTCTAAGTAGTCTTAGGAGCAAAGTCGTCGCTCTCTCGAACCTGAAAATGTCAACACTGCAAAGTGGTTGAGTTTTGCAAACTTAGTTGAGTAACCATCCTCAATAGTTCAATCTTGTTATGAAACACATAATTTATGTCATCATATAATTCACATTATCTCAATTTTCATTATGTAATATCACAAAAAACCTATATATAATTGTCCCATTCAAAACACTGCAATTGTTTAAGTTATTCATATCATATGTGTAGGCAATATTTATGAGACTCAAATTTATTTATTACGTTGTTATGATCGAGTGTCTTTTTCACTATCTCGTATCTGTTGTAGATACCGAGCTCTATCATACTGTCCCATATCTATTGTGGATATTAGGCTTTATCATACTAATTGAGTCATAGGCTCTTACCACAGATGTTTGAGCTTTAAGCTATTTTTCATTTGATGATTTCGGTCATAACTTTCTTTATATTTCATGCATTCATAGAATAAATACATTTCACATTTTCAATCATCATATTCAGTACATTGCTTTCGTATTCACATTTCTCATTCATAATGATCTTCGTATTTGATCCGACATTTAACATATAAGCTGAGAACACATAGTCAATCATATTCACATTCAAGTAGCACTTCCAATATAGTCCAAAATATAGAACTCCTTGGACAATCAATTGTCCAGTATCAACACAACACATTCACATAATAATTCAATATGGAATGTAAACAACAATAATTTAATGTGAGACCATCTTAGGTTACTCACAAATGCTCCTTTTAGCTTATTGCCTTGAAGTCCTGGCAATGTCTGGAAGTGGTCGCTCAACGTGCTCTTCGATATGCAATCATATACATTTTCATATTTCTACATTACACATTCAGATGAATAAGCACATTTATATACATATCATGTATTATGCATGTTCAATGACAAATTCTTGGGTATGTTTCTTTAATACACGTGATCACTTTCAATTGATCACCCATACATATATCACTTTTTTTCCTAGGATTATACACTCCCACATTTTCCTAGTTCTCATTCAATCATTCCCAATTCATCACTTACATACATTGAATCACACTACATTCATGAGAAAAACTTTATATCATTACCAACTCATATTTACACTTATCGTTGAACATTTCCATGATCAAAAAGCTTCTTATACAACACACACAATTGATAATTTATGTCTGAAATTTTAGTAAGTTAAATCTATACATTCACCAAAAATTTCTTGCAACATATACTTATATATTCACCCAATTCTCATTTATAAATACCCTATGTTCTTCAATGTTCATTCATCCATACCTTATACACATTTCTCATGTTCTTAAGATCATATTTGCATTTAAAATGACTTATTTATTCCTTTAACATATTAAAATTTCCAGATTTGAACTCATCCTCATCAAAACAGTACATTGTTTTATGATATGACTTCAATTAACCACATAAAATTATTAAGATATCTTCTGGACAAACTATTTCACAAAAGCATTAATAAGACATAATCATTTTTCATGTTTTATACTTTAACCAATTGGAGCTCTAAAGTCCCCAAATATAAGGAAATAATATAAGGTTTCTGCACAGGTGTTTGTCACAGGCAGTATTAGAAAAACAAGCATAACTTAAGGTTTAGTCACTATTTTATCAAGCCACTTTCACAAAGGTTAAGCTAAGACCTATATCTACAACTTTCATTCTTTGAGTTTCTTCAAATTCATGCCTTAAAGACATGTAAAAAAGGTCAAAAGAGGATGATGAAATTGAAAAAAAAATTTGACCTACAACTCTAGTTTTCCAGTTTTTTTCTCAAGATAGATTTTTGGGTCAGATTTATATGACCATTATGGCCTTGACAAAGAGGTATTTAGGCAAAACCTTCTAATAATCAAATGTTTCACATTGTCTTAAGTTTCTAATGACATCAAATTCATGCATTCTGGTTTAGTATTATGCAAGTTATAATCAAATTATTACAGACTATTCTCATAACACTATAATACCCAGTTTAAACCAAATTTCAAGACTCTTAAGGACATATTTAAAATTTTATTCCTTCATGAAAAATGTATCCATATGTTTTTAGTTTACTCTAAATCAAAATTCATCTGATTTGGATATTCATAGATCAAGTTATGTCCAAACTATAGATGCATGTTCAGTAAAAACACTGCACATAACATGCTCCAGCTCACTTCATTGCTAAAATCCTTCATCTTGTTAATCATATCACCGAATTTGCTTCTTCCTTCACCACCCACACATGCATCCATACCATTCACTCATGCATTAATCCATAAACATTGAAACATACACCACTCACGTATGCATCCAATTTACAAACATTAAAACCTCATCTTAATATTATTTACACTACCCATACAACTTTAAGCATCACTTACTTGCTTCAGAAAGATTTCATCAGTTGAGAGGGGTTAGAAGAGATTTCGGTGGATGGAGAAAAGACAAAAATAGAGAGAAACAGAACAAAATATGTACTGAAATGTTTTCTTTACAAGGTGTAACGTGGGTAAAATGCAGAAGTTAAGAGTTTAAGTGATGGGTGAGCAAGAAGGAAGATGGTGTTTTTGGTGGAGACAAAACAAAGGAGCTGTAGAAACTAAAATTTTCGTTACAAATTTTTACAATGTTAGTAAATATTAATGATTAATTAATACTACTGTTTTAAGTCTTAAAAATATGTTGTGAGTTTTTTTATTCCAAATAACACATTGTAAACATTCAAAACAAATCTCCAATAAAACATATCTTAACTATTATAAATTATAAAAATGTTAGTTTAATAATTTATGAAAATTTCAATTATTACTAAATGTAAACATTCAACGACGTTTCCAAAAATTCGTCACTGAATGTTAAACATTTGGTGAAGATTTTGAAATATCATCTCTGAATGTTTGATATTTAGCGACGATTAAAAGCAGTTGTCACTGAATGTATAATGTTTCGCGATTAATTGTCAATTTCGTCACCAAATATTGACCTTTTGGTAATGTTTATTAATATCGTCGCAAAATACATAACATTTAGTGACCATTTACGAACATCGTCACAAATTTTTTGTAAAGTTATAGTAATGTTTACAGATTGCGTCACGATTGCACTATTTGTTGACAAATATTGTAAATCGTCACCTATTAGTCTCGATTGTGGCGACGCTTTTTGGTTTCGTCACTAAAACTTTACATTTAGTGACGAACGATATGTTTCGTAGCAAAAGGTTGTAATTTTGTGACGAATATTTTTTTGTCACAAAAAAAAACTTCGAGAAATACCTCCTTCGTTATAGCGTGGGCTTGCCAAATAGTTCTGTTGCATGCTAGTGCAAATAATGACCAAGCTTCTGTTGTCACAGAAAAGAAGCCAGTACATAACAGCATGCTAATTGTCAATTTAGTTGTAAGTTAGTGTTCAACATTTTTATATCGTGAACAAAACAGCTGTATAAATATAATAGCAGATAAAATCTAGTTAAATAATGATGTTGAGTCTGCGGATATTGCTTAGTGCTTACACTTATTACAGCATCATGCATTCTATAAAGCAAAAATTAAACCTTCCACATGTATTTCCCTGGAAGCAAATTTTGGGGAGTTAAAAGCGTTATTATTGAACACCAACTTGACGAATAAAACCCCATTTTTAATTAGACCCCATCATCTCTAACCACCCCACCTTTCATGTTTAAGGCACGTGATGTCATATTTTGCATGCAATCGCCAAACAAAACACACACGCAGAGGCAGAGGGCTCAAAGAGAAAGAGAGCATGATATTGACAGAAGAAAGGGAGGTCGCCAAGCCCCCATGTGAGCCTCTCCTGTCCTATGGTTACTCTTTACTCAGATCCATCCACCATTTTACACCTACTTACTTACTACACACAGATCCATGGACCACACCAACAGAGTGAGATCAAAGAAAAATCCACACAACGCACCCAACTCATCATTATAAGAAACATTTTGAATCACCCTGTTCTCTCTCTCTCTCGCTCTCTGGAGGCAGATCAATGTAGGTGTTTAGATGGGGAAGAGACGGGAGAACAAAAGTAAGAGAGTTTCACAAACTCTTCCATCATCACCATCTGACTCTTTCTCTTCCTCTTCCTCGTCGGACTTTGAGTTCACTATCTCTCTTTCCCCTCGGAAATCTTCCACTAATCTTTGCCCAGCTGACGAGCTCTTCTACAAAGGCCAGCTCTTGCCTCTCCATCTCTCACCTCGTATCTCCATGGTCCGTACCTTAATCTTAGCTTCTTCAAGCATTTCCTCTTCCTCTGATACGACAACTACTGCCTCTCGTGACTCCACTGGAAGCACTGAATCAACCTCATCGTTTACTAGTGATCTTGTGCTGTTCGGTGAGTGTGATTCATCAAGACCAAGTTCGGTCATCGAGGACGATGAGTTTAAGCCACTGAATAAGAACAATCCTTACAGTCAAAGTCATGTGAACTTCAATTCCCAGATCAAAAAGAGCACCAAGTACTTTTCTTTGTCGAGATTATCTTCTGTGTTCAAGAAGGAGCCTAAGATCAGAGAGAACGACAACGTGTCTGTGAATTATTCGGTGAAAAGAATGAGCTCAACTGCAAAAGAGGTTATAAGGAAGTATCTGAAGAAAGTGAAGCCATTGTATGAGAAACTTTCCCAGAAACAGCACCAAAAGATAGGAGACAGGCACGCAATATCCACACCTTCTTTGTCTCTGAAACCTGAGGGATCTCTTAAGAACATGGACGGCTCAAGCAAGAACGTTGCAAGAAAAGAAGCCAATGGTGGGTTTTCATCAACTTCTCACTCTTTCTCGGGAAATCTAGGGTACCAAAAAAGGAGAAGCTGTGCTTTGAGCTGTCCATCTTCGATGCGATCATCGCCGAGCCACTCCGCCGTACTTTCGAGGAACTTAATAATGGGTTCAGGGACAGCAAGCAGGGTAAATGGTGGTACATATTACTATGGAGACACATCGTCCATGGAGGAGTTGCAGAGCGCTATCCAAGGTGCAATTGCCCATTGCAAAAACTCTCTGATTCAAAACAAGACCCTGGCAAGTAACGAAATCTAACCTTTTTCGGTTTTCTGAGACATTTTTAACCAAGGGAAGCTAATTCTGTAATTTTGTTGTGACATTGGAAACGGGAAGTCTAAAAGGTGGATGAGCATGTGTTAAATCTTGTCATTTTTATTTGGATTCTCTTAGTCTGGGCATATGGAAAATGGAAATCTTTAAGGTAGAATCTGTGAAGTTACGTTTTCACCTAGTTTCACACCAATTGTTTTTAACTTGTCTCCTTCTTTTTGTCCGTTTATATAGCTCACTGTTTTATGCCATTGGTGACACAAACTGTAGACATTGGATGGCGTGAATAGTTTCTGACTTTACTTCTGATTTCATTTCCTCGCAAAAGTAAGGGTATCGTTCACAGGGGATACATGCATTGAAGTATAACAAAGAATAAATTCTAAATTTGAATTGGTTATTGCCGAGAGCTGCCATGTGCATTAAGAGTAAATGATGACGCTGTGATGAGCTTTCTCTTTTATCCGCCTCCTTTCAGTTTCAAATTTGCATTGAATGCTAATAAATTAATCAAAATTCAAACCTACTGTTGGCCCGGCCACAGGCTGTAGAGTTTGGGAGTATAGGAATAGCAGTCGACGAATGTGCTGAGATATGACAAGTAACTTTGGAAATTAAGTTTCTGGAACTAGTGACATTGTGCCCAAATTCGCAATAAAATCTTGATGTAATCCATATATTTAGCATATAATATAATGAGGCATGTTACATATTGATTGTAGATTACGCAAACATAATTCATCGTCATGTAATTACTGCCAGAAAAGAATCAGCACCTATGCATAATGCATAACATATATATGGGTTATATAATTATCTCTAATCCATTGTGTTAAATACGAGATTACATATTTCAAAGAGTTGGGCTAAAAAATCTCAAAATTTATTCAATTTTATAATTATAGTTCAAACTTTAAAAAGTGACAATTAAATGCTCAAATTTTTAAATTTTTTCAATTCTACCTCGATGTTAGTGTTTCCGTTAAGTTTTTTAACGTAACTTGTCGCATGTTTCAGAAACCCTAAACACTTATACACGTCAGACCTAATTAAAGTAAATAATTAAGTTTAACTAAATTATGCTTTTTAATTAAATTAACCAATTAAACATAACTAAACTACGACTTATATTGCTTTGCAAGTGTAATTCTACAATTCTTTAAAATTCTTTGAAAGTGTGTCCAGGGTCATTGTTCCTAGAGAATTTTGTTTCTCTATATGGTTTAAGACACTCATGATTTCGTGCATGTTATCTAATTGCCTTTTGTTTTTCCATGCAACCTCTATTTCCAACTTTTCCTTCACCCTCTGCAAGCTAATAACTGTCTCCCTCTCATTTCTCAAATCCCTATCAGTATTTTAGATACCAAGTTCAGCCAAATTCATAATCAATCTCACGTTATGCCAAGCCTCAGGCATTGGGACATCACTCTCCCTTGCTTTCTCTTTCGCTATTAACACCCTTATCTGTGGTCTACGCATATCAGACACCTTTTGTACAACTTCGAAACCCTCCTCTTCCTTTTTTGCCAACAACTCCTCCGTTGTCACATATTAGTCTTGCTTCTTCTTGCTTCCCTTCATCCAGCCTCTCCTTTGCTTTATCCACAGTTTGGAACTTCTTCTTATCCTCCAACTGAGGTAATTTATTCGATGCTTCTTTAAAATCATTGAACCTCATACACATATTATTTGATTTAGAGATTTCAACCTCAAAACGACGTAGTTTTGTTATGTTTAATTACTTAGTTTAATTAAATGACGTAGTTTAGTTAAACTTAATTAGTTAGTTTAATTAGGTCTAACATTTATACGTATTTAGGGTTTTTGGAATAGTGACAAGTCATGTCACCAATTGACAAAAAATTGAAAATTGCCACTTTTGTATTTAAATGAAAAAATTAAAAGCTTGTGCATTTGATTGTCACTTTTTAAAATTTAGGTTATAATTATAAAATTGAACAAAGTTTGAGATTTTTTTTGTAATTGAACCTAAAGAGTTTAATTATATTGAAATAAAGAAGTCTACTCCATATATAAGGTACAAAGTTCCTAAAATTCGCATATTTTGTATTCTATCTATGTGTTCTATAAAAGAACAAAAGTTATTATTTATAGATGACTTTTGAATTAAATTAAGAAATATATATCAAATCAAAGTGATGTATAATTATATATATAGAGAGAGAGATTAAAGATCAAGATAAATCACAGCTGACAGAGGTAGCGTTGATTCGTTACAAAAAATATTCCTAACATTCTTTTGAACAATGTTTTAAAAATTATATCGAAAATTAAACCGATAAGACAAGAGGTTTAAAATTTAAAAGGTTCAACAAGTATTAGACCATTATAAAATCAGCTAAAGATTGAATAAAATTAAAAAATTTGAAATATGATTAAAAGAGATTATCTTTACCTATGAAAAATTTGAAGTTTAATTAAAAAGGATATTGTTAAATGAGAATTAATTGATTTATTTTAGTTTATAAGAATTTATTAATTAATAAAAAATTGATCTATTAATTAATAAATTGTTCGATTTTCAACAACAAGAGTTATTATAGTAAACTGAATCAGAAAATTGGACGGTTCAAAATTTTTATAATTGAACCGGTTAAATCAATTGAATTTATTAATCATTGCTTTTCGAAATGAGCATGGATCAAAATATAATCATTATTTTGTTTCAAAGATAAAGTTTAGTGGTTGTTTCTTTCTTTTTATTTTTTCTTTTTACAAACAATAGTTGACAATTTGATTAATATTGTAGCACCTCATTTGGGTCATTAATGTGGAAAAGAGTTTAAAATTCAGTTATTGACGTGACACATGATTTCAACTTGCATAGTTATTTACAAGTCAGCTTGCATGACTGTTTATAAGAAGCTTCAGCCTATATGCTATATCGGTTGAAGTGACAATTTTAAAATAATGTAATTGTAACACATTTAGTTAAAAGAAATGTGATTATGAAAACACAAATATAACTATAATACCATATCAAAATAAAAAAAAATCTTAAGAAAGAGAATGAATAATCTTAAGAACCTATTCTGCAGACACAACATTGAGCTGATATTTTTTTCATTACATTATAAATAAAGTCTTATATTAAATTAAAAATTAGATATACACAAATTAAATTAAAGTGATATACAAAAATCTTAAAGAATTACATGATAGCTAATATCTAAGCATAATTTTTATGGAACATATTAGGATTCAAAAATTCACGGAGCTTACATATGTATATTCATATTAAGAGTTTTATTCAAATATAGAGACATAGTTTATGAATACCGACCTTTCTCTATTGTTAAGTAATGCAAAAACGATTCTTATATGTAAACTCCTTGCCTAGTCTGTTTCTTTCTCAACCTTCTGCTCTCACTTACGTATATGATAGTATTTTGTGAAAAGACAAAATTCTATCAGCCAGAGACAAAACCCTAACACATTTAAAAAAACTAACAACCATTAAAACTTCTTATCATAATATGCCAAAAGCCCAAAGGCCCTTTAATAAATTATGAAATCCTTTAACTGTCCTTTTAACATATGAGTCATTTAAACGGCTAATTTTCAACATTCTCCCATTTGACTGATATGACTTTATGCAATCTATTAGGTCAATAATTCAAACAATCACAATGTATGATAGTCATCATACACCAATATCATTAGTAATTATAATTAAGTATAAGACTAATACGAGTCATGGTGGTTATATACTATAATTAATTTAACATGCTCCATTTCATATATTACTATACTAGCTCTTTTCCCTAATCACAACTATAAATGGGAAGTCTATGATAATATTTAGTTATGTTTTCACTAATATATATTGCAATCAAATTTAGATGAGAAAACAAAAAATTAAGAAAATAATACAGTCATTAAAGCACAAAGAGTGTCAAATATATAATAAAAGATAACATAATAGTACTGTCTAATAATCATTAGCACACATAAAACCCTTATTTTTTAAATGACCAGAAAATATTTTAGATGGTAACCCCTTTTGTTAAAAGGTCTGCTACTATAAGATCATTGCTAATATGCTCTATCAACACTCTACGTTTTTTCAATTCTTCAACCTTAACGGTAAAATATTTCCAAGTGTTTAGCACTTTTGGAATACTTGTTGTTGTTGGAGGAGAAAACTGTTGTAGAATTATCATAGTAAATTTTCGACTGTCTAACTATGTTGTTGACAATCCTAAGCCCTAAAATAAAATTTCGTAACTATTTAGCTTGAACTATGACCTCAAAACATGCCATAAACTCAGCCTCTATGGTGGATACATTTATTGCAAATTGTTTCACGCTCTTTATTGAGATGGCACTTCCAACAAATATATAAATGTAGCCAAAAATGGATTTTATTGTATTCATATAGCCATTAAAGTCTGAATCTGAGCACCTAATCACCTTAAGGTGATTAGACTCCTAAAAGTGAGCATGTATTCTTTAGTTCCCTACAAATATCTCATAAATTTCTTTACAACTTTTTAGTGATTTATGCCAAAATTACTCTTGTATCTTCCCAACATTCTCATTACAAAGCTTATATTTGGTCTTATACATGTATGAGCAGACATTAAGCTCTTAACCACAAATGCATATGGAATTGATTCCATTTGCTTCCATTCTAAATCACTTTTCATATATTGTATAAGACTAAACTTATTTATAGTGTGTCGTAAAGTTAGTTAAAATAAACTAGACCTACTATTGTAGCAGTGGTAAGTCTAGGTTGATTCTACAAAGAGTGTGTGTAAAGTTACTGAAATGAAAATAATAGGTGTTTAGGTTTAGGAGGGTTTTGGTTTTAGTAATAAGAAAATAAAATAAAGCTAAAATAACTAACAAAAGCAATGTAAAGAAAACATGTAAAAAATGATAAAAGTAGGAAATTAAGTGGGGACCCGATTCTTTGACTCAATCTCGGCCTACACTCTAATTAAACATATTTCATTGATTTGTTATTCTCTAACCTCTCCTAGCAACTATTAATCGTGAGTTAATAATTAACCCGAGTTTTTCCTTAGGTAGTGTTTAATCAAGATACAATCGTTAATTAAACCTAACATCGAATAACCTAATAAACGATCTCTAGATTCAATTAGGCAAAAGTATTACGAATTAGGAAAACTGATTAATCAAGGCAATAACCACATACGATGCATCATTTAACCTAGGTTATGTTATCCC
>JANIIA010000191.1:36733735-36748010 GCA_027478495.1 Erythroxylum alaternifolium | reverse complement strand
TTGAAATAAATAGTTAATTAAAAAATGTTTGAAAAGGAAAGGATGGGGAGGGAGGGGGGACCGGGGAGGGAAAAAACTTTTGAAAATTTTTAAAAATTTTGCTAAAAAGTCCTCCTAGTTTTTAAAATTTATAATATCGACCGGTATTCGACCGGTGCTAAACAAAATTTTAAAAAATAGGAGGATTTTATCGACCGGTACCAAGCAAAATCGAACAATACTGGCCTAAATTTTTAAACAGAATTCCGTACTGCTTTCCGACTGGTATGGTACGAAACTCCCAATCATAATTCTAGGACTTCATTTTAAGGTACTGTTATAGTATTCCTTCCTTTAGTATGTATTTCCAATTTTTTCGTATTTTTAAACATAATTTCGTATTGTTTTCCCAGCTGGTACAATTCGAAACTCACAACCATAATTCTAGGACTTCATTTTAAGGTACTGTTATAGTATTCCTTCCTTTAGTATATATTTCCAAATTTTTGTAATTTTACTTATTACGTACTTATTTGTTTCTTTTCAAACTCATGGTCATATGTATTAATGAAATACAAGAGAAAAATAAAAAGAAATGTGGTGTAAATAATTGATTTTTCAATATTTTATGATTTGTCACAAACCATTAAATCTCTAGACTTATGATGATTAATAAAAAATGTTAATATAGGAATAAGAAAACTTCAAAAGCTACTTTTTAGAGTTTACAATAATTGTTTATACCACATTTTACTAATCATTAATATGGGAATTTTTTAAATTTTCTTTTAAAAAATAGGGATTTTGTATATCATTATCTCGTAAAATCATTTTTAGATAATAACTTATAGGAGTCCGACATGTGGAGAGTGTAGATTCATTTGTGGTCTTTGCTACACGTTACGAATTAATATTAGAAATGACTTTTTTTTTTATCTCGTCTAGTCTTGATTGAAAACTTGCAGACTAAATGTAAGTTGACTGAGTTTTCTAATCGGTGCTTGATTTATTCTCAAAATGACATTGTTTAATCTATAAATTTAAGAACTTATATACGAAAATAATATCGTTTTAATCAAGTATATTAAAATATCGTTTCAATAATGGTTTGAGCTGCATTTAGAGGGCTTTGAACCGAACTTAAGTCAAATTCAAACTTGATTCGACCCATTACCAACTTTACTGATATTGTTTCCAATTTCTTAAATTTTTAGGATTATCGAGACATTTAATTTCCTATACTGAAGGTACTATTATAAGAGATGACAAAGTAATCCAAACCCAACCCAACTCGACTCGCCTAAGTTCACAAGTTCAACCTGAGTTAACCGAATTTCGAGTTTGATTCAAACTTTTGATTATAAAAAATTTTGAATTTATTATAGGACTTTGTTCAAGGTACTATAATAATTAATATTATATATTTCAAAAATTTTCCAATTTACTTATTATGTATGTATTTGCTTCTTTCAAATTTATGCCATACTTATAGTGGTGTAAATAATTAGTTTTTCAAAATTTCATGACTTATCACAAACCGTTAGATCTCTAAATTTATGATTAATATAAAATTATTAATGAAAAAACAAGAAAACTTCATAAGCTACGATTTAGAATAATTGTTTTTACCACATCGTAGTTACCTATTTAATATGAAAATGTTTTAAATGTTTTTAAGAAATGGGGATTTTCTCGATCATTATCTCATAAAATAATTTTTAAGATAATAAATTATAGGGATTTAACAGAAATAAGGTGTAGATTCACCTTGAGATCTTTGCAACAAGTTGTGAATTAACCTATGATTAAAAAATCAAACCAGTTTAGACAATTCAATCTTAAAAATTTTGAATCGGTCAACTTTTCGACTCGATTTATTATAATAATCTTTTTATTAAAAATCGATTATTTTATTAACTAATTGGTCAATTTTTATAAATTGATTGATTTTTATAAACTAAAATAAACTAATTAATTTTTATTTAACTATCTTCTTTTTCAATTAAACTTTAAAATAAGGACAATTTTCTTTACTTTTTTAAATTCAATCTTTAACCTGTTTTATGATGATTTAATATCGATTCAACCTTTTAAATCTTCAATCTTTTGTCTTACAAGTTTAGCTTTCGATCTAGTTTTTAAAACATTAAAATTAATATTAAAGATGACAATTTTTACCTCATCTAATTCAATTTAATATAAAATTAAAATACTATATTAAATCAATTAGATTTTTGGTTGAACTTGACTTGAAAGTTGTAAGACCAGTCTGAAACATAATCTAAAAGACTCGTTCGGCCCAAACCTTACTTCCAAAATGACATTGTTATAATGACCTAAATCACGTACAAAAGGCTTTCAACAAAACTAAGTGATCTAGTCTATTACCACCCTTATTAATAGTGCTTCCAATTTCTTAAATTTTTGGGATTAATGAGAATTTCCTATGTTATGGGACTTTATTTCTAGGCACTATCATAGTATTCTCTCCTTTAGTATATGTTTCTAAAATTTTCCAATTTTACTTGTACCTGATTGTCATTTGCTTCTTTCCAAACTTATGGACATATTCATTAATGCAATAGAAGAGGAAAAACAAAAAGAAATATGCCATACATAATTCATGTTCCCCCAATTTTATGACTCACGACAAACAACCAAAACTTATCCTTATGAGTCATGACCCACCTAAGATTTATAATGATTAGTTTAAGAAAGGTTGATGTAAAAATAAGAAAACTTTAGAACTTGTTAAAAACTTTCTCGTATTTAGAACAATTATTTTTACCACATTATACTTATCTATTTTTTTTTCTTAATATAAGAAAAGGGAGAAGTGTACATCATTATTTTATAAAACTATCATTTCGATAATAAAATATTCAACCATGAGATTCTTTAGTTGTTCTTGATTTAAAATTATTAATTTAACAAGTAAAATAATGATTTAAATTAAAATAATTGTTGGATTTCAAATTCTTCAACTTACTATAAACAATATATATTAACATCACACCTCGCATCACCTCACTTCTTCAAATGTATAAACAATTTTAGGAATGAACAACTTAAACTTAACTTTCTTTCAATTTTCAAATCTAGTTCTGTTTTTAAATTTTAGAATTTGGATTTTCTTAAAGAAACATATAAATCATGATTACAATGTCTTCCAAGATGTACTAAATTGAAAATTACTTCTTAATTATCATTCAAAGTACATACACTTCCTTACGAAATTTGACTTGCCTTTAGGATGAGGATTGTCAATTTAATGATACAATTTAATGGTTTGAAAGTTTTTATGATGAGTATTGAACAAAATTTTATCATGAGTATGAACACAATTTTATGTTCCTTAAAGACAAATAAAAATATAATTTATTTTAGAATCACACAAAATTTTATGCAATAGTCAAATTTTGTTAATTTTACACCATCTTAGACTTCCTCTCAGTTATCATCATAAACATTTTAGGTATATTTTTTTATAATCTATATTGTGAAAGAAAAACATGTGGGTCAAAAAAATTACATCAAATATTTATCAATAAGATTTTAGGCATGAATGCAGACAACGAAACAAACAAATAAATAACATACTAAAAATAAACAAATTTAGGAATAAGTATAGAAACATCCTAAGTAAACATTTTTAAGAGGTGGGGCAACGTAAAAATAAAAATTAATCCAAGACAAAATGATAAGACAAAGAATGATAATAAAGATAAGTGAACAAAGATTGAGAGTTGAGACACCAATTTCTGAATGAATTAACTAAGAAAAACATTTAGAAGAAATTGTATGCCAAAATCACCTTGTTAAATTGGGTTTACTTAGACCTTGTTTGGAAGCAAATTACTATTCACCAAACATCCACATATTTGTACTAAGATTGTTTAGCATGAATAAAAAGAGGTAAGTAACATCGAAGTAAATTCCTAATAAATAATTATCTAACTATCCATTACTATATACATAATTGATAATTTGGTTACTATTAAAATTTATTTCATTAAAGAATTCTTAGTTTTAAAATGCATACCAGATTAAAATATCCATTAAATTATCACAAACTAATGTCATCCCTGTATGTATTCTCAAACCTAAAATCAATAATGAGAAAATTCTAGTCTTGAATCTAAAAAGAACAGTCTCAAGCGATTTAAACTTCATGATAGCAATTAAGATTTCCCAAGAATATTATGTCCAACAAGAAGACGATTCACGTTATAGAAACATCATAATGGTCCATACACAACAATGTTAGGTCTATTTGGTCGACCTATCAATTCCCTGATTTTTATATTGCATCGATGCCACATATATTGAAAGTTAAATGAGATAAAACCCTAAATCTCAATGGTAAATAATCATTAAGAGTCAAATATAAACTTTAAGATGTAGATTCAAAATCCAACCGAAAATTAACAAGAACATATTTGTAAGTACAAACTACACAAATAATAAGAATATATAATCATGCAAGAAAAATCCTACAGAAAGCAGGACTATTAACATTGAAAATCCATTAGAATGGATACCCCACATCTTAGCAAACATGGTATAACATTAAAACTAAAGACAAAACATTCAAAATAACAACCAAAAAGGAATTGTCAAATGGTGTCGAACTAGAAAGGTTGTCATCCTTCCATTATCAGTCCACACGTAGTTATGATTTTAAATACTCTTTTCATACGGATTTTAACAGGTACTAAAAGTGACAGTTTAAAAGCATAAATATAGTAGTAAAGAGTTGAAAACATGAGATACAAAGATATATCCTTTATTCAGGAATCTGTTATGATAAGTCCACAACTGCTTCATAACAACGATCTTTTTATCATAAGAGTCTAATATCCTTACCACCACTTAAAAGTGGCAAGCTTTGTAAACACTAAATGCATCACTTGAAAGGTAAAAAGTTGACATCACAAGCAGCCTCCTAAAGGGATGAATCTAAAAATTGATCATAAAACTTTGGAAAAAGACCTTTGGTGCTAAAATAAGTGAAGTCAGAAAGGAGACAACAAATTAATCAAACTAATGATATCACAACAACGTTACTGAGCATAACAATACCCATTTATGGGTAAACGTTCCATTGAATGTGTAAGATTTGCACCTCTAATGGATGTCCCACCTAATCAAGCAAACACGGCATAACATTAAAACCTATAAGTAAAACATTCAGAATACAAACCAGAAAGGACTTGTCTAATTGGTAACAAAGGGAAAGGTTGCCATCATCTTTCTATTACAATTGTACACATGGTTGTGATTCTAGTGATAAGGTCCAAACAACTAAGTATTTTAAGTATAGTTCAAAACTCGAAATATAGAAAGAGTTGAAAACAGGAAATACAGAGATGTATTCAGATGTCTGTTTTGCTAAGCCCAATCCACAATTGCTAAATCCTAATTATATTTATTGTAAGAGCCCACCATGTAAAGGCCAAGCCTACCATACACTGAATGCATCACTTTAAAGGGAAAATGATGACTTTACAAGCAACCTAAAATGGATGAATCTAAAATTTGATCATAACACACTAGGAAAGAACATCTTGTGCTAACGTATGAGAAATCAGTAAAGATAGAGCAAATTAATGAGACTAAGGCTATCACAACAATGTTACTAAACATGACAGTACATAATTAAAATAACCTACCAAAAGAAAAATCCTAGAGAAAGCAGAAACAACATAATTTAGTAAAAATGGCATAGCATTAAAACTTGGAGGTAGAACATTTAGAATATGACCCAAAAAGGAATTGTATAATGGTAACAATAGGGAAAGCATGCCATCCTCCATCTTTGCATTACCAATCCACATATCGTTGCAACTCTACTGATAGGAGAAGTGATACTATCCATATAACACATTTTCTATACTGATTGTAAGTGAAAAGAGAAGTGATAGTTCACAACCTGAAATATAAATGAGTTGAAAATAGGAAATACATACAAAGATGTATCCTCTCTTCAAATATATGTTATGTTAAGCTCACAATTGCTTAAATACTAATTATCTTTAAAATAAGAGGCTTAATATACTTGGCACCACTTAAAGGGGTAAGCATTGTATAAACAACATGCATCACTTGAAAAAAAAAGATGACTTACAAGTAGCTCTAAAGGGATGAATCCAGACTCTCTTCTATTAAGAGAAGTCAACAAGGACAAAAAATTAATGAAACTAGGGTTATTCTCAATAATAGTACTAAAACATGATAGCACCAATAGTAACAAATGGTAAAAAAAAATCTTGACAATGTCTTCATAACAATGACATACAATGTTGACCAAATGTTGATCAAATACACCATGAGAAAGGATCTCAAATACTAAAATCTAATGAACTGTCCTAAAGAATGAACAAATTAGTGGAAGTAAGACTTTGGCAATTATGTTTTACTAAAAGCAATGGTATCCATTACAATAAAGTATAAAATGAAAAATCTAATAGAGAGCAGAAAAAGGTTAAATGTTTGCACAAATGTAAAAAACAGGACAGAAAGCCAAAGTTGAGAGGGTTCAACCAATGAACATGAAAAAAAATTAAAAACCTAATTTTTAAGGAAAACAAAGCAAACACTGAAAAATATCCTGCAAACAATGATAGGAAATGAAAACAAAGTAAAAATGCATAAAATCTTGAAAAATAAACAGTTTAAAACAAAGAAAGGGTGAAGGCTACTTTCACCAAGATGGACTTAGAGGGACATTTTAAAGCATGCAATTACTAGAATAACACTTAATTGCAATATGCTTAGTGGAAATAAATTAGGACAGTATAACATACTTCTGGAGACCAAAATCAAAGGAAGCCATATCCAAATCCAAGAGCAGACCCTTTGAGACCTTAAAGGAAACATGAAATTAGAATTTTGTAAATAATTGATGCATTCACATCAACTCACATATAGTTTGTGCCATAGCATGATACTTTACTTCTGCACTAAACCGTGCAACCACTGATTATTTCTTACTTTTTCACGATATGAGATTACCAGCCACAAAAACATAGTAGCCAGTCTGCCTAATCTGCATCATATAATCCTTCAATTTTCAAATGACCATGGTCACAATAAAGTACTCCACACCCTGGAGATCCCTTCAAGTATCGAAGTATGTGCATAACTGCCTCCCAATGAATACTCCGTGGTGAGGACATAAATTGGTTAACTACACTTACGAGAAAAGCAATGTCTGGGTGTGTCATAACCAAATAATTGAGTTTTCCCACCTGACTTCTATACCGTTATAGATCATCTATAAGTCACCACCTTCAACCGTAAGTTTAAGATTAGGCACCATAGGAGCATCACATGATTGGGATCCAAGTATACCTATATTTGTGAGAAGATCAAGAACATATTTTCTTTGGCAAAGAAAGATACCCTGTCTACATCTAGCAATTTCAATACCCAAAAAATAATTCAAACCTCCTAAATCCTTGGTTTGAAATTTGCTTTGAAGAAAGAATTTCAACTGCTCAATGCCTTTACTATCATTCCTAATAATAACAATATCATCCATACATACAACAAGTAAGATGCAACCTGTAACGGATTGACAAAAGAACACAAAGTGTTCATATGCACTTCAACGTATACCAAATTCTATAACCACCTCACTAAATCTACCAAACCAAGCTCGAGGACGTCGTTTTAGTCCATACAAGGATTTAAGAAGGCGACATACCTTCCTAGACTCACCCTGAGTAACAAAACTAGGGGTTGCTCTATATATACCTCTTCTTTAAATCACCGTATAAAAAGGCATTTTTGACATCTAATTGGTGCATTGGCCACTGTTTAGATGTTGCAAGAGAAATAAACAAATGTACAAAAGTAAGCATAGAAATAGGAGAAAAAGTATCTAAATAATCGACTACATAAGTTTGAGTATAGCCCTTGGAAACTAGATGAGCCTTTAAGCGAGAAACAGTGCCGTCAGAATTCATCTTAACAATAAACACCCATTTACAATCAATTATTTTCTTACCCGTTGGGAGAGACATAAGATCCCACATGGAATTGTGATCCAAAGCTACCATCTCTTCCTTTATGGTTGTCCTCCAGCCAGTATGGGACAAAGCCTCTGTAACAGACTTGGGTATAGAAATTGAATCTAAAGAAGCAACAAATGCTTATTGAAGGGTTAAATTAGCAGTGGAAGCAAAAGAAGAAACAATATACTAGCAACTACATTTACCTTTACACAAGGCAATAGGAAGATCAAGATTGGGATCATATAACAGAGGACATGGCAGAGGAAGGGAGGCAAAAGGGTCAGTGCAATCGAAAAGAGTGGGAGACTTAATTCGTGGTCACTGGAGTATACTTGTGTAACTGGTGGATGAGTTTCTAGTGACATAGAAGGAGAAGGAACCTGTCTAACATAATAAACCAAAAACTCATCTTCATTAACAAACATATCTGGAGAATAAGAGGAAGAATAAAGAATATACTCAAAAAATAAGACATCAGCAAAAACCACATATCGCTTCAAATCAAAAGAATAACATCTATAACCATTTTGATATGTGTAAGTTTTAATATTTAATCTCGATAATTTGCAAGCGTAAGGGTCATTTGCATAGTACCTAAGGTGTTGATCCCATGAGAAGGGTTAATCTAATCCTAAAATCTAAGGCCAAAATAATGCCCAGTAATTCAAAATGTAACAAAACTAAGGCTAGAATTTAATTCAATCACACAATTCAAATCCAAGAATCAATTATGAAGATATTAACAAAATAGCAGTTGCAACACACACATTCAAGAATCGACATAAAGGACTACTAATTGAGAGAAAGGGGAATTTTATGTATCTTTAATACTAACCTAATCTACTATGAATCACTAGATTATTGGTTCTAGACGATTTTATGGTTGATTATTCTCTCTCGAGTTATAACCATTAACCTAATTTCTAAACCCTAATCAGATTATGGGAATTGTTCTCTCGGTTAACAATCTATCCAAAACCCTATTAGATCTAAAGTTGTCCAAACACTATCGGGAACCTATGCAAGATCTTTCTTCGCACAATTTACCAATTTGATTTAATTCTCGTTCTATTAAATTACCTAACTCTCATTAGCCCAATTTAATTAATTTTCACTCAATTCACCCTCTCAATTTATCACCGAGTTATGCAATTGCAGAAATTAAGCTACAATAAATCCAGTAAAAACACAAGCAATCAAATTTCATTAAATCAAGGATAACACAACCCGAAGGTGAGTTTAGACATCCTCAACATTCACACAATCCTATCGTCAACGACTATTCCAATTCTATACATTAATAAAATTGAAAATAAACCAGAAACAAGATCTGAATGGATGATGGAGGCAGCAACGTCAAGAAACCTCCTGTTTCAGGAAGTACTTCGTGTCAACTTCTTCTCCACGTCTCTCTTCCTTCTCCTCTTTTTCAATCTCTTGATAAACTCTCTCTAGGTTTTATCAATGGTGGCTGATGCAAAAGCTCTCTCTGCTCCTTTGTCTTATTCTTTAAATACCCTTTGTGTTCTGAGCAGCCCTAGGGTTCTTTTAGGCTCAAAAAGGCCCAAAAATCCCTCAAAACTTGACATTTTTACTTGTTTGCACGTCTGCCTGATGTAGGCCACGATCATGGCCCTGCACGCTACAATCGTGGGCCACATCTGAGCCTTTTGTCATGATCTTGAGATGTGTCTTGGGCTTTTGTCATGATCGTGGTATATGGGCCACGATCGTGGGCTGACTCCACTGCTTTTGTCACTATCGTGGCCTATTATGCCACGATAGTGAGCTGTTGTTTCAGCCTTAGTATCTCTGAAACTTCTCCATTCTTCGATGTAGACCCTGAAACACTAACAAACACATCAAGGTATCTCAAAGACATAATAATTAAGCTCCAATACTTGACTAACCCATAAAAACACTTAAACATAATTAATTAACAAACTAACAATTCTAACCTAAACACATACTAAACGATTAAGTTAACACTTAAAATACATAACAAACTAAGCCCTAAAACATGATGCAATTCACACTTATCATGAAACAAAAGTCTAAATCATTTGAAAAGTTCAAAGAATTTATACTTGAGGTTAAGAAACAAATAGGTAAAAGTATTAAGACATTTAGATCATATCGAGGTATTAGACCACAAGTTTCTTGGTCACTTAAAAGAGAATGAGATTCTCTCACAATGGACTCCTCCTGCAACTCCACAATATAATGGAGTATCTAAGAGGAGAAATCGTACGCTATTAAATACAGTACATTCCATTATGAGTCGTGCAGTCCTTCCTATCTCCTGTTGGGGTATGCCATTGAAATTGCTGTTTACCTTCTAAATAAAGTTCCATCTAAATCAGTTGTCAAAACACTATATGAGATATGAACTGGTAGAAGACCAAGATTGTCACATTTAAAGATTTGGGGATGTGATGCTTATATGAAGCTTGGTATATTTGATAAGCTTCAAGCTAAGTAAGATAAATGCAAATTTATGGGGTATCCAAAAGAGAGTTTTGGATATCAATTTTACCATCCTATTAAGCAAAATGTGTTTATCTCACGACATGTTACATTCTTAGAAAGAGAATTTATTCTCAGAGAAAGTAATGGGAGTGAGGTAGAACTAGAGAATTTTAAAAGCCACAAATGCACATCGAGATGGAACAAAAACCTCAAGTTGATACGTATGATGTATAACCGAGAGTTAAAGAGACACATAGTCTGCGACGTACTAGTAGGATACGTTATCCCCCCACTAAATTAGATATACATATTAAGCAAGGGAATGGTAATGTATCACTTATATAGGATAAGCCTACAACTTTTAAAGAAACAATTTATGACATTGGTTCTTTAAAATGGCAAGAAGCTATGAGATCTGAAATGGAATCCATGTACACTAACCAAGTACAGACTTTGGTAGATGCATCTGATGGTATTGTCCCTATTAGATGCAAGTGGGTTTTTAAGAGAAAACTAACATGAATGATAATGTACATACGTACAAAGCAAGGTTAGTAGCTAAAGGTTACAAATAAAAATAAGGGGTTGATTTTGATGAAACCTTTCAAACAATAAATATGCTAAAATTCATAAGGATCTGATTAGCTATAGCCTTATATCATGAATATGAAATATGATAGATGGATATCAAAATTGCATTTCGTAGTAGGAATTTGTAGGAGAATGTTTATATAAAATAACCTGAAGATTTTGAATCTAAGAGATTTCGTAATCAAGTATGCAAATTGCAAAAGTCCATTTAAGCAAGCGTCACAGAGTTGGAATATCCGTTTTGATTAGACAATTAAAGAGTTTGATTTTATAAAAAATGTGGATGAACCATGTGTCTACAAGAAGGTTAGTGGAAGTGTCGTCATTTTCTTAGGACTATATATAGATGACATATTGCTGATTGGAAATAACATAACTATGCTTCTTTCTGTAAAGATTTCGTTATCTAAAACTTCTTGATGAAGAATATGGGAGAAGCAACCTATATTCTATGAATAAATATCTATAGAGATAGATTAAAGAGGTTATTGGGTTATCCCAATCCACATACATAGACAAAGTGTTAAAGAGGTTTAGCATGAAGAATTCCAAGAGGGGATTCTTACCTATGTAGTGTGAGATTTCTCTCTTAAAGAGTATTTATCCAAAGACATAAGAGGAAAGAGATAAAATGGATTGTATACTGCATGCTTCGAAAATTGGATCAATTATGTATACGATGCTATGTACTAAACAAGATGTCTCTTATGCCTTGAGCATAACGAGCATGTTTCAAGCCAATCTAGATAAGTATTACTAAAAAGATGTGAAAAATATCTTAAAGTACTTGAGTGGAACTGCAGATGTTGTCTTGGTCTATGGAGAAGCTGAACTGAGAGCCAAGGATATCAGATGCCAGTTTCGAGTCAGATCCCGATGATAGTATATCACAGTCAAGGTACATCTTTACTATAAATGGTGGTGCAATAAATTGGAAGAGTTCCAAACAACTAACTATTTTAGATTCAACGACTGAGGCATAATACATTTCAGTGTCCGAGGTAACAAAGAAAGCAATTTGGGTTAATATGCTCATTATTGAACTTGAAGTGGTTCCTAACATTATTGAGTCTATAGTATTGTATGGTGACAATAACAGTGCTATTGCATAGGCAAAGGAACCAAGGTCTCATGAACGATCCAAATATGTAATCAGGAAGTTTTAGTTGATCAGGGAGATAATGGAGTGGAAAGATATAGTATTGGAGCAAGTTCTTGTTGAAAAGGATCTTGCATATCCTCTCACTAAGTCACTGTCCCAAAAGAGACATGATCGACATATGGATGGATATGTATAAGATACATAGGCGATTGACTTTAGTGTAAGTGGGAGATTGTTAGTTTATGCACTTGCAGCCAATCATTAGGTTGCAATTTGAGGTATGACATTATTACTTAATTAATGAAAAGACATTCTTTATCTTTGTGTATTAAGTTAATTACATTTGATGTTTTAATACTGAAGATAAAATCTCTGGAATAATTACCGTGTAATTGAAATTATGATAAGATCATAATTGTGACACTCAATTTACATTTACGTATTGTTCTTAAATGTTTCTAGTTGCAGTTACATCATGAAGGAATATTGTTGAAACGATTAAGCTAGCACATATTATGAGTAATTGTTCTCATCAATTAAAGTATGAAAAATACTTAAATTAATGTGTAGGTAATTATTAGAGAATAAGTCACAGAACTGACCCGACTATGAGAATCTCAACTATAATATTACTTATGTGTCCGTGGATTTTTTCATAATGATGATTGCATAATTGATCAATAGACTTGAGATTACCAAGGTATCTCGTGTGGGAATTAATGTGTTTTAATGCTACTTATGAATCATCTTAGGATAATTTAGTCAGTAGTACTTGACATTTAATTAATTTATGTATAATGTTCTTACTGTCATCATTTCTTAACCAGAGTTTAATAGAAGGACCTTTCTAAAAATTTGAAAACTAGAAAGATTTTTCTCCAAAATTTTAAATTTAAGTCTAGTTTAAAAGCTCTTAATTTTAATTTTTAATAATGATATAAAATATAAATTATTTATTAGAACAAAGTAAATATGAATAGTTTTTTTAAAAAATACAATATGATACAATAATATGTCTAAAATAATAATTTTAGTTTATAAAAATTTATATTATAGAAATGACCATAGTTTGATAAAACATAAAATATCAATTATATAAAATAAATATTATACAAACATTAATTTTAAATTATTTTATTAAGTTTTTGAAATTAATTTTAAACTCAAAATCATAAGTTTATTGTTAAAATCTAAACCTTTTAATTTTTAGATTTAACCTATCAAACCAAATAGACTCAATCAATTTGTCATAAAAAATGCTTAATGACTCGTATTTCTTAAAATTGTATCCACTTGTTTTGGACGCAAATCTAAAAGAGAGAGAAAATGTTGGGACGAGTCTAAGACTATGTTTGGTTGAATGAAAGATTTTTAATGGACTGAAATGATTTATAATAGAATGGAATATAAATAAATGTAATATTAGAAAATTGTTGTTTAGGAGGGATAGAAAATTTTATAATGTAATATAGTAAAAAGTTGTTTGGAAGATGGATGAAATGAAATATAAGTATATATAATAATAATGAATGACTATTCTACCCTTGATAGAAATAATGAGATGTATTGTTTTGCTGTTTGTTATTAGAGTTGGGAGTATAATTGGTATTATAAAAAATTATTGAGGGTATGTTAGATAGTATGTAGTTATCATTTTATATTCTATCATAAACTTCCCAAATTAAAGTTAACTTGTTTTTATTGTTTAGAATAGAATATGTCAAACCTTCTCTTTTATCCTATTTCATTCAATTCTGTCATAAACTTTCTTCCTAAACGATAGAATAATATTACATTCCATTTAATTCCATTACTAACTGTCCTAGCCTAATTTCGTGCTATTATTTCCCATTAAGTGTTCAATCGAAAATTAAGCCATAATCGACGATTATATTATGGATGAGAGATGTGGACTGGGTCTGGGTACTACAAATATATTCAATCTCAACTCACAAGAGTGTGACGTCTCTAACAGTCTGTTTGGTTATTGTCTCCAATATGCAGAGACGGAACGAGAAGGAAATTTAGAGACGGAACATAACAGAAATTGGAGACAGTGAGCTGTTTGGTTGTGATGGACAGAACAGAAACAATTGTCTCCGTCTCGAGGACAGAG
>JANIIA010000191.1:36685013-36701969 GCA_027478495.1 Erythroxylum alaternifolium | reverse complement strand
TGATGATTGTCTTTTTTCATATTAATTGTGGTTATTATTTATATGTGAAATATTTAAAAATTATTGTCATTTTATATGAAATTACTGATTGTGATTATTATTTGTTATTATGATTTTTGAAAATAGAGTTGATGTAAACTTGTAAACAGTAAACTGTAAAGTATATAACTGTACAATATATCAGTGAACTGCCGGTACCGGTACAGTACTGTTCCAAAACTCAATCCGGTACCGAGTCCGATACGATATAGGGTAATTTTAATTAAATAAATAAAATTAATTATTAATAAAAATTATGAATAATTTAACTTAAAATTTTTATTTATTTTGTGATTAAATTTAATAATTATTAGTACATATGATTAAATTTAGAATATTTTCAAAATATATAAAATTTAAATTATTAATAAAGTTACTTTCTTTTATTAAAATAAATATGAATTAAAATCAAACAGTCCCTAAAGATTCCAAGTTGAAATCCACGTGTAGCAGGTCTTTTGAGGGCACGTGAAAGTATTTGACCTTAATGAGTTCGTGTTCCATGAGATTTGAAAAGAAGAATATTTAAGGTTTTACTAAATAAAGTAATTATTTATATCTCTTGTCACATGCAATTGATAAATCAACAGATTACTACATTCTTCGAAGTACATAATGTTACAAGTATGAACACGAGCTCTCTGAAGAAGACGTCAGTTCTGAAATTACGCGACATCGAACTCTATAAATGAGGATAGTCACATTGGCTGCTGGGTTGCTTAATTATGCAAGTGGAGGGAGATTATGTAAACACGTAGGCTTTATAAGTGCCCATAGCAACAATCCTGAACCCCACCTGGGACTGTGGTCGTATCAAATTGGAACAGCAACCAAGGACTCCTAAAGTTGATGCCATATCAAATTGGAATTGCCGCATTTTAGGAGGGTTGTTCATATCAAGCCCAACCATTTCCTCTTCCACTAGAGTTCTGCCCCCTAGAATCCGAGGATGAACTCTGCATGACGTAGCTGGATCTCTTCTTCTTGTGGGTAGTCCATGTTATCATTTGTCCACCCCAATCACTCGCTCTGACACCTTGATGTTCAGATCTTTCAGCACTCTGATGATGCTCGGGTTTCTCAGTAACCCCATCATTCTTGATTCTCTTTTGGGCTGAAGCAAAGGTTTCTTCACTGGTCCCCTCACTTGCAGTAGGGATCAATTCTAGAACCTTTTTCTCTGTTCCAACACTATTACTGGCTGATTCAGTGCCCTGGCATGGATGATGTTCCCGCCTCTTTCCTTTATTTGAAATCTTGGTTACATCCACACCATTTTCTACAGCCTTCATCCATTGTAAATCACTCCATGTATCGGCATAAATTACCTCTTTTCTTCTTCGCTTCCCTAAGACACCAGTGCTGTTCTGGTCAAAACCTTTGGCCGTATCTTCCTTATTATCAGGTGCAGTGTATGCCCATTCAGGTACCTCAAGCTCTTCCATGAGACGAGATCTATAATTCTCTTGTTGCCGCCTGTCCTTGTCCATCTCTTCAAAAATTCGAAACTCTTCTGGTGATCGGGCTGCAAGGCGGTTAATTTCTCTCTCACTTGGCACATCCGTTCCAAGAGAGCTTGTTCCTCTCCGCATGATCTCCTCTAACATCTCCCTTCTGTCCTGAGCTGCACAAGGAAGGGCAAATGATCATGATATAGCATTCAATTTCCAAACAAAGAAGGAAAATCTCTCAGGGAGTATGCAAGACACATTTCTAACAAGAAATAAAGGAAGCCTTACATAAGGAAGATATAATATGGTTCTATAAGCAAGTTATGGATCAGAGTAACAGTGATGAGATGGAAATATGTGACACTGCTCTTCAAGCTTCTCACACTAATACCCAAGATCACCCGAAGAATCAGTTAATGAGCACGCAAATCTTGTCCTTCTTTCCTATTTCTTGCCCTAATGAAAGGCTAAAAAATGTTCCAGCTAGTACAAGAAAGACAATATGACTACAAGTAACTAAAGCAATTTCATTAAAATGCAAAGGAAGAAATAATGCCAATGCTCTCTGCAGAGACCATAAATAGAAAATGAATACTAAAACAATTCTGTTGGATTAAACAAATGTGTTTACTACTTGATCAAATGCTATTATAATGAACTTTTAATTGAATATAATTCAAGTACAATTTACCTGTTGAGGTAGTATTAAAAAGCCCAGCCTGGATGACCTTTGCATCAATGCCCATCTTCTGCTTTGCTCGGTCCAAGATTACCTCTTCAATTGACCCAACACTAACCAACACAAAAACCCTGACTTCCTTCTTTTGTCCAATACGATGTGCGCGATCCTCTGCTTGTTGATCCATTTGAGGATTCCAGTCACTGTCAAAAATTATGACAGTATCTGCTGTTTGTAAATTTAGACCAAGACCACCAGCACGAGTGCTCAGGAGAAACATGAAATAAGGGGAGTCTGGAGCATTGAATTTCTTAAGTAAAGCTCCTCTTTCCTCCGTTTTTGTCGAACCATCAAGCCTAAGATATTTATAATCATGAAGCTGTAAATAAATTTCAAGGATGTCCATTAGACGAGTCATTTGTGAGAAAAGCAGGACTCTATGGTCAGTTGCACGAAGTTTGGGCAGCAATCGATCAAGTAATTCAAATTTCCCAGATGCTCTCATGATTTCCTCTTTCCGCCACATGTTATACTCTCCAACAAAAAGGTACGGGTGGTTACAGCACTTTCTGAGCTGCATTGACAAA
Organism: Erythroxylum alaternifolium; assembly: GCA_027478495.1. NCBI lineage: Eukaryota > Viridiplantae > Streptophyta > Magnoliopsida > Malpighiales > Erythroxylaceae > Erythroxylum > Erythroxylum alaternifolium. Next base: position 36,699,213 of record JANIIA010000191.1, on the reverse strand, counting down.
TTCTGGAGACTTCTTGATTTTCCAGAACCTACAGAATGGTTGTTTGACTTTTAGCAAACTATAAAGATGGTTGTTTCAAGAGTATTTGAAATTAGTTGGACAAGCTAATCAGATGACAAGGCCAACCAAACAGGTGCATAATATTACTGATAAGGAGAGCCCCAACCATTACTTTGAGAAAACTGCACATGGTGATCATCACACATGTTAGAAATGTAAAAGCTGTCTAATGGTAACACTAAATGCAAATTTCTTTTAATTAACATTTAGAAACCTGACACAGCAGCTTTTGTTATGAATTGCATAAATGATTCAAGAGGAAGTGCCAACCTAACTTAGTAAATTAAGATAGAAACTTCCATTGATTCTTATGAAATCGTATCTTCTATCCATTTGTTAACATAAAGCAGGTAGTACAAATAAGATGAGACTCCTGATGTATGGAGAAGTAGCCACAAACCAGTATGAAGCCCAACTCGGCCCATCTCAGTGACTTGTTGGTAATATACTTTCTGCCAAGCTGACATGTCACATTTTAATATGACTTGAGATTTTCCAGGAAGGTACTTCTCCACCTCATCCTTTTTCCTTCTCAATATAAAAGGTCGTATAACCTGAGAATCAAGGGTATGAATTACATAAATATGACCAAGAAAACTACCAACTTAAAAGGAGATACACCTACATGATGCAAACGACGGATAATTAATAGCTGTTCTTCTTCAGTGAGCGAGACATCACCACGATCAGCAAATGGTGCATTAAACCACTCCTCAAAATTCTGAACCGAGTTAAAAATATTTGGAAGGAGGAAATTAAGTAGAGACCAGAGTTCCTGCAAGCTATTCTGTATTGGAGTTCCAGTCAGTAGAAGCCTACGCTGAATTTGATAGCTGCACATCTAAGTCAAATTCAGTTATGAAGTCCTTTAAGATTCTCAAGAAACACAGTTACAAGAGCAATATTAAAAAGCCTTACCACCAAGACTGAAAGGAATGGCCTAAATGTATACAAGAGCACATTTTACCATAACAGTAGACCAATATGGGTATAAAGGTAAAATGTAATTTTTGGAGCAATAATAGGGATTAAGGGAGTCAGACCCACTGGAGATAAGAGGTCGAAACAAGTTTGAACAAAAAAAGAAATGGAACTACAACCACCACATACTAATACAACCACCACATACTAACCCCATACATTTAGGATATCGAGTTGGAAGCCTCCATAAACATTATTCTGTTTGTTAATTAAACATATATAATAACCTCCATAGGAAGCACAATCAATTATATGCTCTGTCAAAGACAAAATAACAAAAAAAAATTTCTCCATATTATATGCTCTCTTGACAGTATCTAAAACAGTCACAAGAAAATATCACGACTAAAATGTCAAGTTCAATATGAAAGCCCCAATCTAAAACAAAGCAAATATCTGGAAAATAAGCGTCTCACATTTATTATTACGTGCAATTTGGTCCCCAACATTGTTTTAGGTCCAATGCCCCTGACATTTTAAAAGCATAATCAAACCCTAAACATAACCGATTGACTGACATGACAAGCCGCGGTTAAAGAGTGTCACTAACAGTGTTAGATTTATTTAGTGTGGCAGATACCTTACCACTTAAGGTCTGACATAAATGACTTACCACTGAGAGCTGATTAGACTAACAATTAAACATCAATTACAAAGAAATATATATCCCCACTTTTAGAACTGATAAACCTGAACACAAGCTTATCACAAACACAAAACTTCTTTTGACTCTCCCTTCCCACCAAGAAAGGTTGAAACACCCAATACCCAAAATCTCAAGACACAAATCCTTTAGTTCTACCAATCCATGAGCTACAACATATTAAAGTCTCATTGGTCTCCTGTCTTCCAATCTCTCATCCAAGAATCTCAAAACCACCATAAAGGCAAGATCCAATTTGCACATTATTGCCGCAGACAACCTCAATAACTCTCCCTACCTATCTGCTACAATGAAGCCAAACCAACCATAATATTCACTCTTGTTGTCTTGCCAGCATTCTCTTTCCTGCAGAGATACAATACCTCTCTTTTCTTTACACTCTAACCAAGCCAAAAGCACATTTTGTTAACTTCTAAACACACTATTACTTTCCTCACATAACCTAGAAAGCTAATAACTGTGATTCAAACTCAAAAGTTTCAAAAATTGCAAACCACAAGGCATCCTAATTTGTTGCCCATCCCTTCATGAGCCCATATAGAAATCACAAACCACTAGTTCAATGTTTGAGAGACAAGAGATTGTGGACGGTTTCAGTCCTTTCATTTGTAGTTAATTTAGTCAGCATTCAGTGTCAAATGTCAATGAGATGCCACCATATCATTTATGCAGTACACCAAGTGTTGAGGTGTCTACTACATGATCAAAATTTAACACCATTAATGACACTCCTTCATGGCCATTTACCATGTCAGTCATCGGGCTTGATTGTGTGCTTTTAAAATTTTCACGGTTTGCATTGAACTAGAAAAAATATTGGCAACCATATCACACATGCGAATTAACTTAACTGGCTTTTCGGGCCAAACCATAACAATTTTTGAATGACAATATAGTTCAAATCTGGACAGCTTATCTGATGGAGTAAGGAGCAAGTGAAACTCAAAGAACCAAAACAAGTAGTATTGATAGCAGGACACAGAGTAACAAGGATGCAAAGAGCCAAGGGCCATTCACAACAAACTTCACAAAAAGATACTCTCCTTATTCCTAGCTAGATACATATAGCAATATTTCCAGCTAGCTGCCTATAAGTATAATAAACCGTTACTATCCTGCAAAATGCCAAAGGTAGTTACAGATCCCCCTTTGTCGCATCTTTCTACCTACGCTTGTAAACTAGAAAGGGCCTCTTATCAATAGATGGCCTATTTCCGGGCTCATTGCTGTTGGGCTCATGATCGTTGCTAACATTATCCTTCTACAATTACAAGATTTACCATCGTAATAAGGTCACATTTCTTGTACACAAGCATACCAATAAAGCACAACCAGCTCCCCCAATTATTAATTAGTCCATCGGCGGAGCTGCTACTAATCAATTTTGGGCCACCAAAAGTTACTTCTAAGTTGGATGTTAGAAACCAAACAAAGAAAAAATGTTAAAGGCCTAAGTATTGCCAAATTGGTCGTCTAATGAGACTAAGCTAGACAATTAATCAGAAGATTGGGCTTAGTTTGGCATAGGCATAGTAAAATTAAGAAAGGATGTGCTAGAACAAAATTAACTAAGGATGTGCTGAAATAATAAATGTGAGATTATTCATAATGGAAAAGAAAAAAGTGCAAGCGTAGAGCTCATAAGCATAATGATGAATTGAAACAAAAATACAAGGCAGGGTCCTATCATCAAATGCATCAGCATTACCCTGAGTCGAGAGTGCGTGCAAGAGCACACTCATTATTCTTTAGCCTGTGTCCTTCATCAACAATCATGTAATGCCAAGGAATTTTCTTCAAAAACGCTTTATCTCTCATGATCAGGTCATAGTGTGTTATCAATACACTAAATTTTCCCTCCCTTGATAACTGTTCCCTTATTGCCTTCCTCTCATCTAGTCGACCGTCATAAAGAATAGCTGTAATCCTGCATAAGAGCCAAACATCATGAGGAAGGTCAATAAAAAGGCTACATGCAAATGAATCACTACTGAGTAAACCCTGATAAAGAAAAAATGTAAATTAAATGATCCTTCTTCGTACTCATCCTCAGGAACCCATGTTGAGAATTCATTGATCCAATTCGGCAATACAGCCTTTGGAGCCACAATCAAGTGCGGGCCAGAGACACCTTTTTTCTCCTTTAAATATGCAATCAACGAAATGGTTTGTATTGTTTTCCCCAATCCCATTTCATCAGCCAAAATTCCATTTAGATTGTTATTGAACAACGAAAGCATCCATTGAAGGCCTTCCAACTGGTATGGTCTTAATTGTCCACCTTGAAGCATACATGGTTGTTCAGTTACCTATATTACAAAACAATTTTAATCAAGTTTCCTAACAATAATATAGGAATCAAAATTTTCTTAAAAACATAGTCGGCACTCTCCACATCAATGATTTACAAGAGAAAACAACACATAAGATTTCTAGCTCAATATAGTAACATGGATTGGTAGGCTGAATTATTTGTTTAAATTCAATGTGGCATCTTTTAGATTGTGTATCTAAACAACTACAAATTTTGCAATTCAAGGCCTTGTACAAGAAGTTGTAGTGTAAACTTCTAATTTAATGACAGACAAAAGGAAGTTTAGTTAAGTATGGGATTTTCAAGGGATCACTTTGATCCATTCTCATTTTATACTGATTTGTTTATCTAGTTTAAAATTTAGATATTGTTTTTATTTCTTATTTTGGCTCACAAGTTCTAGAGACATTGAATTCTAGCCCCCCCTCATGCCTAATTTCTTCCTTCTCTTTTTCTCATCATTTGCCACCCTCTTATTTTCCTTTTCCCAAATTCTGCTACCTAAGTAACTTGTATATATTTCAGTGTATACAGGCACTCTTAGGATCCCCTCCATTTTTATAAAAGCAAGTTGCATCTACTAGAAAGAAGCCTCTCTTTTCCATATCATCTCTCTCACTAAATCTTCTCTATCTACATCCAACACTTAAAAAAAAGAGAAAATTGAAAATAGTAGAATAACAATTGCAGTTACAGTTTGACACATTCTTTCCGAGCCTAGACAATTTATACAAGATCTGCCATAAGTACAGAGAGGATAGTAATGAAAGGAAAATAGAATTTACCTTCTCCTGAATTGAATGTATGGCAGAGTTATACTGTCGCTGACCTTGAAGTAAATCACCATTGTCATCATCGCGATCATGGCCAATGGTGTCAGTATCTTCATCTGGAGGTGTATCTTGTGAACTTTGATCCCTTGAATCGTCACCTTCAGGTGACTCATATTCAGACTCTTCCAAGGGTTCAATGCCATCTGAATGTTTTTCACCTTTCTGGCTCTGTACTTTGGCCCCCAAATTGACCAAAAGTTTATTTGTTTCTTCAAGAAGCATTGTAAGGCGTTCATTCTTGCTCTCCTTCACTAATCTCATATAAGCTTCTTGGTCATCAGCCTTTAATGCCTGGAACCTCAGTTTCTCTGCACGAGTAACACGCTGCCTTTGCCTTCCATGCCATGCCTATCAAAATACAGTTCTCAGAGTAGTCCATCTACAATATGCCACAATTGCTAAAGAAATGAATATTCAAGTCAGGTATAATGTCTTCAAATCTCATATGCTGGAATAAAAGAAGAAAAACTGCACATAGAAAACTTTTTCTAGCATTCTGTAAAAAGGTTTGGTCATAAGACGAGATAGGTAAACCTGTACAAGTTTAGCTACAAGCCTCCTAATTGTACCAAAGGAAACCAATGAAGACAATACTTAACATCATCATATTTCCATTTAAAGATTCTGAAAAGTTGTGAAGCTCTATAGCTTCAAAAGCTTCATTTCTCATTATTTTAACCACAAGGTGCGCACTTCACTGGCATTCTATCCATTATATAAACTTTCTATTCATCTATGTAAACTATCCACTGCTTGCCTTTCAATTCACATATGCATAGGTTTGTGACTACCATTCCCAAAGTTCAGTTTTCCATTGTATCCATTGCCTCTCCTGATATTCTTCTAGAAAGAAAATAATTAACACATAGAAAAGGAAAAGATTAAGAGAAAACAGATACCTGAACCAAATCGTTCCTCTGCTTTCGACGTTTAAGAGAAGCTTGAATTTGCAATTGGAAGTCTCGCACAGCATTACCAATTTCTACTAGAAATCTTTTCTTCCTAGTTTCAATAAGGTTCCTTTCTTCTTCTTCTAGCCTAGCCAGCCTCTGCATCATCGATGTTTTTATTGTACAAGCAGCATAGAATAAATACCTATATGCATGTCACTAAATAACAGATAATTGCTTCCATGTAATTCCCTAAACTAAAATTTGATCTGGAAAAACAATTTTTCTTGATAGCATAAGCCATATGATAATTGAATAATATATAGCCATAGTTGTATAACAGTACCAACACCATGCCCAAAATTATCAACTTAAAAGTTACATTAGAACTCTAAAGGAAATAATATATAGCTTGAATATGGTCCCCACACATTAAACCTGTCATTCATGAGTAAAAAGGAAAGCACAAGTTAAAATAAGATGAAGATTGACCTCAGCATCCCGTTTTTTTCTGAACTGATCATCAGGCTCTCTGGCAAAAGCATCTACTATACCATACATAGGCCGCTGCAATCTCATCATTCCCCAGTCAAATAGCTGCTTCTCAGGAAATGCACATAAGGAGCGGATCCAGTATTCTGAACTCACTTCAGAACGAACTTTACTTTGCAACTCCCCTAACTGCCAGAAAAACGTTCTTGTCCAGAAAGGACAAAAAAATGTCATCGATCATCATGAGAAGAAGAAAACACACATGATCATCATGTAGAATTTTCTTTAGCGATATATCTTATACATTACCAAATGAGTACCTTAAAATACAGTTCAAACAAATTAGTTTACAATCCAAAAGTGGAACAGCATAGATTATCTGGTAAACTTAATAATGTTTAATAGTTTATGAAAAAACATATTGGGTTGACACCAATACAACAGGTTACCTAGAATATCAATCCACTATTGATCACCCATATTTTGTTGATTCCTCATTTAGCTAGCAACTTTTACGTGGTCTAATGGGAACTTGTAAGCAAGTACACACTAGATGTAAATTTTTCTTTGCAAATTAAACCAACAGTTTTACCTTGAGTCCATAAAGTTCAAGTAAGCACTTGGTTTGCAGGTCCTCACCCCTTGTTGAAGGCAGTTCTAAGACACAGAATAAGCACATTATTAATAATATCCTTTGCATAGATAGTAATAGAAAAGAGGAAAGAATAATCAACAGACAGAAACAAATTGTTGTTGTTAATTGATTCCAAAGACTATTTACACAAATCGAAGCATTAGTACTATTATCACCAAATCATAAGGGAATCTCAGCAATTAACAGATAGCAAAGTTGGTTAATAAGCAAATAAAGAAAATTAACAGACATCTTGTAAAATATTTATTACCAAACAGCATGGAATTCAAAGTACAAAGTCACTACAAAGAAGACAAACCTTCAAGTTCATTCAAACGATGCTGAACGGAACTTTTATATCTACTTTCCCTCAATTCTCCCAATAAAGCACCTGTCATGCACTTGGCCCTTTGCTGTGATAGTGCATTCTCAAAGTCACCCATCAGGTCTCCTTTAAACGCCAACCCAGGAATATCCTGCCACATAAATGAATTTAAAATCTAGCCCAAAGAATGACAAATTGATTCCAAAATTACACTTCCATATCACTTTCCAACACGCTACTGCAACATGAATCAAAACCCCCGTCATCCCTCAATCCACACATGAAAGAAAGCAGAATCAACTATAGTACAAGTTTTGACATAGTTTCTAATCGCTAAAGTGAGCTATATTAAGAACAATCTCACCAAAATTCACCAGGTCAGAGAAAACCAACAAAACAAAAGTAAGTTCTCCCAAATTTCTTATCCAGCTTTCATGCGTAATAGATCAACACCATAAATGAGCAAATAGACCCGGATAATATGAATTCATGTTGGGGATTCCACATATATAACCCAAAGAAGTGCACAAAGACACACATTAGAATACTAGCCACCAATTCAAAGAGCCATAATCTTCAGGGAGACGAATGAGATCATCCAATGAGCGTCATAAAAAAAGCAGAAACAACGACAACGAGAAAAAGAAAGATTCCCAAATACCCAATTCTACCAGACGAACTAAGCTAGAAGAAATTAACTTCCAAAACACATAACCAAGAAACGAGATCTTTAATTCACACTCAACAGCTAAACTCCCTACGATCAAAACAAGCATAGGTCGTGCTTACTACACCGCAAAACCCCCAAATTTGAAACTCAACCCCCGCGACAAACATCCAAAAGCCCACCTTTAAACAAAATCCACAGAAAATAACAACAAAACCAAAAGGGTATCACGAGAACACCCACCAACCCAACCCCAGCTAGCGCCCTGGCGGAAGGAACATCCGAATCGGTGTCATCGGCTTCAAGATAGATGGAAGAGATAGTGTTGAGGAGGGCTAACGGTATAGGGAGGTCACGAGAGACGAAATTAAGGGCAGAGATCAGAGACTTGGCTTTGTCGACAGGGCGTAGAGAGGAAGTAGGGTCTTGGGAGGGCTGCTGTTGCTGGTGGTGGTTCTCCAGCTGAGCCACCATGGCGGGAAGCAAATTCAACGGTCCTTTTTTGTGTTTAAAATTTTGAAAAGAAATTGCTGCCTTCTGCTTCTAATGTGCAGAGAGACATATATTTATGATACGATATGATATAAAACCCACTCGTTCTATAATTTTCGCTTCTTTCGTTGGCCTTGTGAAAGCCTCTTCGGTTCGGCGTTTTTAGGGGTCCAGAGAGACAACAATTGTGGTTTGCGTGTTATATGTCGTGTGTTCATCCAAACACGCCCTCCGCAGCTATGAAATGTCAACTTTGCCCGTTACTGTGGTCCAATGTGTCCCAGAGTTAGACACTTGCCCAACCTTTTGCCCTCTCCCATGTTTTTACTGAAAATTTTCTTCTCTTTTTTAGAAACTAAGTTTTTACACGAGGTTTGTCTTACTCGTGTAAGATCGATGCAATCTTCCCTGTACATGCGCATCACGCGTTCTAATTTCCGGTTATGCCTTCCCAATCATTTTTTAGGTTTTAAATTCGAAGCATTTAAATAAATTCAAACTTCATAAGGGGAGTAATTCTCATCATCTCAATTGCCATACAATTGGCAAAGTTTCGTGGAAGAAGCTTAAATTTAGTTATAAAAATGATATTCTTAATATATATGAATAAGAATGAGATTAGAGTCAGTAATAAGTTCGAATAGGCCTAGATCTTATTAGGTTTAAGTCAAATTCAAACTAAACAATTTGTAAATTTATAAAAGGGTAAAAGACACAGAACTCTCATCTATTTTAAGATATTTTATAAAAATTCTTTGATTTTCAAAACTCTTGAAAAAAACTATTTTTTCAGTTTTTTTAAAAAAATATTCTTTTAAATTTCACTAATATGATAACTCAATTCAATTCTTAAACCTGATTAAAACTAATTAAATTTGACTTAAATTAATAATTTAAGATAATTATAATAAAGTATTAGTTTAAATAAGTTAATAGTTTGATTGCATCATTATGTAAAAAACGCTTGATTAGTCATCTGACGTCAACTATATGTACTTCGTTATTATTATTTAACCAAAATCTAAGAGTATGAGTTTTTTGAAAAACTAAAAATTTAAAGGAATTCAATCAAAGGAAATGATACCGTTCCGTACCGGCCGGTAGACGGAATGATATTCGTTCCATTGATATCGCCGTTAATACTGGTCGGTACCGGTATTTTTCGGTCAGGACCAGCTGGTACTGTAATTTCTAAAAGTTGAAGGATCGATTTGAATTTTTTGAAAAACTAACCTAAAAAACGAAGGTTTCTCTTCTGCAGCTGCCTTCTTCACTTCTGCTTATTCAGATCTTCTCCCGCACCCGCAACCACTGACACCTTCTGCCTTCTTCACTTCTTCATCTTCTTCTTCTATCTTCTCATCTCTCTCTCTCACTTTCTCACTCTCACCCGCACCAGTCACTCACCATCTCACTTCACTCTTCTTCTTCTTCACTCACCACCATACCACCACCACAGCACTATGTCGTCGATGCTGCTTGTCACCGGCCACTGCACGTCCGCACCATCACCACACAATACTCGAAGCCGAAGGCTAAAGACAGTGAATTATTTTTGGGTGTGTTTTATGAGTTTTTCAGTGAATTTTTTCCTGCTTAATGTATTTTTATTGTAATCGATTGGATCTGAATGTTGGATTTGTGAATTAGTTTTGTGATTTGGGTTGAATTGAATGAGATTTTGTAGGTTGGAATTGGAGTTGAATGGTTACGACTTACAGTGGTGTTGTGAATTTGTGATGTTTTGAATTGAATATTGGAGTTCAAATGTTGAAATGGTTACGGTGGTATTGTGATTTCTGAATTGAATATTAGATTCAATGTTGAATTGAATGTTGGATTCAATGTTGAATTGAATGAGACGTTATGGTTTTGTTTTGTGGTTTGCGTGGTTGGATTAAAAATTGGAGATGAATTATTGTTTGGTTGATTTGTTTCTGGTGTGGTTATAAAATAAAGATTGGTTTAAGTTTATCCGATTAAGAGGCATCTATGATAATTTATGATAAGTTTTTAGATGAATGAAATGCATGGCCTCGTATGAATATGTAATGAATTGAATTGATTCAATCATTCAATTGAAAGTTTGTAAGATGAAACTTGAAAGTTGAACAACTTAAATTAAAATTTTAAACCGACAATATTAAAGATGCAAACTTGCAAAAGACTTAAATCATTAATTGACAAATTCTTAATATTTGTGAAATAGTATTTTATTTTTAGTATTTGAGTATTGACTATTGAGTTTAGATAAATAATTAGTTGAGTATATAATTATGCAATTGTAAATTAATAATAATTCGGTTGTAATTATTATTAATTAATTAAGTACAAAATATGTTGAAATTAAATTATTTGGTAATATAAATGTGTGGGGTATTATAAATATTTATAATAGATAATGTGTGAAAGTAGTGATGTAATAAATGTATCCCAAAAAGAATTACTTTTGTTTAAATTGTGAACATGTTGTAGGTTCCAATCATTTATACTTAGGCTTATTAATGTCAATAAAAAATTATAAAACAACTTATATATTTAAGAACGAAATATAGAATGATGTATATAATATTATGGTTTGTTAGAAATGGAAAGAACATTCAAAACTTTAAATAAGAAAAAAATATTTTCAAAGAAGCAACTTGATTCTTATGTTATTAATATATAATATTATGGTTTGTTAAAAATGAAAAGAAGATTTAAAATTTTAAATAAAAAATATATTTTCAAAGAAGCAAGTTTATCCTTATGTTATTAATATATCCTTCAACTAGATCATTATGTTATGAATAGATGTGTGTGAAATGAACAATTGTATAAGAAATGGAAATTATTTTATGACTGTTTTGTGATTGTTAGAAATAGAAATTGTTTTATGAATGTTTTGTGATTGTTGGAAATGGAAATTGTTGAAAATAGAAATTGTTGGAAATGGAAATTGTTTTATGAATGTTTTGTGATTGTTGGAAATAGAAATTGTTTTATGAATATTTTGTGATTATTGGAAATGGAAATTGGAAATTATTTTATGAATGCTTTGTGATTATTAGAAATGGGAATTGTTGGAAATTGTTAGAAATGAAAATTATTTTACAAATATTTTGTGATTATTAGAAATGGAAATTGTTTTATGAATGTTTTGTGATTATTGGAAATGAAAATTGTTATATGAATTTTTTGTGATTGTTGAAAATGAGAATTGTTGGAAATTATTAGAAATAGAAATTGTTTTATGAATGTTTTGTGATTGTTGGAAATGGAAATTGCTGGAAGAATGTTTTGTGATTGTTGGAAATGAGAATTGTTGGAAATAAAAATTGTTATATGAATTTTTTGTGATTATCGAAATGAGAATTGTTGGAAATTGCTAGAAATGAAAATTATTTTATGAATGTTTTGTGATTGTTGAAAATTGTTGGAAATGGAAATTGTTATATAAATGTTTTGTGATTATTGGAAATAGGAATTGTTTATGAATGTTTTGTGATTGTTGGAAATGAAAAGTGTTTATGTATGTTTTTGTGATTGTTGGAATTAACTAATTATATATGTTGAATAATTTAATTGTTAGTTTTTGACATATAGTGAATTGTGTTCCATGAAATTGAATTGTGTGTAATGTAATAATACAAAGTGAGTTATATTATATAAGATGAATATGCATATTGTGTAATGAAATTATGTGTTATGTATTTTGATATATGCATTCATTTATTTTTACAGAAAAATGGAAGGAAGTTCAAGTACTGCTGATCAACCCACTTTAGGAAGATACAATGATCCAACTTAGGCTCATACTGTATTAGTTCCCGGTATGAAGAATCATACTATTTGCTTGTTTTGTAACAAGCATTTGAAAGGTAGAGGAATCACTTGATTAAAAAAACATTTAGCTGGGGTTAAAAGAGAGTTAGAACCTTGTAAAAAAGTAAGTCATGATGTAAAGTGACAAATGAAAATATTGCTTGATGAATATCAACATGAGAGAGATAAAAGAGAAAGGTTGAATTTTGAAATTGGTAGTGAAAGTTCGTTTTCTAGTTTCCGTGGTGATTATGGAAATGTTGAAGGTGATAGTGATAGTGTGGTAATGGTATTGGCAATGTTCCATCTCAAGCCCAAGAAGAAGTACCTGAACCTGATGTGAGGAAGAAAAGAAGGCAGACTAGTTTATTTGTACCGCAAATAGCCCCTAGAGCCCAACCTTCAATTCATAGTGCAATGCAATCAAGAGATGCAGCTCACAATGTCGATATGGCAGTAGCTAGATAATGGTATGATACAAGTTCGTCATTTAATGCTTGTCAGTCTTATTATTATCAACTTATGATGGATGCAATAGCCTCTTATGATTCAAGATACAAAGGTCCTTCTATTGATGACTTAAGAGGTAAACTTTTGAGTTGTTCTAGAAGTTATTTGGCTGAAAGAAGTGTGAATTGGGGTGACTTATGGATGTTATGTGTGATGGTTGGACAAATAGAAGATAAGAGCATATTATTAATTTTTTGATTTATTTTACAAATGGTTATATTTTTTTAAAATCTATTGATGCATCTGGCCTTATTAGAAATACTGAGACTTTGTTTGAGATATTTGATGAAGTTAAGAATAAAGTAAGGCTAGAAAATAATGTTTTGTTTATTACTAACAATGATTCCGCTTATAAAGTGGCAGGAAAAAGGTTACAGAATATGTATAATTCTTTTTTTTGGACTCCTTGTGTTGCACATTGCATTGACCTAATGTTGGAGAATATGGGAGATCCTAAGTATTTTCCAGTTATTGAGAAGACTATGTAGAAAGCTGAAAAGGTGACAAAGTTCATTTATAATCTTGCATGAGTGTTGAATTTGATGAGAAAGGAATTTACCAATGGTAGGTATTTATGTCATCTTTCTGTGACAAGATTTGCAACAAATTTCTTATCACTTCAGTCTTTTGTTTCGCTAAAGAAAGAATTAAGACAAATGTTTACAAGTGATAAGTGGATTGCATCTTAGCATGTTAAGTCTAATGTTGGAGTGGAGGTTTTTAATATTATATTAGAAGATAGAGAATTTTGGTCTCAATGTTAATTTGTTATCTGAGTTTGAGAGCCTTTGGTGAGGGTGCTTCGCTTGGCTGATAATGAAGAAAAGCCAACAATAGGTTATATTTTTGATGCCATAGAGAGACCGACGGAAGCAATTAATGCCAATTTGAAACATAAGCCTTCTTTGTACACACCATATCTTTCAATCATTAATGAGAAAAGAGAAAGACAACTTTCTTTTCCGTTATTTGCAGCTCGGGCTTTTTTGAATCCTGATGTTTATTTTAGACTGGATCTTAATAAGCAAGCTAAAGTTAATATAGGAATGCTTTTAACTATTACAACAATAGTTAACATTGACGCGATGTAAGATCTCTTAAGCTCACAAATGAAGCTTTATAAGTTTTCTTATGAGAATTTTGGAATGTCGATTGCTATTCAACAAAGAGGAAAACTTTCTCTAGGTATTAGTTATTTCCTTTTTCTTATTTGTGGAAAATTAATTATCACTTTATTTTGTTTAAAATGCTGCTTTTGCTATCTTATAACTTACAGTTTCTTGGTGGGATAAATTCGGAAATAGTGTTCCAGAGTTGAAAAGGTATACAATTCAGATTTTAAGTCGACGTGTGAGTGCAACAGGTTGTGAACGAAACTGGAGCACATTTCAATTTATCCACTTCAAAAAAAGGAATAGATTGGAGCATAAGAGGTTGAATGACTTGGCTTTTGTTCGATACAATTTAAAGCTTCGGGAAAGGTATGTTATTATCATTATTCATTTCGATATAATTTCTTATAATTTTCTAATAA
>JANIIA010000191.1:36656717-36682492 GCA_027478495.1 Erythroxylum alaternifolium | reverse complement strand
AGCAATCAAGGTCAATCTAAAACACAGGTCTTCTTTATACATATCATATCTTTCAATCATTAATGAGAAAAGAGAAAGATAACTTTCTCTGTTGTTTGCAGTTAGGGCATTTTTAATTCTAGTGTTTATTTTAGATTGGATCTTAGTAAGCAAGCTGAAGTTAATAGAGAAATGTTTTTAACTATTACAACAATTGTTAACATTGATGCGATGCAAGATCTCTTAAGCTCACAAATGGAGCTTTATACGTTGTCTTATGGAGATTTTGAAATGTCGATTGCTATTGGACAAAGAGGAAAACTTTCTCCACGTATTAGTTATTTCCTTTTTCTTATTTGTTGAAAATTAATTACCATTTTATTTTGTTTATAACTTTACTTTTGTTATTTTATAACTTACATTTTCTTGATGGGATCAATTCGAAAATGGTGTTCCATAATTGAAAATATTTGCAATTTGAATTTTAAGTCAATGTGTAAGTACAACAGGTTGTGAACAAAACTGGAGCACATTTGAATTTATCCACTCCAAACAAAGGAATAAATTGGCGCGTAAGAGGTTGAATGACTTGGTTTTTGTTCGATACAATTTAAAGCTTAGGAAAGGTATATTATTATCATTATTAATTTCGATATAATTTCTTATAATTTTCTAATAATTAAATTATATCCCATTTTTTGTGATTGTTGGAAATGAAAATTGTTATATAAATGTTTTGTGATTGTTGGAAATAGAAATTGTTGGAAATTGTTGGAAATGAAAATTGTTATATGAATGTTTAGAGACTGTTGAAAAAGGGGAATTATTGGGAAGTTTTGGAAATAAAAGTTGTTTTATGAATGTTTTGTGATTGTTGGAAGTGAGAATTGCTGAAAATGGAAATTGTTATATGAATATTTTGTGATTGTTGGAAATGAGAATTGTTGCAAAATGAAAATTGTTATATGAATGTTTTATGATTCTTGGAAATGAGAATTGTTGGAAATAAAAATTATTTTATAAATGTTTTGTGATTGTTAGAAATGCGAATTGTTTTAAATTGTTAGAATTGAAAATTATTTTATGAATTTTTTGTGATTGTTGGAAATGAGAATTCTTAGAAATGGGAATTGTTTTATAAATATTTTGTAATTATTGGAAATAGAAATTGTTAGAAATAAAAATTGTTTTATGAATATTTTGTTATTGTGACAAATAGAAATTGTAGGAAATTGTCAGGAAAGATATGTTATTATCATTATTATTTTTTATATATTTTTTATAATTTTCTAATAATTAAATTTTATTGTTTACTAGGAGTTTAAATAGTAACAGTAGTTCAACTGATCCAATTTCTATTAATAATATCGATCTTTTGGCGGATTGGATTTCTGAAAAACCGAATTTGGTAGATGTCAATGACTTAGAAGATAATCTTGGATAGGAAAGTACTGACATATCATTTGATGCATTAAATTTGAATGATAATAATGATGAAGCTCCTCTCATTGATGAAAATTTTGTACCAAATGATAATTGAAGTCAGCGCAGTTATAGTGGGTATCCTCCCGTTGACTATTGAATTTGATTCCAGGTTATTTGTTCCTCTTCTTTTAATTTTAGTTATATTTGATGTTTATCAGTTTATGTTAAATTCTATATATGTATCGTAATTGTAAATGTTTTTGTTTCAGGTTTAACTTCAACTTGATTGTTTCTTCGTCATGATGAAATTGTAATAGTTAAGAATATTTATTGTTTTTTTATTGGATGTTTTGATATAATTATTATTTATTAAAATGATGATATTGTATTATTGTAATATTTTAAATACTTTGTATTATTCTTATTTTTATATTTATATCATGATGATTGTCTTTTTTCATATTAATTGTAGTATTATTTATATGTGAAATATTTAAAAATTATTGTTATTTCATATTAAATTATTAATTGTGATTATTATTTATTATTATGACTTTTAAAAACAAGGTTGATGTAAACTTGTAAAGTATACAGTATACAACTGTACAATATACCAATGAATTATTTTACACATTTTAAAAAAATTCAAGGACTATTTCATAAATTTAAAAAATTATCCAAAACGGTATCCGGTATTGACCGGTACCAGTACAGTATTGCACCAGAATCCAATCCGGTACCAAATTTAGTATAGTATTCGCAACTTTGAATTCAATAGGAAAAAATTGTCCGTACACTTTAAGCAATCAAAAGTAAAGATTGTGGCTCATTATCTCTATATTAGGGTTAATATGATTGAAGCTCATATACCTCTCATTCGAAATGAGCTCTAAAACATGTTTAAGGTTTATAAAAATATCTCCGTAGCTTTCTTTCCAAACATATGAAATGGTTGAAAATGTATGGATCTTTTGTTTACACTAATTGAGACAGTAAATTATGGTCCTACAGTCCTATTCGCATTTTAAAGATTATGTCATCATATCTTTTAAATGAATTTTGATTGAATGGATTCAAATCAAAATTGTACAAGAATTACTAGGGCAAGTAACCTAGAGTTAGTACTCACTTAAAGATTGTGATGAATGAGGTTGCATCTGTGAATAGATCATTATTTACCAAATTAACCTTCTTTGCAATATAGTCTATTATGGAACATGCCATACGATCTCTTTGTTCATTATTTAGTAGTTGCATTGAAGTTAGACTTGGGAATTTATAATGATACTACAAACTAAAATTAATTTTTGGTGCAAAGTGACAATGCACATAAATGATTTTTTAAAAACAAATGATGCTTCGTACATGATTTATAATTATCTAACTAGTTAATTGATCTACATTAACATTACAAGTACAATTATCTTTAATATAATTGATTATGGTTAGAAATACGAAAGCAATAATAAATTCTCTTCAGTAATATTTATAATTAACTGCTAATCTTCTTTAGAATCAAGACCGTCGACACTTTGCACAACTTTCTTATATTTAAAAAAATCATCAAAAAAGTTATAAAAATTGGTTAAATAAAAAATGATTAGTGAAAAATAGATATTTCTTTATCATAGAATATTTCTTCAAATAAGCATATGAAAAATGATCAATAGCCTCTCCCATGTCCATATCCTGTTACCCAATGCATATGAAAATGTTAATAAGAAAATACAATATCACTTAATGGAGAACTATAAAACCAAGATACTTGTATAAAGTTTATATATTACAAACTATAGAGTTTAACTTGAATATTTTTATTACATAACTAACTTTTGGCACATATCAAGACATTCAAAGTTGTTAAGAAAATAAGGACTCATTATTTGATAACAACATAACTAACAAATGAGCTTCATTCAACTTCCACCATAACAATATATCAAAATTTATACTTTCAAATTATTATTCAACTTGGTTCCATTATATGAAAATTTAATCAAATTTTCCTTCATGAGTTCTTTTAAGCCAATTGGTAACTTGTTTGCTTGATAAGGATGTTTAATAAAAATTGAACCTTTATAATTGAACTCTTTAACCACTCGTAATTGATAAGTAAAAATTAAATCATATTACAACTATTTAATGACATGAACTTACATTGAATCTCAATCACTGTACAATTACTAAAAATATTATCTAACTACAGTAAGCTTGTATTTCAAATCCAAATTAAAAATAATTTTCTATACTAGTACCAATAATATTTCAATAACTGCCAAAATTTTTTCATCACCCTACTTGCCATTATTTTAATGATCTCATTAAAAAAAGTACTTAGATAATGCTAATTTTATCTTACATATGTTATAAAAAATATGAGCAATTAGATAATTGCACTACTAATACTTAGTAGCAATGTAAAAACTTTGATTGCTGACAACTTTCTTTTGTCATCTCCCATTGTAACTTTGTCAGCAATCATGTTGTTTTAACTTGATAACCATATCCATATAATTGATGGCAACATCAAGTATTTGAATGTAAAATCCCACCTTATTAGACATAACTTCCTAGAGTAAGGAATGTGTCTTTTTCTTGCCATTTTCTTAAAACTTTCAATGAATTTAGGTGTTGCACTTTATAATATCCCGAATTGCTTCTATACTTTCTTTGGTAAACTGTTACCCATCCTTTGTAAGTAAATTCATTATATGTATACAACAACATATAAAAGAGATCCTCTCATCTATTAACAAGCTCCAAAGTTGCAATTTACTCTTAATTTTATCAATTATAACATTGTTTCTTCTACAATTGTCTAAAAAATAGATTGGAACATTGACATAAAATTGTTATTTCCATTCTATTAAAGAATCAACCAACATACTTGTTAGTTTATCAACTGTACGAGGCACCAAAACATAAATGAACCTACTATTCAGATGAAAATTCAAATATCATCTATAATAAAACAAAAATCAATAAAAATATTTATCTAAGTCAAGTGCTTATATTAGGATGTCACGACATAAATTAAAAGTGTTGTTAACAAAATATGATGTTACTACCATGTAACCCTTTCTTTATTTCCATATGTCCACATTTATGATGTGATCATTACTCGACCATCATTAATTGTTAACATTGTCCTTTTTTGGTGCATCTTAAATTTTGAAGATATCCTTCTTAATAGTATTTCAAGTATGAAAAAGTGACATTACAAACATCCTGAAATCAATATGATCTATAGTTGAAAATGGATGTCTATGTCTAATAATTGCACTCACAAACAAATGCTTAAAATTTTTAGGATCGTAGACCGTGTTAACTATTTCATGTTTTCTTTTCAACAGATTAGGCTTCATCAACGAATGACCTTATAGTGCTATTCTTTTTTGATTACATGTATTAACGTGTCTTTTCAAATGTGAGATTCCTTCTTTCAAACCTGTGATTAGTAATTGATGGCAATACTAACACTTCGTTTTAATAATTTTCTAACTTGTTTTAGTATTTATAAAGTGATTCCAAGGATCACTTCTCATTTTTAAAGAGCTTACATTTTCTTCTGTCTAAAATGTTTCTCCATTTAATCAGGACGTATTAGCTCACATGTGGCTAATTTGAACTTTCTATTAGATTCGAAGATTGTGCCAAAGAATTAGATTCATTTATCTAAAAAAATTATAGACAACAAAACCGTAAATATTACAAATATTCATAAAATATTCTAACCTTATATACAACATCAACTTATACGAAAACCACACCTGTTACCTAGTTATATAAATTTGGATTATATGGACTATATTGAAAATGCTCAAATAATCAAAAGTACATAACGTATCACTAAAAATATTTATATTTTTCCAAAAAATAAAATAAAAGATCAAACAGACATCATCATTATCATCACCCAATCCAAAATCTCGTAATAAAGTAGAGTCTGGAGAGGTCTGATAGTACACAATCTTACCTCTACATAGTAGATAGGCTATTTCTGATAGACCCATATCTGGATGCGACAATAAAAAAATTGATGCAGATTATAAGAGTAGATATGAAAACTGATATGCTAAAAGAGTATGTAAATAAAATTAAATAAGTAAATAAATAAATAAAATAAAACAAAAAAATAAGATATCTGATATGGTGCCCAAAATCGTTGTGAGTTGATACAAGTTTAAAAGAAAAGTTATTAAATATATATATATATATATATATGAACAGAACTTTACAGCTTTTCTAAGTATATTTTTCTTATTATATATATAAAATAAGAAAAATATACTTAGAAAAGCTGTAAAGTTCTGTTCATACCTGCTATCCTGCAAACGTCTGCTCACCATTACTCGAATTGTGCATGTCAACGTTATGTAAGGGTCACGCTAATCTGATTTGTATCTTTCTAATTTTATCATATGTTCCCGAAAGGACATGATTAGGCAAATGATTTACTTAAACTTAGCTAATCATAATTTTGATAGAAGCAAAGTAATAGTAAATGCTTATGCACAAAACGAACTAGTAAGGAAAATACAAAATAAAACGCACAGTTGCATACAAGTAAAAGCGCAACTACTAATTAACAGAAGAACAAGCAAAAATAAAGTTGCATACAAGTAAAAACGCAACTAATAACTAACATAAGATCATGAAGAACAAGAAAAAATAAAACCCTAGGCCCTCCTACCAGATCTTAATTGAACAAATATCATATAAGACAAAAATAAACTTTCAAGTGCCCAAGAAGCAAAACGTTTGAAACCAAATAAGGTCATTCCATGAAAATAGAAACCAAACCAAAAAACAAAAAGAAAAAAATGGAAAAGTAGTAAAGGTCGAACATTGAAGAAAAAAAGTAGCAATCTTTAACCATAAAATGTTGAAGCAATAACTAGAGCATCCATGAAATTCAACAACAATCCAAAGAAAAAAGACAAAATAGAGCCAGAAATGCAAGTGACAGAAAACAAAATGAACAGAAAGCTTAAGCTCGAAGGCCATACCTTATGATGTTGACTCTCAAATGAGCCCTCGTAGGAAAATTTGTTTTGGCCTTTTCACCCCTGAACTCAATCGTAGCTTTGTCATAAGCTCTCACCGCCTGCTCTGATGTGTCGAAGGTGCCAAGCCAGACCCGAGAGTTGGGTTAGTTGTTTTGATACAAAAAAAAAACAGATCAAACAAACATATAAATAAAAAAAATTAAATTAATTATTAGAGAGTAACGATGAGGACCACAATAATGATTGAGCGTCTAACATATGATTCTGGGGTATAAAAAATTAGTAACAAAAACAAATAATTTTACAAGAAAAAAAGAAACAAGTTATTATGATGCACCGCTAGAAACGTTTTTGATAAAATATCAAATTGAAAAAGGGAAAGTTCTTTGCCAATTTCCTGAAAAAGATAACCACAAAATTAATAATGCATTTTCCCATTTAAAATGAATAATGTTTAAATTTATCTTCAATCTATATATTGTGTTTAGATCAAAAATAAAATTGGCTTGTTTGATTTGTTGCTTCAAAATATTTTTTTTATAAACTCAAGTGGATATGTGTCAGTTTTAGATTATACGGAGAACCTTTATATATATATATATATATATTTATATTTATATATATGGTTGGTGAACCTTTATATTCTAAGATTATCTAGGAACTAATCAAAATCAAATACCACATAGTTCTATATTTGACTAATTCATTGAAATTTTGGTTGTTTTTTAGCAGTTACAGGAGATGTGCCCAAATGCAAGCACCCTCAACAGTTCAACAAATATCTACAACTAGGCAAAACATTAAATATGTGATTTTAGACTATTACTTGGGGAAAATAAAAAAGACAAGTGACCTTATTAAATAAGCTTTTAACTCAAAAGGAATCAATCTGCCAAAAGAGAGAGCTTGTAGTACGATTCCGAGTTTGAAAGCAGAGATGTGAAAAGCTCAAATTTTACTTATCAATAGCTAGTGAAACCGTTTATACTTTTTGGGTAGAAAAATAATGTAAATCTTAACACCCCCACACACCTTTTTTGTATCATTTGTTTCTTTATTCTCTATGGTTGAATGACAAACTGTTACATGAACACAAAACTCTTAGCGACTCTCTTTGGTTGAATGAAAAAAGGGACTTATTTTGGCTACATTAAAAACTTCTAATCGTAGGCCTCGAAATTACATGCATATAGCTCTAATGGGTATATAGTGCACACATAACTGTGGTCAAGTTTCTTGCAGTGTAGTGACGCATAAATGATGTAATGAACACCAAATCCCTCCACTTTATTGTTTCCGATGTCTAGCAGAATGTTTGGTTCCTAAGTGCAGTATATGCTAGCCCTCATACATCTAGGAGAGATATTTTTTGGGAGTAGATTAACAGATTGTACAAGTTAATCAACCTTCCATGGGTACTTATTGGTGATTTTAATGATTATGCTTGTCATAGTGAGAAAAGGGGTGGCACTTATTCCTTGAATAGAGTAGCCAAATTTCGTCAAAACTATGATCGGTGTGGGTTATTGGATTTGGGTTTTAAAGGCACTCTTTTTACCTATTGCCAAAAGCACAATGACCTACTTTCTACTTTTTCCGATTGGATAGGGCCCTTTTAACACTAACTGTTGTCTTCAATTTCCTGAAGCTTCAATACATCATCTAACTCGTACACATTCAGACCACAATCCCATTCTTCTTCGATTGAATGGTTTCATTCCCTCTCTTGCATCTAGACGATTTCGCTTTCAAGATGCATGGACCCTACATGTAGGCTTCTATTCTGTTGTTGACAAAGCTTGGAACTCGGGACATCGGTCACTGGCTGAAGCTCTCACCAATGCTGAAAAAGTAGCTCTGCTTTTTAATAAGGAAGTTTTTGGCAATATATTCCAATGGAAAAAGGATGGTGCTTGCTCGCCTAAAGGGCATCCATAAATTCTTATCCATTAGACATTATGCTTTCCTTTCTAAGCTGGAAAATGAACTGATTCTTGAATATCAAAATTTTCTCAGGCAAGAAGAAGTTTTTTGGTATCAAAAGTCTCGGGTGCAATGGCTGCAGTACAGCGACAGGAATACTAGATTCTATCATGTTATAACTATTTTCTGCTGTAAACGTAGTAGGATTGAAAGACTTCATCTTGAAAATGGAAGCTGGATTGTTGATGAGTAAGAAATTCAAATAAAGATTCTTCATTTTTTCAGAATTTATTTTGTCCCATTGATGATATTGCTATGCCTTTTCCTCAGATTCCCAATCACCAGACGAGTTCACATAAGGACAACCAGACTCTCTTACTTCTGATTTCCAAGGAGGAGGTTTTCATAGCACTCCAGTCTATAAACCCTTATAAGGTGCCAGGCCCGGACGGATTTCAACCAATTTTCTATAAGAAAATTTGGTCTATTGTTGGTGATATTATTTGTTGGTGATACTTTAATCGCTCTTATTCCAAAAGAAGAACATCCTATAACTATGAGCCAGTTCTGCCCAATTAGCCTTTGTAACGTCAGCTACAAGATTCTCCCCAAGGTTCTCATCCAAAGGATTAGACCTCTTTTAGATTCTATCATTAATCCAATGCAAGGAGCTTTCATTCCGGGGATAACAGTTGTTGATCATATTATTATTGCTAAGGAAATGATCTATACCATTCGTCGAACCAAATGTAAATTGCGTTGCCTTGCTAGCAAAATTGATCTGGTTAAAGCCTACGATAGAGTTGATTGGCGCTTTTTGAAGCAGACATTGGATGACTTTGGCTTTCCTTCTTTGATTACTTCTCTTATTATGTCGTGTGTTACTAGTTCATGACTATCAATTTTATGGAATAGTTCTCATCTTCCCAGCTTTGCTCCTGCTCGTGGACCTCGTCAGGGGGACCCTCTTTCTCCTTATCTTTTCGTCTTATGTATGGAGAAGTTGTCTCTACTTATTTCTTACAAAGTGGCCTGCAATCAGTGGAAGCCGATCATAATTTCCAATCATGGTCCTGCAGTTTCTCATCTTTAATTTGCTGATGATGTTCTTTTATTTTCTCATGCAGATGTTTCGCATTACTGAGTTGTTCTAGACAAGTTAGGACGATTTTGTTTGAGCTCGGGTATGGTTATTAATGAAGGGAAGTCTAAGTCTTTTATTTCTCCACATGTTTCCTATGCGCATAAGACAGTGTTAAGACGTCGTCTTCAACTCCACTTCACTCTAGACTTTGGCACTTATCTTGGTGTCCCGTTGCATGGTAATAACAGTAAACGTGATTTTAAATGGGTATTGGATAAAATTCAATCTCGTTTGTAGGGTTGGAAGTCCAAGTTGCTCAATAAGGTTGGTCGTCTTACTCTTGTGAAATCTACTATTACCACCATTCCTCTATATTCCATGCAAACTTGTTGGGTGCCAATTGGGGTTGACACAAACATAGACAAAACTTGTAGAGAATTCCTATGGAAATATGAAGATCATGGTAAGGGTACCCACTTACTAAATTAGGAGGCTGTGTGTAGTCCAAAACATCGAGGTGGTCTCGATATGCACATGGCTCGCGATAATAATATAACTATGCTTGGCAAATTAGTGTGGTCTCTTGCTAGAAAGGAACCCAAGCCTTTTGTGAATGCTTTGATTGGCAAATACATGCTTGATGCTCCATTATTGGATTCTCGTTTGCCTACCCATTCGTCTCTATGTTGGAAAGCTATCCATCGCACAATCCTTTATTTAAAGGATGGTTTTTTTTGTTGTATAGGGAATGGCCGCCATGTCTCAGTTTGGTATGATAAATGGGTGGGTCAAATGTCCCTTATCAAGCAAATTTCGATGAGCACCGTTGCGGACCATAATCTCATGGTTAGGGACTTGATCTCAAGTAATAAAACTTGGGATTTAGACACCCTACATTCCTTACTACCTTGCTAAATGGTAAAAATGATTACAACAGTCCCTATTCCTCATTCCTTGGATATGTCTGATATGTTCATTTAGGGAGAGACCGCTAATGGTGTGTATTTTGTGAAGTCTAGCTACGAATTTATAACTAGGGTGCCTTATCCCTGTGATCCTACACAGAAATGGATGCGTCTTTGGAAACTTAATGTCCCTAAGAAATTTCGTTTCTTCTTGTGGCTAGTCAAATGGCAACGCCTTCCTACAAATCTCTTGCGATATAATCGAGGTATGAGTAACTCTTCCCTCTATTTTCGATGTTAGAGGAGGCAAGAATTTGTCCTTCACACTCTTCGAGATTGTACACGGGCTTCTCAAGTCTGGTGCTTACTCCTTGCTGATGTTGGTGAATCATTCTTTCGGTCTAACTTAGATGATTGGATAGTTATGCCTGCTTTAGATCCGACCTTAAGTTCCTAGTTGGTGCCTGGATTATTTCGTATGCAAGGAATCAAGAGGTGATCCAACGCAAAACTATGTCGACTATTGTACAACTCCGGTGGCACACTATCTTATTAAGGGACTGTCTGATGGCATGCACGTCTTCTTTTCTGTATTGTCTCCAAAGTGAGGATAAATGGATTTCTTGGTGTACCCGTCCGACTGAATTCGTGAAGCTCAATGTGGATGGTAGTTCCCATGGCAATCCTGGTGATGCTGGCTTTGGAGGGATTATGCGAGATCATCATGCCCATTGGCTAATGGGTGTTACGGGGTTTATCGGCCATGCCGCCAATCTCAATGCTGAGTTGCAAGCTATCCGACATGAGTTAACTTTGGCTTGGGATCATGGTCATTGAAAAGTGCTCGTGGAAATTGACTCACAGGAGGTAGTCTACTTGATAACTAAATCATGTCCGCCTACTCATCCATGCTTCAGTATTGTTGGAGACATTCCTAGCTTGCTTGCTCGTGATTGGTATTGTTATCTTTCTCATATTCTTCGTGAAAGTAACCAATTTGCAGATTTCTTAACTAAGATGAGATTGTCGAATGCTCAGGACTTAAGTCTTATGGGACCATCTGCTTTCAGAAATACGTTTGTTGCTTCAAAATGATGAGAGGTCAATTGCCTTCTGAAGGCGTTAATTTGTTCGTTGTTTCTATCCCCTACACCAAAAAAAAAAAGATGCTGTAATGAATGATCCGTTTAGTTTTAAGTTCAAAGATATTAGTTAAAAGATTAGAGAGGCTTTGCCATATACAAACAGTACTTGATTCATTTGTCATGTACGGATGATCATTTAAACACTCTTCCCTTAGAACTCCACAAAATTTAGTGACCATACATAATGTAAAGATTGCTGACAAAGCCAAGTTCTGCTCTGCGAACCTCTAAATCAAGGTAGTTAACTTCGCTAGTAACATAACGCCTGGCCTATTCCCAGGCAAAACAAGAAGAAGATATAAGTAAACTACAGAATATCTGGCGATCTTTTTTTACATACAGAGACACAACAACGAAGAACTTAAGGGAATTTTGGTGTCTTGGCTTACTTTTTCGCATCGTCTTCTATAGGGTCAAATCTGATCCTTCTTAATTTCTTGGATCTAATATGAACTCCCTACCTTTTATTTGACTCGAGGAGGAAAGACCAATCAACATTAAAAAGATAAGACACTAACTTTGATACCGAGTCAAAGACACAACAGCAGAGAGAAAATGAAGAAGCACAACAGAGAAAACAATGAAAGTGTAAAATTCCGAAGGTATGCCGTCTGCACCAGCTTGTGAAACACAATGCCAGAGATAAATAAACTAGTTGTCTGTTACATTGCCCATAAACAAGTACTATGTTACAGATAAAAGAGTTGGGGCTACAAGAGGAAAGCAACCTAGTAGTAAAAGTTCTTTCGTAAGTTAATCAGCCAAGACTATGCTCTCCTATAACAAAGAGAGAGAAACAATGTCAAGGAGCTCTAATCCCCTTTCCTACCAATGCGATAAACAACTATGCTTCTTAATCTATATCATTCATCCCACGAATACTATTGGGTGAAATTAAGCTCTCAACACAAGCAATTGCCTTTTGGCATCGCCCGCGATCAAGTCCACGAACGATGCACTCTTCATAACTCTTCTCTTTAGGGTCATACAGTATAAACCTCTTCCCTCTCACAGCCATTACAAGCTTACCATTCTTGGAGAAGCATTTCGGGTACAGTTTATAATATATAGGCTGTCTTGCAGACTGACGCCGCTTTGAGTTTGGGATTTGTGGGATATTCATGAGCTTGGTCCAAACGTGTTTGACCCCACTAGTACTTGTTCCCTCCTCTCCCGCCATAACCACTGCTGTGTCCGTCTCCTCCACTTCTTTCAACATCCATACCGATTGGTCCTGTTCACGGTAAGCAAAAAGAGCACCTGACCATGTCAACAAATAAAATCCTACTTCTGGGGTTGTATGACCCACTCCAACAGATTGCACCAAGTCATTGGAAGGAGGTAATTGAACCTCCCTAAAGGTATCATCGGATAGATCAAGACAGACAATTCTATTTGCAAACGAATTGGTTATCTCACCAGCACCCCAATAAAGATAACCATTCGCTGGGATTCCCATATGAAGAGGGTAAGGGCTCTCTCCGACATATCTCCAAGAGTTTCTCTTTAATGAAAACACATAAACTTGTTTGCCTACGACGCTAACGACCTTATAATCGTCCGTTTTAGAATCGAACCCCAACCCACAAACGCCACCACAGATGCCAGAATCAGTAGTGAGTGGCAATGCCCTGTGTTCCCTTGTCGAAGGGTTCCAAAGCACGAGACTTTTCTCCTCTTTAATAGCCAAACAGAGCATCCCATCGCAGGAGTTGGTCATAATCTCGAAATCTTTTCCTTGGAAAAGAGAAAATTCGATTCCTTGGGCCAATCTGAACGAGTCCTCCTCATAACCACCACCGATAGCGAACAACTCAGTACCTGATCCGTCGGAATTACGCTGGCTGTGAGAGAAAATGATTATGGGTTCGTTGTGCTTGCAATCGGTGGAAGAATGATCACAACAGAGTTGGCGATTGAGAAGCCAATATGGAAATCGAGAATAGGTTATGAGACGGAGCCAGGGCTTTGATACACACCTGAATCGGACCAAAGTCTTCATGGGCAGCCTAGAAAAGATGTCGGCGAATATGTCGGGAGGAATCTCTTCCGTGATCAACATCATCCTCTTCATCTTCATGTCCGCCGATGATCTGGAGTTTGCGTTTGGTTGTTGTTGGTCTAGTTTCTGTTTCTTGGAACAGTTACACAAACAGGAAGTAACGGTGGAGAGAGTCCTCTTAATGGGGGGGTCCATTTGTCTCGCTCCCTCTCTTATGTTTTGGTTCTCAATACTTTTCTACTTATAAAGAAGACTTTGTTGCTGACGTGGCGATTTAGGAAGCGTGTCACACGCATATCTCGTTTGATTTGTACCAGTTTTATTTTTGCTTTTTTTTAACCATCGAAATGTTTTAAGAGGGTCCTAATTATAAGAAGGCACTTTTAAGTCATCTACACTTAGATTAATCCCTACTCACACCGGATCAACCCGTAAGAAATAAAATATTGGCTAAACAGATTTCTCTATTCTTAAAACTCGAATTCGAAACTTCTGATTAAAGGATGAGAGTGCTAAACCATTTATTCTTTTGCTTTTCTTGCATTCAATGTGGGGAAACCGAATACTATATTTGTTGTATTTATTACATGTAATCTTACGAGTATTCTATAATTCCATCACCAAATGACAAAAGGCACATTTATGCCCTTTTATAGCTTAAAATGGATATTAGCCCCATTATGCATTTTCTTTTATTTTTAATGGTAACCCACAGGATTACCTACTTTGTGTTGTCTAATACAACAATTTCTTATTATATGAAAGGGATGATTTAATTTAAGATCAATTTAATCCTTTATAAAGAAGATAAATTATGATTAAGTTCATTTAAAAGAACACTATTAATGACTGTCAAACATCAAGAATGTTGGTCAATTTAAAATAGTGTCAAATACAACTATTAATTAAGAAAATCTAAATTTCATCCATAAAAATATATGTAAATTATGAGAGTTAGATGTAAGTATTAGTTACGAAAATGCAAATTTCAGTTATAAAAAATAACTTTTCAATTGTTTTAGCATTTAAAAAATAAAATTTTAATTTTTCATAACTTCTAATATTATTTAAGAGCCTCATCCTTTTAACTGTACAACTGCTTTTGTCCGATGATGTGATTTATATGCAATACACACATAGAACAATATTAAATGATAGTAGTGAAAATTTGCTGAAATATTTCCCTCCTCAATAGAAGTAATTATCAAATCATAATTCGCATTCCAATGGTAGGATTGTAATACTTTACAACTCCATTGATGTCTTTGTTTTTCATGATTTTATAACTAATCAAATGATCCAACAAGAGATTTCAACTAGGTTTCATTCTCAACCTTTCTGTAACATTTATCTATGCTCATAATAGCTATTATTAAAGAACTTTTCTCTTGAATCGAATCAAGGACATGTCAATTTCCATCAATAATCCATGGAATGTCACTGGGGATTTTAATGCTATTATAAAATGTGAAGAGGTTGAAAGGCATAGATCTGTGGGTTTACCTTACTTTGATCTTAGAGATTGTGTTGAAACTGCTCAACTATTTGATATTCTAGCTTGAGGCAACTTTTTTTTTACCTAGCCTAATAGACAACATGGAGTAAATTACATAAGGAAAAAGCTGGATCAAAGTATGGCTAAAATACAATGGATGCTAAAGTTCCCTAATTGTTTCTCTAATTATCCCTGCAACAATTTATCTGATCATACACCAATTTTAACACAGATTGACACAAATAACACCAGAAAACTATTCAGATTCAATGATTTCTTACTTGGAGTCTTAAGTTTTGAAGAAGCTACATGGAAAGCATTGACAACAAACATTGTTGACATTAAACAGTTCATTTTCTCTAGGAAGTTAAGCATCATCAAAAGGGAAATGAAGATCTTATTCAGAAATAATATTGGTAATACACACCACTTATTGAATACTACCAAGAGTCAATTGGAAGCTATTTAACAACAAATGTATGATGATCCCACATCCACTCAACTTTAGGAGTTGGAAATGGATGCTCTCCATAATTTTTCTAGAGCTCTCTAGTTTGATTACTCCTTGATGAGGCAGAGATCCAGACTTGAATGGTTGAAAAATGAAGATAGAAACATATATGTATTCTATAGAGTTGTTATTGCTAGAAGAGCATCAAATAAAATTTTTCACTAAAGATGAATAACTCTTGGTTGAATTCATAAACTAAATTGGTTGAAGGAGCTTTCAATTATTTTTCTAAGCTACTGAACTGTCCTACTGGAGCTCTCTCTTTTAGTACTCTACTCAAGTGAGTCATACAAAGGGGTTATCTCAGGAGGCTAATTTTCTTTCCTAACCTGTTACCATATAGGAGATTGAGGTAACTTTGAAATCTTTACACCCCTTTAAAGCACTTAGCCCTGATGGCTTCAATGTGAAAATTTTGATCAAATCTCGGCCACTTATGAGGAATTTGGTGACAAATGTTGTTATGGAATTTTTTAGTAAAGGCTCTTTATTAATAGAGATCAACAAAAATTTTACTACTCTTGTTCTTAAGAGTGGACAACTTGATTAGTTTTCAAACTTTAACCCCATACCTTGTTGCAACTTCATAGACAATTTATTCTCTAAAATGTTAGCTCAAAGGTTGAGAAAGGTGCTTCCTAGCCGCATTGGAGAATTATAGGGAGCTTACGTACTTAGGAGGGTTATTGGAGATAACATCTTAATTCTTCAAGAATTGGTCATAACTTATACAAAGAAATATGGTAGGGACAACTGTTGTATAAAAATTGAATTGAAGTTAGCCTACGATTGTGTGGATTAGGATTTCATCATTAATATTCTGATTACTATGGAATTTCCAGGGATCTTTATACAATAGATCAGACAATGTATCTCTACTCCTTATTATAACATCCTTGTCGATGGGCAGCCTACAAATACATTCAAAAGTACTAAGGGAATAAAACAAGGTGATCCAATATCACCTTACCTCTTTGGTTAGTTGTCGAAGTCTTTAATAGATTCCTTCATAAAGTGGTGGAGAGTGCAAAGGGCTTTAAATTTCTTTCTAAATGTAAAAGGGGCTAATTATCTCATCTATGCTTTGCTAATGACCTTATTTTGCTATCCAAAGCTGATCCTACTTCGCTTTTAGCTCTAATGAAAACTCTTAAAATGTTTAGTAAGATATTTGGCCTTCAAGTTAACTATTCTAAAATTGGCATATTTCTATCTCACAGAGCTTCTAACCTAGGTTCAACTATGGTCTCTATCATAGGTTTTGATATTCAAAAGCTTCCAATGAGGTATCTTGGCATTCCAATCTTCGATTCAAGATTTAAACCATCAGATTATGCTTGTTTGGTTGATAAGATTAATCAGAGACTTAATTTTTGGAGCTCTAAGAATTACTCTACAACTAGAAGGGCCTAATTTATCATGTCTATATTGAACTCTATTAGCGTTTACTGGGTTGCTCACAATGTTTTTCCAATGAAAGTCATCAAAGCAATTGATTGAATTCTTAAAAGGTTTTTATGGACTAGTTGCAAAGGTAATCCATATAAGGTAAAGATGATATAGGCGGATGTTTGCATTCCTAAATTTCAACAGGGATTCAATATTATTTCCCTCAAATCCTTAAATTTTGTCTTGCTTTCTAAAAGGTTATAGAGACTCCTTACTGATAAGTAAGCTTTGTGGTGTAGATGGATTCACATATATTTCATTAAAAATAGAATCATATGGAGAATTAATTCAGATAATCTATCATCTACCATAATGAAAGCCATACTTAGGCTAAGAGGTAAAATAAGGCTCATTTCATCAACCTTATTGGCAATGGGGAAACTAATTCTTTCTGGGCTAATAATTGGCTATCAATTGGTCTTTGGAGGAAACAGATGATGTTATTCCTTTAAATCCTCTTATTCAACAACATCTTACAGTGGCTCAGGTTCTTACATGGAAGGATATAATTAGTATTGCTCTAATTTCAATTCCTTTAAAGACAAAAATTTTACAGACATATGTTAACTTCGATAATGATATTATTATATGGAACGCTCTACAAATGGTGTCTTCTCTAATATGTAACACAGACAAATGCTTACCAATTCATGGGCAAACATAGTTTGGTCTAAGCATCTTCAACCTAGTGCTTCCATAGTCCTTTGGCTTGTTATGTTAAACAAGTTACCAATTGTTGATAAGATTGCATGATTTAATTATCTTACAAATTGATGTTCATTATACAGAACAGTTGAAGAGACTATAGATCATCTATTCTTCAAATGCAAATATGTCAATAATATATGGAAAGCATTGATGCTTAAGTGCTTAATTAATGATTGTCCAGATGACCTAACCAAGTTAGAGATTGGTGTGTGCCAACCTAAAATTTTAGAATAAAATTATTAGATGGAGTTTTTGTATCTCACTATCCTTCCTAGTCACTGCTATATGGGATGAGAGGAATAAAAATATTTTTTATGATAAATGTTGCACCAGCCAGCTTTTCAAGACTTATTTGTTACAACTGATTAGATCTCACATCATCATACACATGCACAAGGATCTAGATTTGCATTTTCTTAACACCACCTGGAGATTAAAATCTCAAAGACTAGAATTTTGTTCTATTTTATGTCGAAGTTATAAAGATCTCATAAAAATATTCCTCTTGTATTTTGCACGTTGATGTACTGGATCTATGTTACATTATTGCCTTTTATGGTTTAATTTAATTAATCTTTTCTAAAAAAGAAATAATCACTAAGGCAAGTGCACCTATTATTTTCTATAAAATAACCTAGATGAGTTGAGTGACAATCCTATAAATGATATAGCTACTCATGATGACTTTTTTTTTATCATCTAACCTAAATAAACGAGAAATTGATTTAAAAGAAACAAAAAACAATTTTAAAGTACAAAGTTAAAGTAAAGATTAAAATTAAAACAACCAATAAATAAACTAGATCTAGGTAAGATATTCCTTAGAACTTCCTATGCTTGAATTTAATTTGATTTAATGATTAATACTAGTTCTTTAGATCAGTAAGAATTCTTAAGTTGAAATTATATTCTCTCTTAAGTAATGAAGTCTATATCCCTAAATTAAATTGACCAAAATCTCTTTCTAATAAAAATAACCTAAGAATAAATTGATTTGATTTGTGCACTTTTGTGATATGTTTTACCTTAACCTAGAAAGATCATATAGTTCTCTCTAAAGCAACCAAGTTATTGCTTATTACTCATGTTGTGATCTAAACATAAAAATAATCTCTCAATCTCAAATTGCAAATCTAGTTATTAAATCTTTAAATTTCATTCCTTTAATGCAAAACAATATAAAAACATGAACAAATTTTAAGAAAACTAAAAATTTATTAAACCAAAGTAATGATTTAAAAAAATCAAATCTTAGGGTCCATCCACCTGGATATATATCCCAGTTAGTTCATGATATTCCCAAAAAA
Organism: Erythroxylum alaternifolium; assembly: GCA_027478495.1. NCBI lineage: Eukaryota > Viridiplantae > Streptophyta > Magnoliopsida > Malpighiales > Erythroxylaceae > Erythroxylum > Erythroxylum alaternifolium. The sequence continues at coordinate 36,663,550 of JANIIA010000191.1, read as the reverse complement.
ATAAAGAACAAAGATAAATAAAACATTCTCATGGTTCTTGAATCTTTAAGTTCTTATTAAATCTTGATGGATTTCTTATTATATTCCAAAGATTATCTTTCCTCTTGATATTCAGTTGCTTAATTTCACTCTTAATGAATTCTTTTGCTTTTAAAAATTGATAAACAAAAAAGTCTTTTCCTTTTCTAGTTACCTCTCATTTAATAATGTGAAACTCTAATTTTTAACACGAGACCATTTTAATCTCTTTATCGCTTCACCTTTTTTTCTAACATTTTCACATACAAATCACCACTAACAAAGGGACGAACATAGATCTATATTACCACTGTGTTGGTGATCATAGATTGAATATAAAGGCATGTTTTATGCATTTGAAAGAAACATAATTCCCTTATTTTGAACATGGGGACATGTTAGTATCATGTTACTTGGATGAAAAGCTCTTTGAGAAATAGATTGTGGCATGATGGAACATAATTAGTAACACATTAGTATATTGCCATCATGTTTTGAATCCTTTCTTGAAATCTACCAAATTTATCCCAAATTAACTCAATTCTTCTCAAAGTTTAGTCCTTTTCCTTTTGAGAGGTCGAAATAAGACTTGGAATAAAATATTAATCATTTAAAGTAGAAAACCTTATAAAATACTCAAAGTATAAAGATAGTACCCTTAAAATCATTCTAAAAATAAAGTTTATTGAGCACTTATCAAATTGTCCCACACTTAACCATTTTCTTATCCTAAAATAAATAAATTTCACTATATTAACTGAAATTTGAGGCAATTTTGAAAAGCATTAAACAAATTGAACATAATAACTAAGATTATCTACCACTAAATGAATTAAAAAGGTTGTCAAAGTGTTAGACAATTAACTGCTTATATTAATTCATATGCCAACTTTTTTTCATTTTATAACGATGTAAACTTTATCTTAATTCACAAAATTCAACTCTATGTATAAAATAAACATATATGAGAAAATATGCTTCAACTCTGGACATTGATAGCGCATGTCGAGTGCACTGCAAAATTTAACTAACTCTACACACTAAAAACTTGTAGATGTGATGAATCAAGATCGCATCAACAGGGAATGCTCGATTAATTCTCATAATGGAAATAATTGATGCAAAGGAGATAAAAGGGGCGGGGGGGGGGGGGGTTCGGGTTTTATGCAATTGAGAAAATAAAGTAAAATTAAATTAGTGAAAGCAAATTATAGAAAACAATTTAAAATGATAAAATTGTTGAATATGCGTAGAGTTCAGTTCTAGGATCAATCTTAGCTTAAAAACGATTAAACATATCCCATCATTCTAATGCTTTCACATCTCTCCTCTAACTATTGGTTGTGGACTAATGCTCTACTAATCCTAATTTTCCCTTAGGTTGTGTTCAATTAAGAGACGCTCGTTAATTAAACCTGACTATCAAATAACCTAGGATATGATCTCTAGATTCAATTGGGCAGCTGCATTACAAAGTGAAAAATCGATCAATATAGATAGTAACCTCACACGTTCGGGTTATCTAACCTAAGTTATGTTGTTCCTAATGATTTAAGAAAATTAATAGCTACTAACGAACATCAAACATGACAATTACGGATTCTATTCAACATTCTAGCAATGGTTTCATAATAAAAAAAATCCAATGAGCACATTAAGATCATCTTTACAAAACCTGGTTCAATCAACATCAAACAACGATAACAATTCAAAAAGAGAGATTCAACATTAAACAAGGTGAGATAAGCTTAATCGTGACTCAAGCATTTATTTCACCTTCGAACTGGTGTCGAGAAGTTAGCCGTCCATCTTCTCCATTGATCTTTAAGAAGAATGGCTATCGTCGCTTCTCTCCATCTTGAAAAACAAAGAGAAAATGATGAAGGAGTTGGTCTGTCTGTGCATCTACAGATTATTCCCCTTTGTTGTCACAAAACATTCTTTATATAGTAAAGAGCTAGGTTAAAAGTGGACAACTGGCCCTTCTCACACCTGTAAATGACTCCTCACAGGTGTAAGAAGTGTCTCACAATCGTGAGACACATTGCATGGGTGTGAGAGGTGTCTTACGCCGATGCAAACCATGTCATGGCTGAGAGTTAATGCTTATGACCATGAAAATTTAGTTTTATTGCTGTGAGCCACAATGCTTCATTCTCCATTTTTATGCTCTATCTTGTCTCTTCTTCTTCTAATCTTCTTCTTCTTCTTGCCCCATGGAGACAATAAAGTATGAATATCGAGAAGATGACTTTATGAGTATGCTTTTAGCTCACTTTATTTTAAGCTTCCAAATTGTACATAAAATCAAATATGAACTAAAGTAAATGTCTTAAGCATTCTAAAGCATTAATCACTAAGTGTCATGGATCAAATGTATCAACAATTAAGCACATATAAAAAATGTTCATAACTTTTAATAGCATGAGAAAAACATTAAATTTAAACAACATAAGAGCATTTAGAAGCTTGTTTGAAGAGTCACCTAGCCTTTCATGTAAGAGTAAACACTTGATTTTGAATATCCCCTGTTACTCTATTGTGTCATTATCTCAAATAGCTACTAGCATCAATGTTTAACTTTAACCTTTTTACTAGTATAGAGCCACTAGAGTGAAATTATTTAATGTTCAATAATTCATACCTTTTCTTTTCTTTTCTTTCCATTTGTTTTTTTATATGAATATGAGAGTGAAAATGTTTAAAAGAACTCACGTTCACTCAATAAATGTACAATTTGGACAAAAGGTATCATAATGCCAATCAAATATTTGTTCTCTAAATTCATGAAACAAATTGAATTCAACTTAGTCATCAAAACTCATGGCTAATTGCCTATACACTTAAAATCACAAAGAAATTCAAACTTATGGTGAATTATCTCAATTAGTACGCTTTCAAAGTAGAAATAATTTCTAAACATCGATCCCTATTAAGATATTTATAACAAAATTGATAAGCATAGGTATAAAAATATAATAAGTCCCTACTCCATACTTAATTCATGCATTATCCTCAATGTATAATATAAGTATAATGAAACTAAAGAAAAAGGGGAGAGAAATAGTGTAAAGATTGATACTTACCTTGAAATAATATAAGAGATATATCCAAGTCTTGTTAAAATTTTATTGAAATAATTTTTCTATTAAAATCCTTTTTGACACAATCATGATATCTAACAAAATAAGAACCAAATAAAATGAATATAAGAGAAAGTAAAAAAGTTAGTAGTGGGAAAAGGGATTTAACGGTGACACATATAGGATTATCGCCCATAGGTTAATGACATCCTTTATAGAGATCATATTAACCAAGTTCCCCAATAATGACTCTATAATAGCTTCCTTTGTCTTTACTTGATCTTTAATCTACTACTTGAATGCTAAAATTGTTGGCTCAGTCTCTCCTTACTTTATAGGCATTATAGTAGCCACATTATCCTCCTTATGCTTTTGCTTCATTAATGCTAGCTCTCTTTGAGGCTTTTTCTATTACTCAAGCAGTGTTAGTGTGGGCTCTCCTTATATAGGCTTGAATGGTTAAATTGGTGGTAGAAAAGTCTCAATAATTGAATGCTACATCAACCTCATTATTGTATCTCTTAGCTAGTGGACGTACTACTATACATAAGTTGAGGTGGGTGCTGAAGGTGTTGATGTACGGCTTGGATCTTGGGGTGGTGTAGGTATTATCGCCTATTCCTCACCCCAACTTGATCTCCTTATGCATAAGAATCTTCCATTACTCATAACGGTGTGTCAACGAGTGTAAAATGATGGCCCTGTATGTCAACTTAAAGGTCCACCATCCTCATCGCCCATATGACATTTATAGTAAGTGGAATAGGAGTGCAAAACACTATCAGTTCACGCTCATCTCTGAGTAATCCCAATCTCCTCATCAATTGCATGATGACCATTGATTATATAACAATACAAGTAACCCCAGATAAGTTGAATGAATGTGTGCCCCAAATATAGTTGCACTTACTGATGTATGCAATGAAGAAATAAGAGGTCCTGAAAGGTCACCATTGCTAAACACACAAAGAGTGAGTGAGAAGTTTATGTACATACCACATCAATGGGAGATGGAAACCAGAATCTTATTGGTGAATAAGGTTGTATTGAGGCCACATCATTCTAATAGTTTCTAGCATAGACCTCTGAGTAGTCCTAATCAAGATTTATCTTATTAGGATGTAATATACTATTATGCTTATAAAAATAAAGTCCAATATGAATACTAAACCAATTGTAACTGAAGTTATATAGGATGCCTCCAAGCAATAAGTGGATCACCAAATCAACATCTTAGGATGTTTCATCTACTCAGACTGTGCATATAAACTCCAATACTAGCTCTCAATAGACTAGTTCTTATATGTTAAAGAATTCTTACTACTCATCAAAGCCTAAAGTTATCTATGCCTGATCACCAAGTTGAGCTTCCTCAATACTCAGTAATTAATATATCATGGTTCTCAGAATACTTTTTGCATCATGGCTGATATTGCTTAAGCTGAAACTCAATCTTAAAGTGTAAGATTAGGTGCTCAAATTGCTCTATAGGTGGTAAATCTTGGTTTCTTATAGTGAATCTACTCCTTCTACAGCCTAAGATGTGCAACCAGTGCTTTTTAAGTCATTATTAAATACCCTAAAAATTAATAAATCAACTTTCAATCAATAAGATGTAGCAATGGATGTCATGTGTGTGTGTGTATATATATATATATATATATATATAAAAACCTTCAAAAATGCAATAACCTCATCATATATCATTTTCCACTTGCATGATCCTCCAGCATTGATATATGGTTGACCATACTCCTGATTCTATAACACCACTTTAAAATCCAAATCAATTATAGACCTCCATCAAAGTTCCTTAAACCTCGAAAAAAGTATCCATTCATCTAATCACAAATAAAAATAAAATTATATCAAGATAAATGGAAAATTAATTAAAGGAAAATAATGATAATTGAACTTACTTCCAATTCATTGATAAGCCTATCCTTAATAATATAAAAACTCAATATAACAAGTAATTAAATATTAAGGAATCTAAAGTAATGTAGCATTAACTATTATCATTCCCAATTTGCATCAAATATATCATTAAAAACATGAATGCAAGTTATAATTCATCTAATTATATCCCTAACAGTCTAAGATTTTCTACATAGTAGATGTCCATTCATTATAAACGATAAACACCATCTTTATCTTTAAATAATTCACAATTAAATCTAAAATTGAAAGTAAATGTTAGGGGAATATAAATTCCTAGATTTCATACAAATTTGGATGAAGAGGATGTAAGAAATGAAAAACTATATAAAACATAACTTGGAAGAGGATGTGAAACAAATTGATGCAAATACTGATATATATCTTAAATTGTAGGTGAAACGGGTTTTACATGGTATCGTGTATGGGCCATGTTTATGACACGTAAAATTTTAGGTCTACGTTGATTGGAACATTGGGTGCATGGAAGTGACACACGAACACGTTGATAAATAAGGATAACTTATGAAAAACATGATTTAATGTTCTCAAAATATTGGGTAGATATAGAAGGGACATGGTACCATTTTTATACATTCAATTAGACATAAAGAAACGAAAGCTACATGAAATGAATACAGTGAGAACACAATATCATGTTGTAGGTGTGTTATATTTTTTTAAATTCTTTTTAGGAGCTAAAAGAACATGGTCTTTATATGAGAATGTGTTGACAAACATATTGGGGGATACGAGGTCGTGTTATATCCATGTTTAGAAAAGATACTCCTATATTCTATTCTTACTTAAACATAAACTTAACATGCTACTCTATTTTCCTTATGTTATGCATGAAAGAAGTTAGAAGAATTTACCTAATCTAAAATGGAGGCAAGTTTAGAGGTGTATTTAGCATACCTAGAACATAAGTTACACACAGGTCCTAAGTGATGGTGCGTTAGTATCATATTTGAAATTTGTACCTATTACTTCTTTATGCAATAAAGACATGAGACACACTAGGGTGTTCTTCTACATAGGGTAAACATGATGCCATAATTATACCGTGTTCAAATATACTGCTCCCAGCTTCTCAATTGTAAATTGATACAATTTAATATACGACTAGATACGAGGGCGTGTTCATTATCATGTTTCCTAAAAATCTACAAAATCACATTGTACTAATCCCCAAACACTCTTCTAATCAAATTCGGTTAAAATTAAACAAAAAATTAATTTCAAACCATAAGTCTATCACTAAATAATGCCTAAAACTACTAGTAAAAAGAAGTTAAACTCTAAAAACAACCTAAATAACATATAAAATAAACAAATATTAGGGGCCTCCTATCAAGCACTTCTTGATAAGTTGAGTAGCTGGACTTCTTACTTGGATTTTATTACGATAGTTCCTTACTTACAGTGTGGATGCTACCTTTTGATATCTAGCTATTGCCTTAATCTTCTTCTTTGTCTTAACAAGTGCATTAATCTTTAGGATTTTCTTATGCTTCCTTATAACTAAGGTTATCCTTTTCTTTTTCTATTTCTTGAATGATACATTTTTCCTTGATCTTGTATATGATTGCTTCTTATTTAACATAAGACATTTTAGTGGTAATCATATGAAAATATAGGTAATTATCATAAATACTAATAATAGGACTTATGGTTTCAGATCTCCTGAATTTTAATTCTTTATTTCCATCCCTTATTGTAACACCCCACTCCCGCTGAACCCGAACCCGATATCGACAGTGATACTCGAGTCCGTGCCCCGCGAGGGTGACG
>JANIIA010000191.1:36627072-36637301 GCA_027478495.1 Erythroxylum alaternifolium | reverse complement strand
TGGGTGAGTCCACGACTCGAACCCATGACCTCAAGGTTTTGTTGCACTTTAAGTGCACGCCTCTTACCAATGAGCCACTCTCCACACCGTAGCGATCCGGCCCAAGTCCGGATGCTACAATGACTTCAAGGGAAAATCTGTATTAATCTTGGCTAATTTGGACAAATTTGTCTTCTTGGAAGTTGTATTTTATCCTCTTAGCTTTCCAACAGTTTATAGTATGAGATTTTTGGACATCGGAGTCGAAAGTTAGAATCTTTATAAGTGGAGGTGCTCTAGAGAGTGTAGACAATCTTCTTATACACTGTAGGCTAAAACATTTTCTTATTCACTGTAGACAAAACATCTTCTTATCCACTGTAGACAATCTTCGTATGCACTGTAGACAAAACATCTTCTTATGCACTATAGACAAAACATTTTCTTATGCACTATAGGCTAAAATTCTTATGCACTGTAGACAAAACATCTTCTTATACACTGTAGACAATCTTCTTACGCACTGTAGACAAAACATCTTCTTATGCACTGTAGACAAATCATCTTCTTATCCACTGTAGGCAATCTTCTTATGCACTGTAGGCTAAAACATCTTCTTATGCACTGTAGGCTAAACATCTTCTTATCCACCGTAGACAATCTTCTTATGCACTGTAGACAAAACATCTTCTTATCCACTGTAGATAAAAATATCTTCTTATGCACTGTAGATAAAACATCTTCTTGTGCACTATAGATAGAATCATCTGGTCCAATTTTGACCCTCTAGGTGACAGAATCTACCTTCAAGTTCTGCATGAAAGTTGTATATCTATAAGTCCTCTTTCAAACTATCTATGAATCACCTTGATTTGACATCTATAGAGGAAGTTATGTCAATTATACCGAAATAGGTTCAATATGATTAAGGACAAAACCTTGTTTGATTCCTTTGGCCATAACTTTGTTGTCCGACCTTCAAATGGGATGATTCTTGTTTATAAATAAACTAGAAACATAGTACAAATTATCTGAAGGAATTAAATTTTAATTCAGTCCCTAAAACTTTCAATTGCTAGATGGCATTTAGGTGTAGTGAACTGTTTCAGTTAATAACAGTTTGAAAATGTTTGGGCCCTAACTTTCAGATTTCTTAACCAAATTGAATAATTTTGGTGTCATTAGAAACCTAAGACGATGGGGAACAAATGTTCTGAAGAAGTTAAGTTGTAATTCCAGTTTGAGGTTTCCCAACAACTATTATGAAATAGGAGAAATGAGTTTGTTTTTTATGTTTGATTGGTGTGGGCACACCACCCTTGTGGGATGTTGGCTAATGAGGGTTTCTTTGAAATAATAGGATAATATGCTCACGTTTTATGACCTTGAATGTTGGGCTCCAAAATCGGGGCGGTAATATAACATATATAGCCTAAGCCACAAGAGTATTAGCAGTGGTTGACTCATATTTCCCGACTGGAGGAAGCCCTTTGTTTGGGTAGTTTTCTTATAGTAACGAGCCAACCTATGAATCCTACTCTCCACAAAGATCAACTTAAACTTAGAAAAATGGAGATAAAATATTTACATCAATTTATAGAAATGTTCATGCACTCAAAAAAATGGTTCAAAGGGCTAGCAATGGTTAAGTGTTTAAGTAAGAAAGGTTTTTAAATGACTGCCTCTATCATATTCACAAAATTTTAGTTCATCAAGCCTTGATTAAGAATTAAAACAAGTTCTAAAGAGATATGAAATTAAGTAGATACACACAAATGAAAGAATTTAGGCTTAAATATCCTTCCAATAAGGTCATTATCTCAATTAAGCAATCCCAAGATTTAAAACGCGTAACGCTACTTTCTTAGCATACCCTCACTTACCTCTTGTTGAAAACATTGAAAATGGGATAGCCAAAATCAACTATCATTTAAAAACATGGATGATTTCTCAAAAGCACATGTAAAACTTTGAAATTTTCAAAACCTTCAACACAAAAGTAGCAATAAACTCATTTAGGAGAATTGTTAGAGTGCAGAAATAAAAGTGGCTTGGCCTCGTATAAAACTGGAGAGCTTCGAGCGAAGTATAAAACTGGAGGGCTTCACCACGGCAAAATCGTAAGTTGGTCGCGGTGAAGTATAATACTGGAGAGCTTCGCCGTGGCAAAAGGTGGCAGAGACGAGGAATTCAAATTCACCTAAAAAGATAACACACAAATGACCTATTCAAAAGCAGTTAAGTGGCCAAAAATGATGCATGAAGAAACTTGTTGCTGAATTCAAAAATAGAAATTCCTCACCCACACTTAAATACAACATTGCCCTTAATGTTGAAACAATCAAAACACAAGTAAGTCGTGAATATAAACAGTAAAACAACTGGAAGATAAAGCATAGGGAGCAATCAAACACAATGAGAATCAGTAAAATAACATGGCCATCAGTAGCCAATGAAATAAATTACATCATCCAGAATATGTCAGTGCAATCCATGGAAAATAACATCAGAAAAGTTAACTAAGTATCGAGCAGACTCAAGACTGAAAGCTTAAAGACTTAAGAATAAAAGAACAATACAGAAAACAAAAAGACTCAAGGTCAGTCTGCAGGATGATCAACTACGGAACCAGATGGTCCTATGTCAGATGGGTCGGCTCCAGACGTGCCCACCCCAAATGTGCCATCGCTGCTCATCGGTTCATCCTCATTAGAGGGCAATTGGAAGTGTAAGTAGTCGACGATCAAAGAATCCATGTGACGACGATAATGCATGTCCCGCAAGAGAGTGACACGGAGCTGGTAAAGATCAGCAAAAAGTCCATCAATCTTACCAGCAAGGGTCTCTAATGTGATAGGTGTGGGGACATCCTGAGCTGGCTGGTCTTCCTCGACTTGTGTATTGGCTGTTGGGGCTACACCAACATTAGAAATAGGTATGGGAGGGGGTGGTGGTTCAAAGGCAAGTTGTTTGAGGTGTTCGTATCTAAAAAGTGGGGCTGGGTCAAAATAATTGTCGTTATCAAACTCAAGGACATTGTGGTGGTGGAAAATGTCAGAGATAAAGTGAGACAAGGCTATGGCGTTGGTGAGTTTGGGTGTTTTGATGGAGTCATGTAGGGCGGAGGTGATAGCATTAGCTATGTTGACCAGATGGCCAGTCATTAGGAGAAAAATGTAGAAGGCTTGGCGCTTGGTGATGTTAGCTAGGTGGGTGGTGGGAAAGATGTTGTTACAGACCAAATGCAACCAAAGACAAGCTTCAGGCTGCAACTCAGAGCATTTATGGTAGTGTTCGGCGTGGCATAGTTAATGCCAGCCGGCGCCCTCTTGACAGAGGGTGCGGGCAACATCAGCCATAGGGGTAGATATGGATAAGTTGGTCGTAATGGCAGTGGTGACATAGAGGAAGATCATAGTGTCGATGGATATTGGCACTAGTGAAGGCACGGGGTTCCTTAATACCACAGAAGTCAACGTCTAGATGATCGTGGAATCGGGCATAGGTGTAAAAATGGCGAATGAACTTATCATTACCTAGGGCACACTCTTGAACTAAACCAGATAATTGGGAAGCATGAATTTGCTGGATAAAAGGATTATCTGCGGGAACTAGAGGAAAGGGTTGCTCTTTAATGAGAGGTTTAGCATCTTTTTTTTCATAAAGTTCCTCAAAGGTATATTGGTCAGAGGGGAAGGTCTTTAAGATTTACCTCCTTACCATTGGTTTTATTAGATTCATGCTTGCTTGACTCAACATGCTCCTTTGTTGTTACTTATCAATGATTGCTCTCAGATTTTGTTCCTTTGCTATTCAAAAATGTGGACTCCTTTTTAGCTAATAATGCTCTCTCCTTAGAGCTTTCAGAATTCTTTACCCTTATAGGTGTGGAAGGTAACTCATCATGTACAATCTTGTCCTCAACTACTCCCTCATCCTCATCAGTGAACTTCACTTGCTTCCCACTTTGAAGAGTGATGGCATTCAAACCCTTAGGGTTTATAATAGTGTTTGAGGGAATAGTGCCACTACTCCTAGCTTATTGCTCACTCATGTTATTGGATAGCTGAGTGACATAAAAGTTGATATTTTCAGTCTTTGTCTCCCATTGCTCCATTTTTTTTCTAGGGCATTGAATCTGGCAGCATTCTTAGAAGAGTCTTGATGAATCAGAGAAGCTAGGGAATTGAACAGGTTGTCATTAGAAGTCCTCTCCTCCTTCATCAATGCCATTATATTATGCAAAAGTTGATTTGTTTCTTCCTTTTTTGGAAAGGTTAAAGCTTGTTGTTAGTTTTGGAACTGGCTAGTTGATGGACTAGCCCCTCCACCTTGCTGGAATCTATTTGGAGGTCTACTTTCTTCATTTCTCCAATTAAATAGAGGATTTGATTTCCATCCCTCGTTATATGTATTAAAATAAGGGTCCCACTTCTAATTTGTCTGACCCTGATTGGCAGTAGATACCTTTTCATAATGATTGGGAAAGACATTAGAAATATGCATCACAGAACCACAAGTTTCACAACTAGGTGCAGTAAGATCCATAGGAGTTGATGGACAATGCACACTTATATTTTTCAACTCTGCAATAATGAGGGATAGTTGAGTAGTCATTTTATTCTCTAAAGAGTCAACCTTAGACTCAAGACTTTCCATTATTTTAGAGTGAATTGTTGAAGTTCCTAACTCATGTACTCATCTAGTGTCCCTAGCACTGTACTGCTGGTGATTCAGAGCCATTTTATTAATCAGATCTCAAGTTGCTTTAGTGGTGAGGTCTATCAGTGAACCTTCTAAGGCCGCATCCAACATACCTTTGTCTTGACTCTTCAACCCATCATAGAAGTACTGCACCAACTGCTCATTTGGTATTTGATGGTGAGGGCATCTTGACAATAGATCCTGAAAATAGTTCTAATAATTGTAGAGGGACTCATCATAGTCTTGTCAGGTAGAGTAAATCTCCTTTCTCATTGAGGAAGTTCTAAAGGCAGGAAAGTACTTCTCCAAGAATGCCTTTCTCAAATTTCCCCAGCTGTGGTAGGCATTCGCTACGTGTCTCGGAAGGCTCATGTACCACTCCCTTGCTTTACCCTCCAAGGACAGATGAAAGACTTTCCATAGCACTTGAACTAGAGAAGCACCCATCGATTTTATGCTCTGACAAATCATAGACAGTGATTGCAAGTGGATGTAGGGATCTCCTGTCAAACCATAAAATTTAAGAAAAGAGTTAATAAGCAATCCTTTAATCTCAAAATTCACAGCAAAATTAGGGCAAGCAGTAATAAAAGGATCATAATTCACATCAGATGTAGTAGCTTCCCTAATGGTCCTCCTTCTAAGGTTGTCATTGTTCTCACCAACTCGCTCCTGCTCCCCATTCCCTCGTTATCACCATTCCTAGGTTGGTTAGCAGTAAGATTAGGGTTTTGCAGATTAGCTAGATTTTTAGCCATTATCTCTCCTTCTAATGATTCACTCTCACTGTTTAACAGCCTAGACTCCATTGAGATAGTCTCCTCTTCAACAACTACCTTGCTTGTCCCTTCTACTCTCTTCTCCTTTCTAATTTTTCTCAGATTTCTCTTAATTTCAGGGTTGAAAGGTAGGAGTTTGGTCTTTGGGGCATGCATGGGAAAAATTAAAAAAAGAATAAAACTGAACAAAATTGACTTGCAAGCTCACAAAGTCTAGTAAAAAGATGAGAAGATGAGATGTGATGGATGCAAGTGTATGTGTGTGTAAAAGTATGGATGTAGAGGTAAAGAAATTTTCAAAGCTGTGCAGGAAAGTTAGCCGTAGCAAAGTCAGGAAAGTTGGCCGTGGTGAAAGTTCACAGAAAGTAGCAAATAGACTCCGAACTATGCAAATGTAAAATGCTAAGTATATAAAAAAAACATGAAGAAAATTAGTTTCTTTGTTTATATTTCCAAAAATTTTGATGCTATGCAAAATGAAAACCTATACTATCGATAAGTATGAAGCTAAACTATCTAGAATGCAATCTAAAAACAAACTCTTAACCCCACTTAGCAGCAAAATGATAGAAGTTAACCTAGAAAACCAATTTCTTGGTTCCCCGGTAATGGCGCCATTTGATCCACACCTGGTCGTTAAGCCCTTGGAGGTTGAATCAAAATAATCTAAGGATTGCACTATAGGGTGCAACCCTGGGTCGTTCTCTTAATCGGAACCTAAAATGAATGAACCTAAGTTGACATAAGTGCCATGCTATGTAAGCTAATTGGACAAAAAGGGTGTTTTGTTTTTGAAATCAATAATTGAACTAATTTGAATTATAAAACGAATTTTTGGATTTTTGGGATATAGAAAACGGAAAGATGAAAAACAAGAGATTAAACAATGATAGGATTCTCTTGAAAGTGAGCTCTGGTTATCATGGTTCGAAATTGATTTCAACTCGAGTAGGAATCACTAAGCTTCAAAATGGTAAACCTTGAAGCACTCTTTAAGTCCAGAATCTTAATCAATGGAACTCCATTTCTGAGGATCCTATTAAGTGCTCTTAGTGTGTGTAGTAGGATCAGCCAATGCAATAGGTCAAATGAAATCTCAAATCAACTCAATATCAAACATAACCATGCAAGATAAGAGAAAATCAACAAGATTACAAATAGACATATATGAAACTTCATATATTTAAGCTCAAAGTTCTACATAAACTAATCCAAACTACACATAATGAATATCTAACATTTGATTAAACTATAATCAAGTAGCTCAACTACAAATCACAAATCCTAAACCTAGGAATTCATAAATTCATAGCTGAACCATGGATTAAACTAGTCCCTTTTTAAGCTTATTGAACTCCAGCCATTGCTATACCTTCAAGAGGAAAGGAAACGCCTAGCCACTCTTGCACTTAGAAGCTTCACAACTGGGAATGAATTCAAGTCACCTATGGTGGGGATTTGACAGTGGAAAAATGGAAGAAATTAGGGTTAGATGAGAGAAAGATGATAGGTGGTCGTGGGTGGCTGCTCTCCCCTGGTCCCCTCCTTCCACTTATCCCGAAAATAGGGTTTTTAATTGATATTCAGGTCAGTTTTCAAAGATGGGTAAGTGAATTTTTCGAAAATGGTTCAGGTCTGGGTTGTTGATTCGAGGGGTTTGCTGCGGCAAACTTTTCCCGAGAGATTTTCTTTCTTCATCTCATGACTTTACAATTTCTTGGTCTTCACTCTTGGCTCTACTCTTAAGTGTCCCGCAATGAAAAGCAATAGTTGCAATATCAATTGTCCTAGAAACCAAGTGAGTGCAATTACTAACTAATTATTACAATTTTACCCTCAAACCACATTAATTCAAAACAAGCACTTAAGCTAAATTAAGCGCAATATCCAACAAAAAGGGCTGAAAAGTATAACAAAGACCATGAAAATATCACTAAATAATATAGAAAACTTGTGTTCAATCAACTACCTCTCTATAAGTGGAAGGAATATCATCATCTGTAACTGGAAGTGCATAAGCCACTATATCAAGAAATCGAGTAGGTCTTCGAATCTCACGTCTTGGTCTATTTATTGCAATGGATTCTTGTTGCTGTTGAGGTTCTTGAGTAGAACCTTTTTCGTCATCTCCCAAACCCTTCATTGTTAAAGGAGTACCATTATTTGTTTCTATGGATCTAACTGGGTTCTATGTAGTTGTTTCCAACTCCACCTGTTGCTGAGTACTCTCCACCTGTTGCAAAGTACTATTCACTATTGTCTAGTTTTTTATTTCTTCAACATAAAAGACTCATCAAATATTACATCTCTACTGAATACAATCTTCCTTGAACTCAAACACGAACCTTTCACTCCTGAAGAAAATCTTAAGAAAATTGCTTTTTTGGCTCTGGAATCTAGCTTTGATTCTCTCACATGATAATATGTAGTGGAACCAAATACATGTAAAGAATCATAATCAGAAACAAGTTGTCCATACCAAACCTCCAATGGAGTTCTATCACCAATAGGAGCTGATGGTAGGCGATAAATGAGATGATATGCATAAATCACAGCCTTAACCCAAAACTCCTTGCCCAAGCCTACATTAGACAACATACACCGAACTTTTTTCAGTAATGTCCGGTTTATGCGTTCTGCCACCCCATTCTATTGTGGTGTACCTCTTACTGTAAAATGATGTACAATACCTTCATCTTAACCCAACTTTAAGAACTTATCACTGCAATACTCACCACCATTATCTGTTCTGAGATATTTGATCTTCCTATCAATTTGTATCTCAACCATCTTTTTCCATTTAGGGAAAGCACTATGTACATCATCTTTAGATTTCAAAACATACACCCAAGTTCTTCTAGAAAAGTCATCAACAAAAGTAACATAGTAGTGCATACCTCCCATAGACGTAGTTTAAGAAGGTCCCCACACATCTGAGTGAACATAATCAAGAATACCATTTGTATTATGAATAGTCGTGCCAAAATTCACTCTTTTCTGTTTTCCCAAAACACAATACTCACAAAAATCTAGCTTGTAGGTCTTTGCACAGTTCAAGAAGTCTTTTTTTACTAAACTAAATAAGGCTTTCTCACCTGCATGCCCTAATCGCATATGCTACAATCTGGTTATCTCTGAATCTAGATCATTATCAGAAACCATGGCCGCTAATCCAATCAGTGTATTACCATTATAGTAATACAAGTTGTTCCTCCTAGTGCCTTTCAAAATTACAAGAACGCTTGAATTGACTCTCAAAATTCCATCTCGTATAGATATAGTACAATCTTTAGACTCTAAGGCTCCCAATGAGATGAGATTCTTCTTCAACTTCGGTATATACTGAACATCTGTCAAAATTCTAATTGATCCATCAATATTTTTCAACCAAATTGAACCTATCCCAGCAGTCTAGCAACTGTTTGCCAATATACACAACTCCACCATTACACTCTTTAAAATTAAAGAACCATTCTCGATGTGGACACATATGATAAGTACATCCCGAATCCATAATCCATTCGTCAAAACCAGATATGGATAGATGGTTACTTAAACAAAAATCTGACACAATATCATCACTTATGTTCTCACTAATATATGCATTGGAAACAGACATTTCTTTCTTTTTCAACTTTGGACAATCTTTCTTCCAATGCCCTTTCTCTTGACAAAAGGCACATTCATCTTTTCCTACTCTACCCCTTGACTTAGATTTGCCCCTTTTTACTGATTTCCTACTCTGACTATGCCCTCTCACTGTCAATGCTTATACTGACTCATCTCTATGTTCTCTCTAATCTTTTCTACGGATTTCATAGTTTGTTGGAGTAGAATATAATTCTTCAAATGACAATTTATCTTTCACATGGATAAGAATAATACATAAATGATCTAATTCATCTGGAAGAGAACCAATCAACAGTATAGCCTTTATTTCATCTTTGAAGGTTTCCTCTAAGTTTAATAAATTGGAAATTAACTTATTAAACTCATCAATATGACAGCTGATACTTATACCTAGTCTCAATTAAAGACGAAACAATCTCTTTAGCAGATAAAACTGGTTCTCATTATTTTTCTTCATATATTTGTCCTTAAGGGCCTTCCATAATACACTGGCTAACTTATTTTTAATGAATGGATGCTTCTGCTCTCTACACAAACAAGAACGAATCAACCCACAAGCTTTTATATTAAGCTTGTTCCAGTCTGTCTCATTGATATCTTCTGGCTTTGTTTCTTCCAGAACTATATTGTTGATGGATTGTAAAACCTATTTACTTATTTTACGCTCAAAAATTACAAGTGAACGGGTCGTAACTTGTAGTTAGAAAGAGTGGATATCGATCCCACAGGGATTGATGCCCAAACACCACTTAATTTATAAAAGACTTTGTTTAAGAAATAAAATTGTTTAATGCAATTAATCTAGAAACTTAAATTAAAATTGAAAGACTAATGTAAACAATGGACAATACCGCAACTGCAGAAATTCTAAATTCAAGGATCTAGATGCTAGAGATTACTTTTTTCTTATTCTATCCCCCTCATATTTTATTGATTAAATAGTGTCTCACCCTAAATTTTTGAATGTACTAATTACCCTCTCTCAAGGTGTAACTGTTTGTCCCTAATTGAATTGACAGGAATCGATTGAAAGACCTCTTAACCTACCCAATGACTCTATCGATTCAACTAGTTATTACACTATCCTATGGATGATCAATTGACTAATTGAGATCTCTCTTCTAATTATTCAATTGA
>JANIIA010000191.1:36604199-36614829 GCA_027478495.1 Erythroxylum alaternifolium | reverse complement strand
CATATGTACAGACTGGATACAGATGTATATACAGATGTTTTTGGAGTAATGAAAAGAGGATTTTGGTTTTAAAATTTGGTGAATTTCATTTACTGGTTATTATATTTTAAATGTTTGTGATGCCATGTGGAGTTCGATAGTTGTTTCACGTAGCACTCCATTATCTTAGGTTATGTGTCGGAATGACCTACGGGCGTTCCGGTACGTACTCTAGGGTAATGGGGGGTTACATCATCGCATCAATCAGGGCATCCTCCATCTCCAAATTAATATTGTACCTTTGATCATTTTATAAGAGATACGAAAACTTATTATGTACAATTTAATGTTTTTAATATTAATTAAGATATTTTCAACTTTATATTATCAATCAATTTTATATTTAAAAAACTAAATTTATATTATTACATTAATAGCTATTCAAATTATGCAAAGTAAAATTTATTGATGGTATTGAGAGTACATTTTATAAAAAAGTTTTCTAATTCATTTATCGACGGACATATGAAAATATGTCGCTAAAATTAAACATTTACCGATGGAACAGACATTACCGTCAGTAATCACAAACGGAACAACTTTTGTTGGTACATTTGGATCAATTTTCTGCACGGTTTGCACAAAATCACCGACGAAAGGACGGAAACTGTCAGTAATCATAGACGAAGTATCCAGCCACATGTCGTCGGTAATCACAAACGGAGCACATATCGTCAGTAATCACAGATGGAATAACCAATGGATTATCGTTGATAATTATAGACGGAATAATCGTCAGTCATTTTGTTACAATTTACCGAGGAAATTATTCCAACCATTGGTAAATATACCGATGGATAACAATTTTCTGTTCTTAAATATACCGACGGTAAAAAATATTCCGTCAGTAAATTTACCAATGGTAACTTATTTTCTGTCGATATTTATTAGCTACGGCCATTTCTACGATGCTTTTGTCCTTCGGTAATGTCCATCACTAATCTTACATACCGAAAAAATTTGCATTTTTCGTTGGTAAAGATTGTCGCAAAAGCACATTTTTCTTGTAGTGATATATAATCCATATAAAAAGAAACTTAATGCAAGGATCATTTTAGTGTCCTAACTATACTATAAGAATAGTTTAGTTTAGTAATGCTCATTTAATTAAGAATGGCCAATTTAGTGGGATTGGGGAACCACAAAAGTTTATATTTAAGAGATTCGGGTAAAAAGTACTACGCTTAGTAGTATTTCTCCTAAAGTTTTTATTCCTCAAATGGTAGATGATCTATAAAATATAACATTATAAAGGTCTATAAGGCATAAAAGATTAATTATTTCAGATGAATATATAGTTTCTCACTTGAGCATAATTGTGAATTAATCATTAATGAGGATCCAATCTCATTTAAACAAGCCATGAAATGTAGAAATTTCAATTAAAAAAGGTTCAATGCAACGAAAAAAGAGTTTAAATAAATGGATGACAACAAAGTTTGGGAGCTATTTGAGTTACCTAAAGTTTCAAAGTTACTCGATTATAAATAGGTCTTCAAGACCAAGTGAAACTCAAAAGGAAACATTGAATGATAGAAGGCCAGACTTTTTTACAAGGGTTACACTAAAAAAGATGGCATTGACTATAAAGAGACCTCTTCTCTAGTTTCAAAGAAGGAATCTTTAAGGATTGTTATGATTGTTATGAATTTAGTAGTTCATTATGATATAAAACTTCACTAAATGGATGTAAAGACCACCTTTTTTAATGGTAAATTGAAGAAAAAATTTTTTATAGACCAATTAGAAGGATTTTTTATCACAGAAAAGGAAAAATTAATATGTAAGCTAAAGAAGTCGATATATAAACTGAAACAAGATTCTTAATAGTGGTATCTTAACTTTACCATTATCCCATTCAATTTTATAAAGAATACCATTGTTTAGTGTATCAATACGAAGGTTAGTGGAAGCAAGTTCATTATTTTAGCTTTTTTGGTTGACGATATCTAACTTGCTACTAATGATGATAGCTTGTTACATGATGTAAAGAAGTTTCTCTCTAAGAACATTGAAATGAAAAATATGCGTAATACATCATATGTGATAAGAATAAAAATATTATGTAATAGATCATAAAGATTGTCATGATTATCTTAAAAAGGCTATATAAAGAGATTTGGAATAGAAAATGCTCTATATGAACAACTCTATTTTAGAAAATAGACAAATTTAGTAAAATGTAATGTCCCAAGAATAATTTAGGAAGGAAGGAAATGGTATCTATTCCATATGCCTCGGTGGTTAAAAGTTTTATGTATGCTTAGACATGTACTTAGTCAAATATCAGTTTTTCTATTAAAATGTTAGGCCTGAAATGGACCACTGTAAAGTTGTAAAGAAAGTATTTTGGTATTTACAATGCATCAAGGATCACATGCTCCTCTATAAAAGTTCAGATAACCTCGAAGTGGTTAGTTACTTGGATTTAAACTATACTAGTTGTGTAAACTTGAGGAAATCCACATTTGGTTACATATTTATATTGGTTGGTGGAGCAATTTTATGAAAGAGTATAAAACAATCCATCTTTACTACTTCCACTATAGAGGTTGAATTTATGGCATGTTTTGAGGCTACTTCCACACAATGTGGTTGTAAAATTTTATCTTGGGGCTTGGTATTATAGACAGTACAGCTAGGTTATTAAAATTTTGTTGTAGTAATTCCACAACTGCCTTCTTCTCTAAGAATGACAAGTACTCAAAAGTAACAGAACTCATGGATTTGAAGTACTTGTCTATCAAAAAAGAAATGTATAAATAAAAGTGTCAATTGAACATAATGGTATTGACTTAATGATAGTGGATTTATTAGTTAAAGGATTTTTACCCAAAATATTTTCTGATCATATTAAATAGGTTGGAATTATGGATAAGTTCTTTTTAACATTATAGTGTGATATGTGTATACACATATAGTTAAGTTGCTCACATTTTTATGAAACTTGTGAATTTAATTAAAGTTATGTTTCTTCTTATTTTTATATATATCTTGATTTAGTGTGATGAAAGTTATGTCATCTGAAAGAAAACAACGTTGAGGATTATAGTATTTCTCAATTATTATTTTTTTAGTTATGTTGGTTTTGTGATATATGGAAGAAATCATATCATTAAATGACTTATAACTACTACAATTTGATCACTTCCATTCATTATATAAGCCAACTGGTAGATTGTTAAATTATTTTAAATAATATATAGTGGTCCATGTAATTTATTGGGCTGGTTGTAATGAAATGGGTCTAATATGATAGTTATTGAACTTAAAGATATTAGAGTCAGAAGTTTTTTTTTACAAGTCCCTCCTTTTTATCTTTTTAAAAATATGTTGGTAACAAAAAATAAGATTAAAAACAATATCAACAAGGGTAAAATTGACCCTAAGATTTTTCTCAATTGACAAATTAAACTTTAACATTTTGAAGCATTCAAATCTAGACCTAACATTTAAAAATGTTCAGAAAACAACTCTGTAAAGATGGAAAATCTAATACGATTAACTCCCCGTCAGTTAAATGCCACATAGGTTAAATGTGATAGAGTTGTCAAAGCCTTTAAAGTTAATTTCCATTTACTAACTTCTTATAGTCATCATGAAATTAGGTTGAATCCTAAGAGAACTAAAAATTAATAGCTTATTTTCAATTAACAACATAAAGTGGGGTTTATAATTAATTAACTAATTAACTAAAATTATCAAGGAATCAAAATAAATTAATTGAATACAAAAGTGATAAATTTAATTGTACTTAACTCTGATTTAAGGGAAAGATGTCATCTAATTTTAACACTGATCATTGGTTTAAAAAGAATAATTTTCATAATTCAAGCAATTAGTCTCAAACATATTAGGATAGCCATAATAAGTCTCAAATTTTGCTAAATCAATTGGTTCAAACTTAGCATTCAAACCAAAGTTTACTATTAATTAATTGGGTTTGATAACATTCCATATCAATTAAATGATACCAATAAACTGAAGTAAAAAATGCTAGATCCTAAATTAAATAATTAAGTTAGCTAAAACTATTCAATTTAGTATCTTATTTCTTATAAGTTAAATATGCAACTTCATAAATAACCTATTTGCTACTTGTATCAATCCTTTATGACAATAACAAATTACTGAATTCATAGAAAGGTATAGAATAATCACATCAAATTAATTTGTCAAATTAATCAATATTAATTATTCATGAAATACAGGAACACAAAATAAGAAATACTTGAATTAAAACATGAATCTATGTGTAGAACAAAACCTCACAAAGTTATAACTAGAGTTGTGAATCCTTTTGAATTAGAATATTTGGATTTAGCACATATGGCTTTAGTTCCAACACCAAAAATAGAAGAAAAGAAAAAAGAATGAGAGAAAATAATAAAAAATGAAAATAGAATGATATGGAGAAGTGTTAGATGTGTTTTTGTCTTCTTTTTATACTCAAAACCTAGCCTCCTCCTATCTTGCAAAGATTCCTATCTAAAACAAATCTAAATCCCTAAATAATAGGGATGGAAATAAGTTTCCTAATTGAATTCAACCTTTTGGATTGAATCTGACATTAAATATCCCCTTATCTACTGCAGTAATCTGTAAGTACACTTTTTGAAAATTCATGATTTTGACTAATAATGCTCCAATTTGATGCAATCTCCACTTATCATCTGCTAAGATAAAGCAAATATTAATTTTCCTATTTAAGCACCAAAATATAGCCAAAAAAGAGATAATTGCAATTAATATAATTAAATAACATCGTATCAAATTTCCCCACACTGGACTCATGCTTGTTCTTAAGCATAATTGAATTCAATAAGTCAATCATCCTTATAACAACCTCTCATCTTCTATCATGTTATCTAGAAATATCCCAAAAGCTAATACACAATAAATGTTTATGATAAAATATCAATCGAGAGAAAAAGTACTTATAGGACATATTTTTAGAAATAAAATATAACATCTCACCAATTCCATCCAAATCAAATGAAACATGACTTGACACCCTCTCATAGATTTTCACTCTATAAAATCAAAGTGTTTAGGGTTCATTAAGCTCTCAAATCAAAGAATAGCAAGTTATTTTTATAAGCTTGCTCATGAATCATATCTCAACCACTAATATAAATGAACCCAATCCATAAATCAAGTGAATTTGATAAAGGCTATAATGTAGCTTAGGTAAGGTATGAAAAAAGAAGTTTTTAGGTTAAATATATTGAAGGAAATCAAACAAACCTATCCATACAAGTTTCAACATAAATTAATCCAAAACTCACTTGATTTAAACAACGTCCTTTTCAATCACCTCATTTTTCATTTTTTTTATTTTTCATATTTTTCTTTCTTTTTTAATAAGTACATGAAATAGGATATTTCTTTTTTTCTTCTTATAGTTCTCCTTTATTATATATATATATATTTATTTATTTATTTATATAATCAATAATTAAATATGCAATTTGAATCAACTAATTTACTTTTAATGGAAATAGTTAAAATCTTATGCAGATGAGCTAGATATAATTCCGTAAATTTAGGGGCTCAAAATTATTGAGAAAATCAACAAAAAGAAATGTACATTAGCATGTAATAAGGTTAGTATGCAAGAAAAGAAATATTAAGGCTCAAATTGTTTTTCTTTTAAGGATAAAAAGTAAGATAGGCTTGTTTAGGTCAAAAATGGTATCCTAAATGTCCTTTTCATTTCTATGCTCAAATTCATCAAAATTGTAGTCTTAACATGTATTCAAAGTAAGCTCTAATATAAGCAAACTATGTTTAACAATAGACAACAAAAAGAAATCTAGGAATAGAAATGTGATGAATGCTCTTAGGCTCAAAGCTCACATAGGTGTCAAAATGCACCAATTCTTACACACTTTCATTCAACAAAACCAATGAGATACTTAAATTAATTTTTTGAAAAGCACTAATCATGTTTATCTCTCTCATGCATTACTTCTTAAGTAAAATTGTATCTTAACTTGGGGATTATTTATAAACAACAATTAGAAAATTATGAGGCCATCATGAGGAATAATCAATATATGAATCATAGTCTTCAAAAGTTCAAGCATAAATCACAAAGTTTATCATAATAAATATTTTCTTGCTCCCCCATACTGAAATCATATATTGTACATAATGGATGCACAAGAAGTTCACGTGCCATAAAAATAATCAACAAAAATAAAGCATAGATGGAAGACTCCCTTGAGTTGAGAGCATCTGAAAGGACATATACTATCGCGTCAGTGGAAATGAAGGTATAAGCCCTATAAATTGGAGCAAAGCATCTAAATTCTTCTATATTTTAGAAATTTTATGTTCCAGCCTCCCCAACTAAAAGTGATGTTCATATCGGAATAGTGGAGCTAGAAGATACATAAGTGGTGGAACATCATGATCCTCTTGCTATATTGATGATGGACCTCTTTGGAGGGGGGGTCATATGGTGTAAAATGAAATGTTCTCCTTTATTGCTTAACTGCATCTGCTTAAACAAGACTTGTCCAATAGTTCCATCTCACAGGCAATATGCATATTAGTGTCAGTTACATCAAACAGCTTGAAACTAATAGCCAAATGAGTAATAAGGGAATCAAGAAATAAATTCTTATTAGAAAACGTCACGATTTTAAATTACATTGCCAACCAAGCACCAAAATTAACACGTAATTTCTTTACCATACACCAAACAAAAAACAACTCAGTTTTAGTGCAAGTACAAGTCACATCCTTCCTTTTCAAATAATTAAAAGCCAAGAAATGATGCATACAAATTCATTCAAGCTCATTAAATTCACTACTCTTAGATTCAATTAGATAATAACCTAATGAGTCAAAAGACATTGATTTCCACACTCTAAAAGAATCAATAACACCATAGACTGCAATACAGTCTTTGTATTGAGTCAAAGTACCATATTGTTCATCTATCAAACCTAAGGCCAAATTATAATCAGTGATGCTCTATTTAAATTCGACACCCATTAATTTATATTGTACCATATTAGGACTACATTAAAAAAAATTATCTATTTTATCAAATTTAAAGGTAATGTAAAACTTCATAGTTAATTCAATAAATACTGAATGATGAATCAACATAAATTATTTCCAACTCATGCTAGTAAACAAATCATAAAAGTTTTCTTCGATATGCAAGTCTTCTAAGGACAGATGATGCAGATAGCTACCTTTATTAACATGTCAAGTTTTAAGAGTAACATACTGTTGTTTTCTTTCTTTAGTGTTAAAAGTGAGATATGCACAAAGGTCTGATTCAACTGGTGGCAAAATAGATGTGTTTTTTTTTACTATTTGAGAACACTTCTTATAGGTACTTATGTTAGGTATAATGTCTGATTAATTTTGTACAGTTGAATTCACCGTAGACTTTCCTTTCATTATTGTTTGATTAGTATCCTTTGAACATCCATAATTATGACAATTAAAAACTAAAAACTAATCCAAAAATAATTAAAACAACCTAGTAATAATTAAAATTAAAATTAAAGCAATTGAAATTAATTAATAAAAACTAAGTAAAATAAATAGTACATTAATTCAATAGTAGTTGAGAGCTAAAGTTCTTGGGCATTGGTGGTTGTTACTATAGAATTGTTGGATGCATGTGTTGGTATGGTGTGATGTTATAATGTGTTAGACCTGTAGGCATGGAATAGAGCTAGTGTGCCTAATGGTTGTGTTGGTGCTGTGCAATGCATTGCTAGGATGTTACGGAGCTTTTTTTTAAATTAAAATAATATTGTTGAGCTTGGTGTGTTGCATTTGGTGTAATGGGCATGTGACTGGAGGTGGGGCAATCAACATCTACATTGGTGATTTTCATAGACTACGTTTGTTGCTTTAGTGTAATGAGGCTACTGCTTTAGTGTGGGGCTACTACTTGAAGCTTCTGCTGAAAAAGAAACAAAAGAAACTAGGTTTTTAAAATAATTTTTTAATTTTACAAAGTACTTTTTGTTTATTTTATTATTTTAAAAAATTTATGCCTTTTTATCTTTTTTAAATTTTATATCTATTTTTATTTTATTTTTTATTATAAAAATAATTTTCTTTAAAACCAAAAAGACTACTAACATGGATAAGGTGTGTTCACGCCTTCTAAATGTTAGTATTGTGGAATTTCAGGGGTTTCATTATAGAAAGCTAAATCATATAAGGTGTGATCTTGCCTTATGAGAATTAGTATTTTAGAATTTTGAGTCTTTGATCCTCATAAATGAATTATATAAGGCATGATCACACCATATAAAATTTAGTATTGGAATTTTAAGACCCATTTCCCGCTTAAACCAATAAAATAAATTCTAAAAGCAAGCAAATGAAAACTATATATAACTAAAATAGAACTAATAAAAACTATCATATTTTGGGTTGCTTCCTAAAAAACACAATTTTTTAACATCAATATGCTTAACGGGCCTTTGTCTTCTCAAACTTCTATTTATTGGAGAAGTTCCAAATTAATATGCACCTTACTTGAAATTGTCATTCCTCATAAAATGGTTTTAATCTATGTTTGTTCACCTTAAAAATCTTCCCAATATCTAAACCTTTTATTTCAATTACAACGTGAGGAAATATATTAGTGACAACAAAAGGGCTAAGCTATCTAGAATGTTACTTACTTTGCATAAGCTTTAGTCGAGAATTATATAATAAGAATTTTTGTCCCACCTCAAATTGCTTCCTTAAGATCATATTAACATGGAACAATTTTATTTTCTCTTTATAGATTCTTGAATTCTCTTAAGAATCCAACCTTAGTTCTTCTAGCTCTTGCAATTGCATTTTCCTTTCTTCCCCATATTTTTCCAAATCTGTATTAACAATCATCTTTCATTGTCAGATTTAGTCTTCCTTTTGATTCCCTTATTGGTTTAGTATTTTCTTCTCTTACTTTAGTTAATCCTTTTGAGATGATTACATATAGTGACACTCCTTCACCTAATTGGACAAACATCAGGTTATCAAGTAGGGACTTCAATTCAATCTTTGGATCTTTCTCATTAACTTCAAGTTTAACATTAAAATTTAACTCATCATCAACTCCTTTTTCTTTAAAAATGTTATGCACAACTGAATCCATAATATCCATGTGGTAAAAGGCGTGAAAATAATTATAGTACATTGCCTTAAAATTATTAAATTTCACTATTTATCCATCAAACTCAATAGAAAAAGTACCCTCATCCATATGGATTTTAATCTTGGTTATCTTTATAAACAACCTTCCTAATAAAATTGAAGCTGAATTTTTAAACTATCTCCATTTATTTTCAAGATGTAAAAGTCCATTAGAAATACCAAACTATTAACTTAGACTAAAAGTGTTAAACTCCTATTAGCTTGGGTATCATATGGAAGAATGAATTACGTTATCCAATTAATAGTGCAATTTAATAGTGAATTGAGATCCTAATATTTTCTTTGAAAGAAATGCAAATTCCTTTCTTTTTAGAGGAAGTGTGTGCCACAATTCATCACCAATTTGAACACATTTAGATTTTTTAATAAGTGAATATAATATTCTCAACTTATAGCAAAGATTTAGACTAGGATGAAGCTTAACAAGATACTCTGCAAAAAGATAGTTAATGAGTCTAAAAGGAATGGGAAAAATGACAAGAGAAGAATAAGTGATTGATAGAATTAGGGGTAGCTTTGCAAAGAACACATTGGTTCTTACAAATCTCTATCTCTTTCAATCTATCAAGGGTGTTCAACTTGTTCTTAATAACAAAGTAGAAGATTAGAAAAACTTTAGGGGAATTTCATTTGAACTAAACTACTTTCCATCAAGACGTTCTCTAACCAGGCTTTCCAAGTATGTTCAAACATAATTTGTTAGTGAAATTGTTTAAATTATGTCTCAACTAGATAAATTTATCTTCTACTTTTATAACTAGGTTGTAGTTTGATTCATTCTTCATGATAAATTTGAAACATCTAAGTATAAGGCTCTATTATAAATCAACTATAATTGAGTTGAATTCAGATTTAATAGGAATTAAGGATATAAGATTGTTATACCTATGTATAGAGCATAAGGGACCTAAAATATTCTAGTTGTAAAACTAGAAGTGTATTCTCGTTCTTAACTATGTTTTCTACATAAGGGTGTAAAAAGTATCTCAATCTCAACAATTGATTAAACGTTCATGAGTTACTTTTATAAGGCTTTGTAAACCAGAAGCTATGTCTTTTTCTCCTTGTGCATTCTCAAGGGTTAACAACCGTAGGAAATTTTTAAGGATCTCTTTATATCCTTGACGACTTGTTGGGTTAGGTAGAGATAGCGAATCTAATGAATATTAAGATTGATTGATATTAATTTAATAAGTTGCAATATACTAGCAGAGTATATAATATATGGTTCCAATGTTGAGTTCTTATAATTAACTTATTAACGACTTTTGGCCAAGATAACTTATCATTTTGTTAGTTATAGGGATCTCTAAATATTTAAAAATGAAGAGATTAAAGCATAAGCTCTATACTATTATAGAGAATGATATATATATATATATATATATATATATATATATCT
>JANIIA010000191.1:36593864-36604099 GCA_027478495.1 Erythroxylum alaternifolium | reverse complement strand
ATGAATGCATGTATATGTCAGAAACACTTCCAATTATGCTAACCCATTCAAAAAGACCAATTTACCCTTTCCCATAAATGAGGGGATGTTATATGGATGGCCCAAAGATCAGATGTTTGTATAAAAAGTGCAAACACATTCGTTTCCTACCTATTGATGAAGTTAATGGGCATTTATCGAGAAAAGGGTTTGTCCCAAATTATTTTGAGTAGAAACAACATAAGGAACCATTGATTTGTAACACCTTAAGGGGGTAATGAAGTACAATTGTTAGTGAACATAAACGAGTTTGAAAGGGGGGATTGGATTTATTACAAATAATGTGGATGCAAATGAAAATCCTTACATGCAAATTATTTATGATATAACCGGTTATACCTTTTAGGAAAATATAGAAAATCTTAAAGAAGAACCAAACCCATATTCAAAACAGTTTTTTGACTTACTACACTGAGCTAACGAGGAACTATGACCGAATTGTGAGACAATGACTCAATTGTCTTCAATTGCTCGAACATTGAACAAAAGTCTGAAGGGCATATTTCTGATCATAGTTTTGATAAAATTCTTGGATGGTATAATGAATCATTGCCTCCTAATCATACATTGGTTGATAGTTTTTACAATATGAAGAAACTTATTAAGGGTTTTGGTTTGCCTATTGAAAAGATTGATTGTTGCAAATTGGGATGTATGTTGTATTGGGGAGATGATGTGGAATTACAAGAGTATAAATTTTGTAGTCAATCTAGGTTCAAGCCTAGAAAGCATTCTATGAAACATAAGTTAGTAACATAGAAGCAGATGTATTATTTCCCGCTAACTCTCGAGACTTCAAAGACTTGTAAGTATCTACACTTTACATTTATATTCTGATTTCTTTACTTTACTGTATTCCAATTGAATTTGATGTGTGAATTTTGACACGAAAATATGTATATTATGGAGAATGATAATGTTACAAATTTCTGGTGCCATAAATAGCTGTGTTGTTGAGTTATTTTCTTTGTTCAATAGGGGGTTAGATATCATAAAAATATAGGACACTCTGCCGAAAGTTTTATAAATTCTAGTTAACTTATAACATTTTATTCTTATGCCGGAAAAGTTCATAGGCATAAGGTCTACACCCCTTTAACTTTGTTTGCATACTCACACTAAGAAGCATGATGATGAGACATTCGTCAACGGTCGTTGTAGAGAATTAAATGTATGTGAAACTTATGGTTTAATATTAATGCTTAATAATTATCACTTACTAATATAAGCATTGCCTTCTGATATGACCAAATATAAGAAAGCATTCAACGATAGTCTCAGCAGTTTGAAGATGTTGATGAGACTGAAACTTATCTTCATGAAGTGGGTAGTAAGGACCATCGTGGAATACATGTTATTCGCAATCCTCCATGTCTAATACAACAGCATCTAGTAGACAGTCCACAACTAATCAAGTCCAAAAGCTTCAGAACACAGTGTAGACATTGATAGAGTACATAACTCAACTCCGTAATGAGGTGGATGAGTCAAAGGGTAAAGGTAACATCTCATTGCACCAATCAGAGCATTCGTTGTCAACAAATCAATAGTGTACTTTTGGTCATTTCATTTGAATTACAAATACTTATTATGTACAATGTAATGTTTTTGTTATCAATTAAGATATTTTTAACTTTATATCATCAATCAAATTTTTGTTTAAAGAAATTATATGTATACTATTAAATTCATAATTGTTTAAATCATGCATCTGTCATAATATCATCAAATAAAATTTATTGAAGGTATTTTTTAAAAAAATATTTTTGGTTGATTTATTGACGGAACAACAAGTTTCTATCGGTAAAATCAATTCTATTTATCAACCAAAACGGCTAACTATCAGTAATCACAAACGGAATAACCAATTCCATCACTAAACTTACCAACGGAAAGTTACCATCGGTACACTCACTGACGAAAAAAACGTAATCCTCAGTAATGTTTGAATAAATGTACTAACAGAAAAGAACAAACTGTCGGTAAACTCATCGACGAAATAAAATTGTCCATCAATAAATATTAACTACGGTCAATCGATCGACGGATAATTTTATACCGTCGGTAAATTTACCGACGGATATTCTGTTTTTTGTCAAAAATTATTAGTTTCGGTCATTTCTACGACACCTTTGTATGTTGATAAAGTTCGTCGCTAACTTGACTTACCGACGGAATCTTCGATAATTTCTGTTGCAAAACAACATTTTTCTTATAATGTAAGGTGTATTGGTTTAAGCAAATTTGGTTTCACAGCATTGCCAAGAGCTTCTTTTATGCCTTGGTTTGCTTTTAAGTAGAGACTTATAACCTTTGATAAATTAAAGGGATTCACAATCTTCCCACATGTTATATAATGCGTAATCAAGTAGTTGAGACACTAAATCACGTCTTTCAGTGTTTCTTCTCTAGCCTCACATGGAATGAAATCTTGAAGCTATGTAACATTGCCTCAATTCTTGAAGATTGGTCTGAGGCCATCTCATGGCTTCCTTAATTGTACAGTTTGTCTAAAAGGGATCGAGCTATACTCAAGATTGCTCTTAGTAAATAGGTATATTGCTTATAGAGAGAAAGAAACCTAAGATTTTCCAACAAAAGGATTCACATCAGATGGACTTGCTCTTCCAACATAAAAACCAAGTCAGGGAACAACCGAGTGTTGATAATATACACACTAAATGCCCCAAGTTTCTTGCTCAGTTGGGGATATTGTTGTTCCTCTATCATTATAGAGTAGTTGCTCCTCTTAAAGTGATGTTATATGCTTACTATCTTGGTTAGGGTTGTTCTTTTCGATTAATGTTCAGTTACCAAATAAAACTATTCATTTAACATCAACTTGCCAAGAAGTTTTAGATCTATGATCCCTAGTTCTATTCCTTGCGTATTTTTCTTAAGCTGGTTATGGCAAATCTTTTGCTAGGCTCTCTTGTAAGTTGTTCCATGTTGGAAGTGCTTCTGGTGCTTGGACATCTTGTTTGTATTCTAACCTTATTTTTTAGTACAAATTTATCTTTTCAACAAGGAAAAAAAAAAGATGTCCAAATATTCCTATAAATTTCACATATTATGAATAGGCCCGCATGTTTATATAACCTAAACTAGACAATCAAGCCAGGTACAATGATAATAAAAAGAAAATAACATTAGGAAAGGCCAGGAACAATAATTTTGATGTAGGTCTTTTTCTCAAACAAGATTGTGAGCCAAAGCCAACTATCACGTATCTTTCACACGACAAAACGTAAAAGCATCAGCTAGTATTAATGCGACACAGCCTCTTACCTACCCTTGAATCCCAAAAGCAAAACACAACGGATGTCGACGCAAAAAAAATAGCGACGATTGCTGAGGAGGCGATTGAATAGAACGTAAAATGTTTTTGATAGGCTCTCTGTGATGAAAAATTATACATTTCTGCCGTGGCTAGCAAGTTTTATCAAGGGAATGTTGAAACTCAACTGTACAACTTGAACCTCAAAAAATAACTTTGACTGATAGAATTGGCTGGTGATTATGGTAGGGCTTTTAACAAATGGTTATGATGGTAATGGAAAGTCTTGCTTATGGCCGAGCCAAGTCAAGGCCTTGAAAAGAAATGAGATTTAGATCCTCTCCTTCCAATCTAAGTAGTTGAGTCCGAAAGGGCTACTGATTCTTTGAGAGCAGAAAAAAAAAAAAGTGATCAGGTTCCTCCCTCACAGAAGGTACATCAAAATGGAATATAAAAATATCCTCACAAAGCAATCTAGTATCGAACGGAATGCGCAAATATGTAGCAGTCCTAGCAATATTGATTCTTGGAAACATGAAGAGGATCTCAAAATGGCCAAAGTCAAATGTCATTAGCTTCAGTAGACTTTTAAGTATAATGTGTTTTCAGCATCCAACAAAAGTTGTGCGCCTATTTCAAGCACCAAGAGCTTCTAGCTTCCTGAAACAAACAGAACATGATACGTTTTTAGCCAACAATGTTTATAACTTACGCTTGATTCAGCCGTACAAAAATATCATGCTTTACATAGATCAAACAATTAAAGGCCTTTTCAGCATCCAACAAAAGGTGTACACTTATTTCAAGCACCAAGAGCTTCTAGCTTCCTGAAACAAACAAAACATTATACGCTTTTAGACAACGATGTTTATAACTTACGCTTGCTTCACCCGTACAAAAATATTATGCTTTACATAGATTAAACAAGTAGATGCATTTTCAGCATCCAACAAAAGGTGTACGCCTATTTCAAGCACCAAGAGCTTCTTGCTTCCTGAAACAAACAAAAAATTCTACGTTTTTAGACAACGATGATTATAGCTTATGCTTGCTTCACCACTATGAAAATATTATGCTTTACAAATATTAAACAAATAAAGGCCTTGAGTTCTTTATTCAAACACATTCATAATCATATGTAGCTTTATTGCTGCATAATTTGTTGGTTCCAAACATTTCGAAAGACAAGACACGGAAGGCACATATACCCTACTAGATTAACTAAACCAGACGTCAATTCCACTTTCAAGTAAAATTAGAAAATAGCTGATAACGCTTAATCCATGCATGCCAACATAACCAATTTGCCTAAATAAATTTTACGTCCTACCACTCCTTGATACATCCACTGCTCTGGAAGGCAATAAAAGTGAGCCTACAATAAATTTTGCAGGCAATGAACAACTGATAAATATAAAAGAAAATGCAGACAAAAGGGCACGACAAATTCTAAGTCGATCGGCAGAAAAACAACTTAACTATTTATGAAAGGGGAGCAGTCCTTATCAAATAATGATGAACAAAATGAGCCTATAATCGGTTGCATACATACCACTTCTCTATACTTCTGTACCAATTCCATTGGAAAGTAAGACCTATAATACGTGTCACACTGGCAGCAATCACCTCAACAAAGGCCATCAGGAAGGATCTTTGAGGTGATAAACCAGCCGTTGCTATGGACAACAAGATTCCCTCAAAATTACAAGATATAATGAAGGAGCCTGATTTGATACCATCTAAACATTTTCTGGCAACTTCATCTGCTTTCATGGCACCAGATGAGGCTGCTATAATCCTTGTCAGCTGTGGCTTTCTTTTATTTTCTGCAAACAGCAGGAAATTTTTTAGTTCATTAAACAACTGACTAACAGCAGAACAAGTTTTCAGATCTGAAACTAGACATATTATTAACAAGGAGATACGAAGAAGTGTATTTTTATAAGATAAACCAAAATTAAATGGGCAGCTTTCAAACACAGACAACATTTGATTGCAACTAATTTTCGTACGGCAAGTTTGCTAATTTGAAATCACAATCTAAGATTGCAAAGCAGGCGATGGGAGAAGCTTGATAACAAAATTTTGAGCTCCCATGTTTCCGGTTAAAACATCCAAACAATCTCGAATGGTAATAATAAAAAACTAATACTTCAAGAATATTCACTTATACGGTAAATCACTATAACATGAGTTTCAAGCATTTATTGGATACCAACCTCCTCACAAGCAATTAAAACTAAATAAAAAATATCCAGACTTCATCAATGGGAGTATCTAACCATATTAAACAAACAACTAACAACAGTGAACCTCACAAAGGGGTCTGACTCCAAGGACATACCTTCCACCAGACCAGGAGTTTCTGTGTCAGGTGGGAATGTTAGCGAGACATGAATGTTATCCGCAATGACCTCCTGTTGCAATGCCTCTGCCAAACCTCGAAGGCCAAACTTACTAGCTGAATAAGCTGTGTAGCCATAAATACCCACCTGTAAAACATGATTCAGCGGACATACAATTAATAGCAAAACTCACTAGCATTACTCAACTTTTCCTTGCAACACCACAAATCACTTCCCGATAAAAACAAAAAAAGGATCCCATCTTTCAGGCAATTATATGTTCAAAATCTCAGGTTTCTACTATATATTCCTCAGGTAACAGTTGAAATGAGCTAAAAGATCTGTGAAACCCAAACAAGCAAACTCGTAAACACATCAAAATAACAAATCAAAACTGGGTATTTAACAAGTTATCATACTTGGCCAGCCTGTGACGAAATGAGACCAATGGAAGCTGGACCACGATCCTTCCTATTCTTCATGGCTGGCAAAGCAGCTTTAATCATGTTAAAACTCCCCAACAAATTGATATCTATCATAGACCTGACCTCATCCAACTCCTGTTTCTCAAGCTCCAGAGCGGTAAAGACACCTTGATTTACAATCAAGACATCGATGGGACCCGCCTCATTCACTGCCTTCTGCACTGCCCCGAAATCCCTGACGTCAGCCACGAACACCGCCGCGTCGACGCCGGTGGAGAGTAGGATCGCCTGCTTCGCTTCCTCAAGCTTGTCAAGGGATCGGGCCATGATGGAGACACGTGCTCCATCGTACGCGGCCTGTTGAGCCAGAGCAAGGCCTATGCCGCTGGATCCGCCAGTGATGAAAACATGGCGGTTTTTTATTGGGATCTTGACGGGTCTGGGCCTGACAATGACGTAAAGGACGAGGAGGAGAGAGAGGGGCAAGATGATGAAGAGGAGCAGATAGAGGTAGCTGAGGTTTGGGTCCGCCATTAATGGAGCTTCTCGGAAAAAGTAGTTGGAGTAGACGGTGTTGACGAGTCCCACGTTTGATAGCAGATGACCAACATCATTCATTTTGGTTTGGCTTGGTTATATAGTAACATGGACGGGCCTTACGATGTTTTTTCTTTTATAATATTTTTATAATTTAATAAATTTGAAAAAGGAAAAACTTTAACGAACATCTATTCTCCTTCTCCTCCCCACAGGTTCTGTGTGGGTGTTTTCTCCTCCCCGCTGCTTTCTGTGTTGGCTATGGCATTAGTGTTTGCGAAAATGAATGCAGTTCCGACGTTTCTTTTGTTTTAATCGGTACTCTTAGATATATGGTATATATTTTTCTATTTTATTTTGATATGTCTATTATTAATTGGACAAATAAGATATTATTAGACTTGGACTCAAAGCGATAAAGTTGCTACATTTATAGCTAAAAAAGAATTATACAAAAAGTCAGAGTTTATCATTATTACATCTAAATTTTTGAGATAAGGATATAGAAAATTGGTTTTACGTTTTTTGTGTGAGTGTGCGTCTTCAGTGGTTGTGTTGTGCATGTCCCTATCTTGGTAAAAAGGTGAATCAGGTGGTTTCGCGACAATTGTGTGTTGGTATGTTAATTGGGTTTTTGAAAAACTAACTATAAAGTGTTGTCTTCATTTTACTTGTCTTCTGTGCTTTGATTGTTTAGTGGTTGAAGTTCATATTAGACTTTGGAAGGCATTGTGCCTTACCCATCATCTAAGCATCTCTAATTTGCTGTTTATATAGGGTTTATTGTGTTTCTTGGTGCGACATACGGCTAGGTTGATTTTGGAGTATTGAATGTGTCTTGAGTCGTGTGTTGATTGGTGGTGCAGTTGATTTATTTTTCTCTTTGGTCTATGGTTTTTGTTTACTATCGTAAATGTTTGTGTGAGCTGGGTTTCTATTGAGTTTCTTGCGTAAACCAAGGCTATCTGTGTGAGGGCTGCATTTTATTGTAAGTTGATGTTGTAGTTTGCAAAAATCAATTCATAGTTTGCTACAACAACTTTAAGATTTATTTTAGTGGAGCTAGACTTTTCGAGAAGTTGTTCTTCTCTTTTATCTTTAGTGTATTATTGTTTTGTTTTTAATTGATTGATCACTTGAGTTATTTATTTAATTGTCTTATATTAAAAGTTATTTAGAAAAATCCTCTGTCGATGTTAACACGAGTTAGTCGTATTATCGAGTGTGAAAATATTTCACATAAAGTGAGGTCGAGAAATAGTGTCAAGGGTTGAATGGTGTCGACTTAGTAAAGCCTTAGGTAAATCTATTGTACTTCAATGAAAGTATTAAGCTGGGTGAGGGCTCCGCAGATGTAGGTAAGGAGTGCCGAACTTCGGTATCAAATTTCTGGTGTTGTTTGTTATTTTGCTTTTGATTGTTTTTGTTTTTTTTTGTGCTATAGATGACTACAATAAAATTGGAAAATTTGCGAAACTACTACCCCCTACGGTTTTTCAATTGGTATTTGAGTAGGGTCACTGAATCAGAATTTGGTATATCAAGTTGGTACAAATCCGGGTTTCATAATTATGGCCATAAGAGAAGGAGCATCAATTATCAGGCCACCACTGTTGGACAGTTCCAATTGTCCTACATAGAAATCACGAATGAGAGGTCTTTATTCAGGCACAGGGAACAAGTGCATGGAACTCGGTATTATAAGGCTAGACGCATCCAATGATTAATAACGATAAGAGAGAGATAGTTCTAAAAGATCCATTTGAATCGACAAGAGCCGAAAAAAGAGGGCACTTAGAAACTCACAAGCAATGCACAAAATTTTTAGTGTTGTTGATGAAGGACGCTTCTCAATGATACCAACTTGTGAATCGACTAAAGAAGTGTGAGATACTTTGCAAACTATTCATGAAGAGTTCAAATCTGTAATAGCGTCAAAACTATAGATGTTAGCTGTGAAGTTTGAAGAACTGAAGATGGATGAAAATGAGACTATTGGGGAATTTTATGAAAGATTGCACAATATAGAGATTCAGGCACATCAACGTGGGAAGAAATATTTCAATCTGAAATTAGTCAAGAAGACGTTGAGATCACTACCTCCAAGATTTATTCCGAAAATTGCAACAATCGAGAAGGCTCATGACATCAATGACTTATTGCTAGAAAAGGTAATTGGAATTCTTACCAATTTCGAAATAAATTTGTTAAAGAACAAACAAGAAAAGAGCAAAGGATTGGCACTATAAGCTGAAATTGAAAAAGGCATAAATGATGTAGAAGATGAATATGATGAGAACGAGGATATGAAATTATTGACAAGAAATTTTAACAAGTGGTTAAAGAGAATAAAAAAGGATAGACCGGAATTTAGACAACATGGTGGGAGTTCATCGAATAACAACTTAAAACAACAAGTCAAAACTTAAAAGGTGAAAGGAAGGTGAAGAGAATCCAATGTCATGAATGTCAAGGCTTCGGGTACGTTCAAGTCAAATATGCTAATATTTTGAAGAAAAGAAAAGGAAAATCCTTTACTAGTACTTAGAGTGAGAATGAATCTGAGAGTGAATATAGTGGTGAAGAAGAAATCGCTAATGATGTTGCGTTAGTTACTTTATATAGCAAAAGTCCAGTTACTTGCTTAACAACAACTGATCGTGGCCCTATGCGTATGACCTTTAGGTTCCTGGTTAATTTAGGCACCTGAATTATGTTAGATTCTTATATCGACTGGGGAGGAAACCGAAGTAAGCCTTATAAGGCTATGGAAATCTCTTCCTCATAGACGCGGTTTCCCAAGCGAGTGTACGGGAAGAGCAAAACTGTGAGGGCTTGGTTGGGCCAAGGCCCAAAGCGGACAATATCTGTCAGCGGATAGTCCGGGCTGTTACAAATGGTATTAGAGCCAGTACTGGATCGGTATGCCAGCAAGAACGCTGGGCCTCCAAGGGGGTGGATCCAGGCCTATGGGCTAGTGAGGCCTCCAAGAGGGGTAGAATGTGAGATCCCATATCGATTGGAGAGGGGAATAAAATATGCCTCATAAGGGTATGGATACCTCTCTCTTATAGAAGCGTTTTCCCGAGCGAATATGCAAAAAAAGCAAAACCGTGAGGACTTGGCTGACCCAAGGCTCAAAGCAGATAATATCTATAAGAGGGTAGTCTAGGGCTGTTACAATGGTATCAGAGCCAGTACATTCATGCTTGTCGGCCTGCAAGAATGTTGGGCCTCCAAGGGGGATAGATCCAGACCTGTATGCCAGCAAGGATGCTGGGTCTCCAAAGGAAGTAGATTCAGGCTTGTGGGCCAGCGAGGGCGCTAGGCTTCCAAAGGGGGTGAAATGTTAGATTTTCATATCAATTGGAGAGGGGAACGAAGTAGGACTTATAAGGCTATGGATAACTCTCCCTCAAAGACGCGTTTTCCCGAACGAGTGTGCGGGAAAAGCAAAACTGTGAGGGATTGGTTGGGCCAAGGCCCAAAGCTGACAATATTTGTAAGCGAGGTAGTCCAGGCTGTTACAAATGATATCAGAGCCAGTACTCGGATCGATATGTCAGCAAGGACGCTAGGCCTCTAAGGGGGATTAGATCTAGGCCTGTCTGC
>JANIIA010000191.1:36477927-36487927 GCA_027478495.1 Erythroxylum alaternifolium | reverse complement strand
CTACCTTGTACAATATAACACCTCTTATTAGGCTGCATGGGTATTATAATACCATGTTGTCTATACTGAATAAGTGTCATAGGGTATACTAATGGCCAAGGGTATGTAAAGATGTAATGGTCATATTAATGTGGTATAATTAATGTTACGTACCTGCATGTAAGTTATACGTACTTATACCTTACAATAACTACCTATTACAATGTATATGAAATTAACTACCACTGTAACCTCATAATGTTTGGTAATGTGACGTACATGATGTATTGTGTTATATACAATATTAAGCCATGGTAGACATATATAATTAATGTGTACCTTAAGGTCTCACATATCGATTAGATATGGGTGCCTAACCATGCACACCGTTATAGGAAGTATGGACCATTTACACTCTACTAGATCACTTTATGACATAAAAGAGGTTTTTATAGTTACAATTGCATTATAAATCACATATCACAGTTGTTTCTCCCATATGGTAATTGTAATATTGTATCATAGTGGTATACATTTATTTTCTAATGTATAGTGGTAACGTGATACCTGTACACATTATATTATGGTGTACTATAAGTGATAACTTAGATATATGGATATGACATACTTCCATATGGTACCATTATGTGGTGGCCATACAGTTGTAATATAGGATAGTACATCCAATGCTATCCTATGTTAACATACTTGACAACATACATAATTTTTGATACCAAGGCCCATATATTATAGGTACATTGACTGATCCTATATATAGCATTATATATAGGACATGACTTGACCCATCCCATATGGCAAGGTTATGTATGACACAACCATCATACATACCATGTCCATGATAAGGATAATGTTATGTATCTAGCATGTTTTGGTACCCTACTGGTGACATCCCTAAAATATCCAACCCTAGTTAATGAGTGACAGTGACATAATATCGTAACCATGTTATATGATGGTTACGATATCCATGTATTACCCATATATTACTGTACAGGTTTGACATATTTGATTACTTGAATGTATATTACAATTGTTATGAGCACGTTAAATATAACAGGCATAGACATTACCATATGTACCACATCTAATAATTGAGTATGGTATATAAATGAATGAGCCTGGTGGTACAACCTTATACACAAGCACATTGTATGTGCATAGGTAACCTATACAAATATTGACATGGTATGGAAACCTTCATACCATTACAATAAATATATGATATAATATATACGTGGTACCTTAATATACTATCTAGTGATTACATGTGTTATTGCCATTGTATCACTTTATACAGTAATAATATATAAAACGTGTTACCATACCATGTATTAATAACCATGATAATAATACAATATACACTATTATTATGTACGAAATCACGTATTAATAAATGGTCATTTTTATATGCTCCTGTCAAACCCATGTCTATCATTTGGGACAGTATAACCTACCTGCATAGCTCATCATAGACAATTTCATTATTTAGTGAGAAGTTGAGTGGAGCCTATACCTGATGTCCATTCCAAAATGTGTATTTATGTAATTATTCCATGCAACCGGTATTAGTAACACACATATGATATAGTGTGTACATTCTTATGTGACATGTGGGATGCTAACCCTTATAAAAATTATTGAAGACATCCATGGGTATTTATAGGTATACCGTAATTAAGAGCACTGGTTTATACATTGACCTATAGATGGTGCACGGTAATATGGGTAAATAGATAATTAGCACATACTATGGTATGAGCACCTTCAATAATTTTAGGAGGCCTATGATAACTAATGGTAGTATTCCCATGGTCTAAATGTGACCTATGCAGACGTTAATTGTGCATAGGTCACATTTACTACCATACATATCCATAAACAACGTTCCCTACTTGTATACAGGTGTCAATCATTTGGATTGTATACAGACTACTATACATATGTCATGGATACTTATCATATTATGTACCTTAATTCTATCTAACAGGTTATACTACCATAAAATACATATATGGTATAAGGACGCAATATTACTAATGTATTGGCATATGTCTGTTGGACCATATGTCTACCATATGGTGGAATATATACCAATGGGCACATACTTATAACTATTATGCACTTATATTAGAGCACTATGATATCCATAAAGCCTATTGGTATGAAGTATATGCCATCGTTATACCCACAATCATTGAATTTAGGAATGGTATAACCTATGTTTACATGTGGAATACATACCTATGTGTTATAACATTATAATACATAATGTATTATTGGTAACCATTAGACTCAATCAATATAACATCCTACTTATGGTATAGTATGCACCCAAATAACATAGCGATAGTTATGAGTATTTATGCTAACACCCAGTCCTGATAAATGACTGGGTGTTATATCACATGATATAATAACACTCATAGTATATGGTAACCTATATTGTGAGTGTTATAGATACTACAATTATGTAGGCCATAAGGGGGATGTATGCATAAATGGGGTACCCATATGGTACATACCTTATGTTGGGTATACCTAAGGGCCTATCATGTATTGGTTGACTATAACCAATTCCTATTATGGTAATTGGTTGTTATGTAAGTGCAATGATATAATGCGGGTTCTATCATATGTAAGTATGCATGTCATTTATTAGAATGCAACATAGGTACATAAGATTGTAATACCCACATTTTTTGGTATGCATGTCGTGATACATGTGTGATCATTAACACTCATGTCCCTAGGTTATGATACAAGAAGCCATGGCAGCAATGGAGATCAAGGTGTCATACGCCAAGACAAGCTTACTTTGCCAAGCAAACCTATTACAAGGCAACGTGTAGCAAGGCTTAAACAAACACTTCAAGGGTTTGTTCAAAGTCACATTACATCTCACATTGATGACAAGGCCGAACCATCTATGGAGAATTCAAGTGGAGTAGTCAACATGGAGAATCCAATTATTCTTATGGGCTTAATTTAATACATTGGGCTTGTTATTTATCCTTTATTTATTAGGGCGAAAAGACTTGTTATGGATTGAGTATTCATTTATAAGCTTGCCTTGGTTTATTTTGGGCCTCCATTAGGCCCATTCCCTTCCCTTAGGTTTATTTAAGTTATTTTAGACTTATTTAAGTTAGTTTAACTCAAAATCCTAAGTGGATTAGGATAGATTTTGTTATTGGGCTATAACTCCTAGACTAGTTAAGATTAGGCTTGTTTTTAGAATTAAATGGGTTTGTAACCTATTCCTTTTAGGGTTAGGATGTGAGCAAGGGTATAAGACCTTATTTTATCCTTGGAAACTTCAGAATAGTTGATTAATAAAATTCAAAGATATTCTCTTCAAGAAAGGCGTGTTCTTCTTGTTGTTCCTTCAAGGATTGCATCACTTATCAAGGTAATCGATTGTGGTGTGTTCAATTCTTCTATTTTCTTTGGGTTTGGGTCTCAATTTTGTTTAATTGGGGTTTGAACTAGCATGTTCTTAGAATAGAAAGATTGGGGATTTAATTCAATAGGATTAGGAGGTTTCAAGAACCTTGTTTTCTTGGTTCCGTATTAGTTGGTATCAGAGCTTTGGCTTAATTCTATTCAACTCATACGTATCTTTTATGCTTTCTTGTTAGTTTCTTTGAAAATTTCACTTCTTTTTGGTTGTGACAGATCTGATCTTTCACGTTCTTTTGTGTCTTTTTGAATTCTTATTTTCTTTTATTGAATCTTTGTTTTCTTGATCGTCAGACCTAAATAAAAAGGAATCAGAAAAGAAAAACGTGAAAAAATGAAAAAAAAAAGAAAAAGGAATCAGAAAAAACGTGAAAAAAATAAAAAAAGAAAGAAAAATGAATCAAAATGAAAGAAATCATGAAAAAAAACAAAAGAAAAAGAAATTTCAAGATTGATCAAGAAATATCCAAGATTGTGACTCTTTGAATCTTTGTTTGCTCTTTTATTCAAGATTTGTTCTATTCATTCAAGATTCATCTATATTGTCTTTCTTTCATTCAACAACCTATCAAGAAACATCAAAGATTGTGATTCTTTGAATCTTTGTTTGATCTTTCATTCAAGATTTGTTCTATTCATTCAAGATTCATCTATATTGTCTTTCTTTCATTCAAGAACCTATCAAGAAACATCCAAGATTGTGATTCTTGAATCTTTGTTTGATCTTTCGTTCAAGATTTGTTCTTATCAATTCAAGATTCATCTATATTGTCTTTCTTTCATTTAAGAACCTATCAAGAAACGTTTTCTTTGAATCTTTTGTTCAAATTTTGGAATTTTGGCAGATTGGGATAAAAAATATAAATAATAATAATAATAATTTGGTCTCAGGTTTGGTGAGTTTGTCATTTTTTTGTTTGCTTTTTTGTTTCTTGATTTATTTCTTATTTTGCTACCTATCTTTGCTTCTCTACATTGATTTGAACAATTGTTGCACTCATAATTGTTCAATTGACACAAGAATCATTGCCTACACTATCCTTAATCCATGTATTGGCACTTTGATTTATTTTTCGTTTGTACAATATTTTGCTTCCAGATTTGTTTCATCCATTCGTTTTCTTTGTTAAGGTCGTTATCTTTGTGCTTCTACTTGAACTTGTTGCTTGTTGATTTCCTTGATCTTGTTGAGGTGATCCTAAAGAGTAACAATAAAGGAGGCACTTGAGTAGAAAAAGGCAAGAGTGTGAGATTATATAGATAAAAACCACATTATTGGTAAAACACGAGTGGAAATTTTTGTTCTAGAGAGAAACACATGAGGGAGTGTTGTGAGGCTTTTAACATTTTCTTGCGGGAACTAATCATGTCTCATAATAGCAATAAAAATGGAAATAGTGATGGGAGATATTTTGATGAAGTGTTGTGTGATGTAGTTCTTATGCATGCTAGTCATTTACTATTGGGGAGACCATGGCAATATGATAGGCATGTAGTGCATGATGGATTCAAAAATAGGTATTCATTCAAGATGGGGGAGAAAAACTTCATATTGGCACCTTTTTCACCAAGAGAAGTTCAAGAGGATCAGTTGAGACTTGCCAAAGCCATGGAAGAACAGAAACTTGGAGAGGCCAAGTGTTTAAAAAGAAAAAAAGAAAAAGAGGCCATTCAAGAAAATAAGAACAAAGGCCCAACTGAGACTAAGTGCACTAGTGAGCAAAAGATCTTAGCACAATTGAAAAAGGAGAGAAGAGTGAAAAGAAGAGTGGAATAAAAAAGAGTATTTTCTTTGCAAAAGAAAAAGAGTTGAGGAAGGTCAGTATATGCAGAAACCATTGGTTTTGCTTATGTATAAGGAGTTGTTTTATAATAAGACTGATCTTGACCCTTCTTTGCCTAGTGTTTTGAAACTTGTTTTGCAAGAATACTCTGATGTCTTTCTAGATGAGTTGCCCAAGGGATTACCACCATTGAGGGGCATTGAATATCAGATTGATTTCGTTCCAGGAGTTCAAATTCCAAACCGCCCAGCCTATAAGAGTAATCCTGAGGAGACAAAAGAGCTTCAAAGGCAAGTGGAGGAGTTACTTGAGAGGGGGCACGTGAGAGAAAGTCTAAGCCCATGCGCAATTCCAGTGCTATTGGTGCCAAAGAAAGATGGAACTTGGCGTATGTGTATGGATTGTAGGCAGTAAACTAGATAACGATAAAGTATCACCACCCCATTCCTAGGTTAGATGATATGCTCGATGAGTTACATAATGCTTGTTTCTTTACAAAAATTGATCTCATGAGTAGTTATCATCAAATTAGAATGAAAGTAGGGGATGAGGGGAAAACAACCTTTAAATCAAAATATGGTCTAAATGAGTGGATGGTCATGCCATTTGGTTTGACAAATGCACCTGGCACTTTAATGAGATTAATGAACCATGTTTTGCGTGATTTTATTGACAAATTTGTGGTTGTATACTTTGACGACATCCTGATTTATAGCAGAAGCCTTGA
Organism: Erythroxylum alaternifolium; assembly: GCA_027478495.1. Taxonomy (NCBI): domain Eukaryota; kingdom Viridiplantae; phylum Streptophyta; class Magnoliopsida; order Malpighiales; family Erythroxylaceae; genus Erythroxylum; species Erythroxylum alaternifolium. The sequence continues at coordinate 36,481,957 of JANIIA010000191.1, read as the reverse complement.
TGAGCATGTTATGCATCTTAAATCTGTACTAGAAGCTTACATGAAAGACTATATGCTAAACTTAAAAAGTTTTCTTTTTGTATGGATAAAGTTGTTTTTCTTGGCTTTGTTATTTCTGCCAGTGATGTGCATGCTGATGAGGAGAAGATTAAGGCTATTAAAGATTGGCCTAGTCCTAAGTGTATTGGTGATGTGCGTAGTTTTCACAGTTTAGCTAGCTTTTGTAGGCATTTTGTGAAAGATTTTAGTACCATTGCAGTGCCATTGACTGAAATAATTAAAAAGGATGGTGGATTTAAGTGGAATGAGGTATAAGAACTTGCTTTTAATACATTGGAAGAAAAATTATGTTCTGCACCTGTATTGAGTTTGCCTAACTTTAATGAAGCTTTTGAGATAGAATGTGATGCGTCCGAGTTAGGTATTGGTGCTATTTTGATGCAAGGTAGGCGTTCCATTGCATACTTCAGTGAAAAGCTTCATGGGCCACAGTTGAATTATTTCACTTATGACAAGAAAACTCATGCCTTGGTAAGAGCATTGGAAACTTGGCAGCATTTTCTCTAACCAAAGGAGTTTGTGATCCATTCTGATCATGAGTCATTGAAACATCTAAAGGGCCAAGGTAAGTTGAACAAGATGCATGGGAAGTGGTTGGAGTTCATAAAGACCTTTCCATATGTGATACAATACAAACAAGGTACGGAGAATGTAGTTGCTGATGCACTTTCAAGAAGGTACACTCTAATCATGACTTTAAGTTCTAAATTGCTGGGGTTTGAGTACATTAGAGAATTGTACGCTTCGGATTCTGATTTTGGCAATGTGTTTAGTGCTTGTGAGCATGTTGCATTGCAAAGATTTTATAGACATGATGGCTATCTGTTTAGGGAGAACAAGTTATGTGTGCCTAAATGTTCTATGCGTGAAGTCCTTGTGCTTGAATCACATTGTGGGGGTTTGACGGGTCATTTTGGGGTTCAAAAGACAGATGGCATACTTTGTGAACATTTTTATTGGCCTACCATGAGAAAAGATGTTGAGAAAATTTGTTTTAAGTGTGTCGCATGTAAACAAGCTAAATCTAAGACTCATCCATATGGTTTGTATACACCTTTGCCTGTGCCTAAGCATCCGTGGACTGACATATCTATGGACTTTATTTTAGGACTTCCTAGGATGAAAAAGGGTAGAGATAGTATATTTATAATAGTATATTGGTTTAGTGATATGGCACATGTCATTGCATGTCATAAAACTGATGATGCTATCTCATATTGCTGAATTGTTTTTTAAGGATGTTGTGCATTTGCATGGTGTTCCTAAGACTATTATTTCTGACTGTGGTGTGAAGTTTTTGAGCCATTTTTGGTGTGTTCTTTAGGGGTAAGTTAGGTACTAAACTTTTTTTTCTACTACTTGCCATCTTCAAATTGATGGACAGACTGAAGTAGTGAATAGAACTTTAGGTTCTCTTTTGCGTGTTGTGGTTGGTAAAAATCTTAGAACATGGGAAGAATGTTTGCCATTAGTTGAATTTGCATACAATAGGAGCATACATTCTACTACTAGTTATTCACCTTTTGAGATTGTTTATGGTTTTAATCCATTAACAACTTTAGATTTGTGTTCTTTACCTTTAAGTAAGATAACTAGTGCAGATGGACAAAAGAAGGCAGATTTGGTGCGCAACATTCATGAGAAGGCAAGACAGCATATAGAGAAGTGGAATGAAGCATATGCACAAAGAGTTAATCAAGGGCAAAAGTTGATGCAATTTAAGCCTGGTGATTGGGTTTGGGTGCATTTTAGGAAAAAGAGATTTCCTAAGCAAAGGAAATCCAAGTTAGATCCTAGAGGCAATGAACCTTTCCAAGTCCTTGAAAACATTAATGATAATGCCTACAAGATTGATTTGCCAGGTGAGTATCAAGTATCTGCTACATTTAATGTTCCTAATCTCTCTCCATTTGATAATATAGGGGCTGATTCAAGGACGAATCCTTTTAAAGAGGGAGGAAATGATATAAGAAGCCATGGCAGCAATGGAGATCAAGGTGCCACACGCCAAGACAAGCTTACTTTGCCAAGCAGACCTATTACAAGGCAACATGTAGTAAGGCTTAAACAAGCACTTCAAGGGTTTGTTCAAAGTCATATTACATCTCACCTTGATAATAAAACCATCCATGGAGAATTAAAGTGGAGTAGTCAAGCTTGGGATTCTTCTAGAGAGGGCATATGGAGGGGCTAATACTTAGCCAAATTTAAAGACAAGTTCAATTATTCTTATGGGCTTAATTTAATACATTGGGCTTGTTATTTGTCCTTTATTTATTAAGGCCAAAAGACTTGTTATGGATTGGGTATTCATTTGTAAGCTTGCCTTAGTTTATTTTGCTCCTCCATTAGGTCCATTCCCCCCTTAGGTTTATTTAAGTTATTTTTGACTTATTTAAGTTAGTTTAGTCCAATCCTAAGTTGATTATGATCAGATTGTGTTATTAGGCTATAACTCCTAAACTAGTTAGGATTAGGCTTGTTTTTAGCATTAAATGGGTTTCCTTTTAGGGTTAGGACATCAGCAAGGGTATAATACCTTATTTTATCCTTGTAAACTTAAGATTAGTTGATTAATAAAATTTAGAGATATTCTCTTTAAGAAAGGCGTGTTCTTCTTGTTGTTACTTCAAGGATTGCATCACTTATCATGGTAATCACTTGTGGCATGTTCAATTCTTCTGTTTTCTTTGGGTTTGGGTCTCAATTTCATATAATTGGGGTTTGAACTAGCATGTTCTTAGAATAGAAAGATTGAGGATTTTATTCAATAGGATTAGGGGGTTTTAAGAACCTTATTTTCTTGGAATTTCTGTATCACCTACCCAAACACTTAAAACATTTGATATCACTATTTTCAGATGATTGGGCAGCTTCTTTTCCTTGACTACTAGCAGTGGATGTCTTGCTTAAATTGGGCATTTCCCTTCTTTCCACCTTGCTGTCCGTTTTGTTCCATTTTGATCTCCAAGTGGAAGTGGTCGAGCTATGTTTGGAAACCCCTCTCTTAAGTTGTCGTTCCACCTTTATGGCCATGTGCACCATGTCCTCAAGTTCCACATAGTCTTGCTTCTCCACTACATCCACAATATCTCTATTCAGCCCTTTAAGAAGTGCACCATAGTTGCTTCTCAGTCTTCCTATACATCAGCTCGAATCATGCCCAACTCCATTTCTTGGTGGTACTCTTCCACACGTTTTGATCCATGGGTGAGGCTATGTAACTTGTTGTATAAACCTCTTCCTCATGACAACCTTCATTTCCTCCAAAGTTTCAATGGGCCTCTCACAATTGCATCTCCTAGATAAAATAAGTTGATCCCACCAAACAATAGCATAGTTAGTAAACTCAACAGTAGCAAGTTTTACCTTTTTCTCTTTAGAGTAATTATGGCAATCAAAAACTTGCTCTACTCTCTTCTCCCACTCTAAATAAGCCTCTGGATCACCTTTTCCTTGGAAGGGAGGAATATTGGACTTAATGCTGTCCAAATTCCTATCCACTCGATCCATAACTCTTCTCCTTCTTCCACCCACTCTAAGGTGTTCAATTCTGTCCAAAGGAGCATGATTATCAAACTCCTCAAGATCATGACCCTCATCATCAAATTCATCAAGAACTAGTTGCCTTCGTTGCCTCCGCACTTGTGGTGCCTCAATTCCATGGAAATAATAACTTTATTAGGTCTTTGACATCTATAATATGCAATCTTAAAATTGCATATGATCTAACCAAGCAGCTTAATAACAACATGTGATATCATCTATACAGACATTACCCATGATACCTATGTATCCTGATACACCATTTCAGGGATATTCATGAGTAACCTATATCAAAGGCCATTAAATTTATAATCCTACTATACAGTAATTTTAACATTGAATCATACTTATCTCATGTCATCATACCTAATATATATTGTCATCTTCACTTATATGAAAATTGTATGTGGTAACCACTAATCCT
>JANIIA010000191.1:36398430-36409151 GCA_027478495.1 Erythroxylum alaternifolium | reverse complement strand
TGCCCTCACCATCAGATCCCAGACCAACTGCTCATCCAATACTTTTATGAGGGTCTTACACCCCAAGATAGAAGTATTATAGTTGCGGCAAGTGGTGGTGCTCTTGTTGACAAAACCTTGGAAGTTGCTAAAAACTTGATATCTAACATGGCAGCAAATTCCAAGCAATTTGGCACTTGTGGTGATTTTCATGCGCGTGATTAAGGTAAGTAGTTCTTCCCTTGAAAATAAAGTTGATGAATTGACCTCTCTTGTACGTGCTATGATGTGTGGTAATGTGCAGCAAGTAAAAGTTTGTGATATTTGCTCAATGAATGGTTATAGTACTGATATGTGTCCAAACATGCAAGATGACCTAGTTGAGCATGCCAATGCTTTAGGTGGAGGTTTTAATGCTAACCCACAATGTCGGTATGATCCATATGCAAATACTTACAATCCAGGCTAGAGAGATCATCCAAATTTGCGTTATGGAAATCAACAACCAACCATACACAATGGTGGCAATAAACAAAACCCACCACCTCCGGGTTTCCAATCGAATGCACAATTTCACCCAAAACCCATCCCTCAATATTCTACTCCTTTTGATACTTCTCTTGATGATTTGAAAAAACTTATGAAATCTATGGCTACTAACAATTATGTTATGCAACAAATTTTCATGAATTTTCAGTGAAAAACTGAGGCAATAAAGCAAAAAATCGAGGCTAGCATACATAATTTGGAGAAACAAGTTGGTTAGATAGCTTCCACAGTTAGTAGACTTGATGCTCAGAGTTCAGGAAAGCTTCTTACCTAGGCTTTGAATCTGAAGGAATCAGTCTATGCTATTCAACTTAGGAGTGGGGGAAGTCACTTGGAGAACAAAAGCACAAGGAAATAGCAATGGAGGAGGAAGAAGAACTTAAAACAGATGCACCCACCACAAAACCCAAGGTGCACCCATTTGATCCATCTAAGGCCAATAGCTCCAATGCTCCAAGGGTAATTTCTCATCCAACGAATTCCAATTTTAAACTAACTCCCCATTTCCCTTTAAGTTCTGCAAGGTCCAAAAAGGAAGAAAAGGAGAAGGAAATCTTAGAGTTATTTTAAAAGTTAGAAATTAACATTCCTCTACTTGATGCTATCAAACATGTCCCAAAATGTGCCAAGTTTCTTAAAGAGATGTGCACAATCAAGCAAGCCCACAAGTTAAAAAATGGAGACATTGTCGGCATGGGTGAGAATGTGAGTGCAATTCTTCAAAAGAAACTTCCTGTTAAACAAACAGAATCAAGTGCATTTTGTATCCCTTGTGTGATTGGTAATGTTTGTTTTGAGAAGGCAATGTGCGACTTAGGAGCATCCATTAGTGTCATGCCTAAATCTACTTTTGATACTCTTAATATTGGCTCTTTGAAAAATACAAGTGTCATTCAACATGCTGATAGGTCTTTTGTTTATCCTGTGGGTTTATTGGAGGATGTGTTAGTTAAAATTGGTAAATTGGTCTTTCTCTATGATTTTTACATTCTTGACATTGCTAATGATCACATTCACACTAGGGCACCCATTTTGCTAGGTAGACCATTCTTGAAAACTGCCAAGACTGTGATTAATTGTGATGATTGTACATTGTCTATGCACATTGATGATCAAGTAGCAGTGTTTGATTTGAACAATGCTATGAAATTTAATGATGATGTTCATGAGGTTAAAATTTTGGATGTAATGGATATTTAGATTGAGAGGGTTTCAACTTTTGCATATGTTGATGGTTTGAATGTTGTTTTAATTAATGCATTAATGCCGTCAGTTATGAATGAATGTGATGATGATCATGCCGTGAGTTCGGATGAGAATGTGGTTGATGCAATTATGGCTTTGCAATCTTTGCAACAGGCGTCTCGATTTATGAATGATGTTATTGACATACCTATTTCCCACAAGAAAGTCTTACCCTCTATTTTGCAGGCTTCCGAGTTGGAATTAAAACCTTTGCCTAATAATTTGAAATATGCTTTTCTTGGATCTAATGATACACTTCTTGTGATTATTGCAAAGAATCTAATAGTTGTGCAGGAGGAGAGACTTTTGAGAGTACTTAAGGATCACAAAACAGCAGTCGGATAGACTTTAGCTGACATCAAAGGAATTAATCCAACTATGTGTATGCATCGCATACTATTAGAGGATGATTCCAAGCCATCAAGGGAGATGCAAGGGAGACTTAATCCACCAATGATGGAGGTGTTAAAAGCTAAAATTTAAGCTACTTGATGCATGTGTCATATACCCTATTTCTGACAACAACTGGGTAAGTCCTATCTATGTGGTTCCTAAGAAAACTGGCATTACAGTGGAAAAGAATAAGGCAAATGAGTTGGTCCCAGTGCGCATTCAGAGTGGGTGGCGAATGTGTATTGACTATAGGAAGCTGAATCTTGCAACTCGCAAGGATCACTTTCCTTTACCTTTCATGGACCAGATGTTGGAGCGCCTTACAAGTAAGTCTTTCTACTATTTTCTTGATGGATATAGTGGTTATAATCAGTTTGTAATTGCTCCTGAAGATCAAGAAAAAACTACCTTTACTTGCCCCTTTGGTACTTTTGCTTATAGACGTATGCCTTTTGGTCTTTGTAATGCACCTGCTACTTTTCAAAGATGCATGATGAGCGTATTTGCTAACTTTGTTGAAAAGATCATTGAAGTGTTATGGATGATTTTATTGTTTATGGTGATACTTTTGATCATTGGCTAGGAAATTTGGCTCTTGTTTTGGAAATATGCATGGAAACTAATCTCGTTTTGAATTATGAAAAGTGTCATTTTATGGTAGAACAAGGGATAGTTTTGGTCATGTGGTTAGTGCATAGTTGATCAAGCTAAGATAGATATTATCTTTTCCTTACTTACCCCTTCTTTGTGAGGGAGATTCATTCTTTTCTCGAACATGCAGGTTTCTATTGAAGATTTATCAAAGACTTTTCACACATTGCCACACCCCTGTGCAAGTTACTCGCCAAAGATATGGACTTCATCTTTTTTGAAGAGTGCAAGGTTGTGTTTGATTTGTTAAAAGCAAGTTAATATCCACACCTATTATTCAGCCACCTAATTGGGACCTTCCATTCGAGATCATGTGTGATGCTAGTAACTATGCTTTTGATGTCGTCCTTGGTCAAAGGAATGACAAAGTTTTGCATGTTATTGCTTATGCTTCTTGCACACTTGATAGTTCTCAATGCAATTACCATATGACTGAAAAGGAATTTTTTGCTATTTTTTTTGCTCGGGAAAAATTTAGATCTTACTTGGTACAAAGGTTATTGTGTTCCTAAACATGCAGCTCTTAAGTACCTTTTGAAGAGAAAGGAATCTAAGCTGAGATTGATTAGATGGGTCTTGCTCTTGCAAGAGTTAAATTAAGGACAAGAAAGGAGTTGAAAACTTGGTAGCTGACCACTTGAGCAGATTAAATGCACAGGAGCAAGATGGTGAGCCAGTCAAAGAAATTTTTCCTGATGAGTAGTTATATGCACTTCACTCTTCTTCTCCTCGCCCTTGGTATGCTAATTTAGTTAACTTTTTAGTTACTAATGAGGTACCCTCAGGTATGTCCAAATCCCAACGTGATAAATTTCGAGCTAATGCTAAACATTACTTTTGGGATAATCCTTAACTGTGGAAATTTTGTGCTGATAAAATTATTAGGAGATGTGTACCACAAGATGAATTTCATTCCATTCTTACTTTTTGTCATACATATTTTTATGGTAGGCATTTTGGTGGTAAAAGGACAGCACATAAGGTTTTGGAATGTGATTTCTTTTGGCCTTCTTTGTTTAAAGATGCAATTCAATTTGTTAAGTCATGTGATAGATTTTATGGGACCTTTTCCTTATTACATAATGTTCTACATCTTATTCAGTAACCTTATATATGCATACACTAATAATGAATGTATGCAAAAGTATTGTTACCCGCATATAGTAAGGGTATTAACTATATAACCCAACTACGTGTCCCATTAATATACCAAGTATGTTAATGGGTTATGTTATGGTGAGTAGGTATACATGGCATTGAAGCCATATATCATACCAATATCTGGTACATACTTTATTGCTAATATAACTCTGTGTGGTGGCATGGATACAATTTATACACACATGGGTATAAATTTGGCTCATATATCATCAATAATACACACAATGGTATACATGTATGTTGCAAATGTATACCATTAAGAGTGTATTGCAATCATTTAGTATATATAGTTACCCATATATGTTTTTATATTAGTCTGCATGGAAACATAGGTCTCCAATATCAGGGATGGATACTATTATACATGTATCCAAGCGTAAGTGGACATGTAGTGCCATTAGGTATGTTAACTAAGAATGCATGACTTAGATACCATGTTCCCAATTTGTCCACCATAATATACCTTATAGATATCAAAGAATGGGTTTGAGACATGATGGACAACCATTACTGTATTTGAGATTGTGGTTATCATACATACCACTAGCTATGTTATAATACCAACTATCACATCCCATAAGGTATTTAATACATTATGTATGACACAAGATATAACCAGACAACCAAGTGTGATGTCTGGAATATGTCACGCTTGATGACGTATTCAAGACATCACACTACTCCAGTAGTATAAGGTTATGAGTATAGTGGTAACTATCTCACTTGTTATAGGCAAATTATGCCCATTTGGGTATAAATAAATTTATATTTATAGACATAGTTTGAAATTGTAAGTGCTTAACTATCTATCATATCACAGGTAGGCTATATGTTATACTCCACATATTATAACCCTATGGTGCTATATGTACTCCATCAACCCTATACAAACCATACCATTTACATACCTCTGTTATCATCCATCAACCCTGTACAAACCATACCATTATATGCTATGGTTTGTACAGGGTTGATGAATGATAACAAAGGTATGTACATCCTTCAAGCATTATATGTGAGTACATATAATGGTACTATATGTACTCACATATAATTATAGTACATGGTATACTGTATCCCTTCCAAATATCATAAATTATACACAAACATATTGGTTATGACTTTGAAAACCACATTGGGTACACATATACATCTATTAAGCATAACTATACTGCCAGTGCTACCTGTCAATATATATCTGTCCACTTACTGACATGGTGTAGGTAACTCCAAAGAGATAAGGTACCATAATTATGGTATTATACAGTTACCAGTATATTCGTCATATAGGGTACAACCACAAAATGGTATATACCTGTTGACTATATGGTCATACCATGTATATTCTATATGTGGTCAATAAGTGGACAGATACACTACTCATTATCACCGGTTAGAAGCATATTTGGACCAAGTATGAGAATGTGTCATAATTGGCACATGCATGTGTAACATGAATGGATATACATTCATCTTAACTCTAGGTGTAATGTATTATATGGACCATATAATACACAAGTAAGTTACCTTTTAATACTTGTGACATATAATTATGCTAGTACTATAACCTTTGACTATACCTATACCCATGTGCTAGTCAATATAAGGATATAGGTATATCCTTGAGTGTACATGATTAGGGCCTAAGTATACAATATGTTTATAATTATTGTAAAGGGTTAGATACAATACTACATACCTTTACTAGCATCTGAGATGATGCACACGATATAGACAGTGGATCATCTCACATACTTTAGTCTTGATATACTAGTACCTAGTTTGCAGTACACAATAACATACTAGGTACTAAATGGTATCCTATACCAGTTACATATATGTACCATCTATTATATAAGGTTCCATGTATGGATGTACAAACATAAATTTGGGGGCATATCGCGTTGTACATAGCTATGACTATTGCATAAATTGTTATTAGGTATATGAGCATCCCTTAATCTTGTGGGTTTTGAGGTACTGCCCCAAACATATATGTCCACAATTTATCCTAAACATGCCTAGGGTATAGTACTATATGACATACCTTTTGTAGGCAGTATATCAACATTGGTATATATAACTTTGGTACCAAGTGGCAATTCAAACACATGGTTATGGTGTGTTACTCCATATCATAGACTGATGGTCATGTCTATGATATGGAGTAACTACATATCATAATGTTAAGTGATAGCCTTGATCCAATGGTTATGATTGACCATACATTCGCACACATGTATGCAAGGAAAATAGCTTGTCAGACATAGTATTACAGGCTATTTTCCTTGCATACATCACAATAAAATAGGTAATTAAGGCACTACACCATCACATATACCCTGGATTTTTAATATGTATACATTTATAATGATAGATGAATGTAATAACATGTATGATTGATAACATCATGGTATATGTGCCTTAATTACCTATGTAATGTTGTTAGTGGACATGATTAGGGCTCTGATATTACCAGTGTATTATAGAATCCATACAATGTATAACCTATGCCTGTGGATATATCCAGTCACTCTATGTTAACAATTGATGTTATCACCAATTTATATAACTTTTTATTAGATAAACAAGTATACCCTGCATTATGACTACAACTCATATAGGTATAAAAACCCATATGATACCATATTATGATATCATATATCTAATGGATATGAGACCTTAAGGTACACATTAATTATATGTCTATCATATGTATCCCAGGGCATTTAATGTCATACCTATGGATACTTGTACCCTATACAGGTAGGTACATAGTGTGTAGGTACTTTATGGATGATTTATAGTGCAAGCACATTTCATAAGAAACATGAAAGTAATAACAACCTGAGAAAGAAGTCAAAAATGTAAAAAGCAGTACAAATATAATTATCCTATATGGTACTACCCCATGGTCTGGATAGGTATAATGTACCCTACAGTATGCTTACACTATAGTGGACTAGTACATATGGGGTAATACTATGTATGAGACCATTAATGTTAAACCTTGTGGTCCTATTTAAGGTGCATTATGGAGCGATACAGGACCAATGTCTATCAGTAGTACATAATTAGTAATTACCCACGTGTAACATAGATCAATGCAAAGGTTTATTACATACCAAACCAACAAGGGTACATATACGGCTAGAAACTAATTATGTGCACATAATGCATTAGTAACGTAATAAATGGTATAGAGTATAATCCATGGGCATATATGATACCCTAATAAAACTTGGTTGGTACTTGTTTGATATCTCATAGTTATGTAGAATTTAACCATGCCGTGGATGACCACCTATTTATGGTATAATGATGATCATAAAGGCAAGGCCATTGTACAATACCCATGTCCATATCATGCATAAGTACATTGGCTATTAATATGGTATATGTAGTACTACACAATTAGTTGTGTATAATTAGGCCAAATACCAAGGTAATAAGGGCTGCCTAATTATGGATAATGTGCATATATAATGGTAATTAGTCAGAGTGTTACATATGTGGTGACTAATGTATATTATGGTTAGGGTTGCCATATATACACAAGTTATATGGCATTATAACTAGTGATAAAATGCATGGTGATGTAATAGTGAGCCATAGGTGGATTAGGTACCTTGATACACACACAGGCATATTAGTAAGGTATACCCAAACATTAGTTAGAGGAGATAACTCTATACCAAGCATACTAATGTAACTAAATATAGACATGTATGCATATCTAACTAACATGGTATATACATTATATACACCATACATGTGTATACCATATTGGTGCATATCACTGGCATATACAGTATGCATATGCCAATGATACAAGATCCTTAATAAATATTAGTGTCACTGATATTAATATAATGACATACATTATACTTATACACCGCATAGGTCAATATGGTATGTCAATATGGTACGTCAACCAACTAGTGGAAATTGTATGGTCCTATATTACATACTGTTGGTGCAACATTGCACACGTATGCATGTAGGGTATAATAAGAGCTCCATCAACATCACAATAGCTATAATATGGTATATCATGAACTTTGATGTCTGGTTAAATATAACACTTGTAGGAACTCGACTCCAAGCATAATATACTCATAGCATATATGCTAGAGTATATTATGCATAACCATGGTACATCCTTATGTACCTTCTGTCAGGACCAAAAATAAGGTTATACCATGGTATGATACTAGTATGTCCATGTGGTCAATATTACACTGATGTTACAACCATGCCAACAGAGATGTCTAACCATGATGTACTAACATTTGTAATTGTAGGATAATATATGCACAGGTAAGTCTAGTGGATATGTACCTTCCATTAGGACCAAAAATAAGGTTATACCATGATATGATACTAGTATTTCCATGTGATATAATTAAAATAAATCTAGTAATATGTATAAGCATGGAGTTACCAGGCCTATCCAATGGGTACTATTGTTAATACTACGATTTGCATACATTAGGTGGAGTAGGTACATTTATGGCCCATATATGACCATTAGTACTTATATGTGCTACACCCAATTTATGCACATAATCCCAAATACAGGTTGACATGGTGACATTATGTAAATGTACCCATGGTTAGTGTACAATATCTGTACACTAAGACTATGTAGCTACCTATATTTGGTATTAGTGGCGATCATAAAGGCAAGGCCATTGTACAATACCCATTGTCCATATCACGCATCAGTACATTGGCTATTAATATGGTATATGTTAGTGATATATACCAATTTGGTATAACACGTGGCCTGTTGATCTAACCCTGTTGATACATTGGTTGCATCATATCATAACCATACTTGGGACCTACAAATATACATTGTACACTGTTAGTATAGATCAACACGGTTAGATCAATAGGCCATGCGTTATACCAAATTGGTATATATCACTGACATACCATATTAATATGGCCATAATAATAGTATATAAATTGGATATCTCTCCATATAAACACCCTTGTTAATTATCCATAGAGTGCCCTTTGGAATAGCCAGTGTATTACTCCTATACCAACTACATTTCATAAGAACTATCAATGGTCTATAGGAGGCTTACCCTTATTGTGTTTACCATAGGCATTACTAACATGGGGATGATGTTATGGAATAAAATATGTTATAAACGTTATCAACCCCTACATATTAATCAATGGGTACATATCACTGACATACACCAGGGTTAGACCATTGATAATTTTGAATTATACTTGTAGGACATTACATACCTACAAGTATAACATGGCAATATATGTACACCGTTGTCATGATACCACGCTCACTCTTACCTAGGACTGTTTGTAATGAGTGGATGTTAATAAATTACTATGTACATGGGTAAACTACAATTACTATGGTATTCCATTTTGTGGTTGTATAAATAGTTAAGGTTCTACAGTGTGTATAATTGTATAATATGTAAATTATGCACACTTGCAACATATATAATATGTTATGTGTTGATATCATAAACACACAAGACTTGTAACCACGAGCTAATGTTCACATCAACACTCACCATGATGTAAGGTGGTGTTTTATATGAGGATCAATCCATCAAAATACTGCACAAAGGTAACTATATCTGTGCAGTATAAATACACTTGCAGCTCATCATAGATATTGCTATAATGTCCATATGTTTATTACACTTAATCAGACAATATAAGGTGGACATTATGCTGCATATATAATTGTAGATAAGGTCAATAATTGTCCCAAACTATCACAAAAGGCATTATTGGCATATAATAAATACCATAACTTGTGATCACCTTCAATGTGGTATATATACAGTGGCCATCATTGTACCAAATTTATGTATACCAATGTTGATATACTGCCTATTTAAGGTATGCTAAATGGCCCATTCCATGTATAATGGTAAGGGCCCTATAGGATATGATGGAGAACCATGGGCATCTGAAAGACAAGAAGAGAAGCATACATGGTGTGATCCGCCTCAAGGAAGCCTAGGATATGATTTGCATGGACATGAGCTTGCAAAAGGAAGCTTAGGAGTTGAAATTGGATCAGATTTGAAGTTTGAATCTGCAAGGCAAGGGGTAGAATGAAATTTCCATATCAAAGGCCCAAACATTCAAGTCTAATGTTCCTAAAGATTTATTACAAGATGTCAGAGGCCCAATGACAAGAGCTAGAGCCAAAGTAATGAAGCGAGCATTGAATTGTTTGATCCAAGACCTTTAAGAAATAGAACCCATGTTGTTGAGTCAGATTTCATCTCATAAAGGTCCAAGAGGCATTGTCTTACTCCTTTAAGCCCAACATGAAGTGTCCAAAGGTCCATATGAAGTCCAATTGGGAGAACTCACTTAAAATACCATGTGACAATCATGTGCCATTTAAAAATAAGAAGGACGTGATCTCTAAGGTCCAATATATTCAGATCATGTTTTTCCTTTTTTTCCTTGAAAGAAGGTCATCTAGTCAACACCTTTCTAAGTTTATTTGTTTCCTTTTAGGGATTGATTTGTTTCTAGGACATTAAGTTAGGAAGTTTTCTTATAAATAGGCACCCTCTATGTACTTTGGAAGGGGGATTTTCATTTAGAAATACTATTGAGTATTATTGAAAGCATTCTTGCTTTCTTTGTATTCTTGGAGAATACTTGACTTATCGAAGGAGTGGTCTTCCTTTGTGGCATCCCAAGGTTAGAGTTCTAAGAGACAAGTTCTCTTA
>JANIIA010000191.1:36299766-36333404 GCA_027478495.1 Erythroxylum alaternifolium | reverse complement strand
CCTTAAGCCACTTTTATAAGCAAGGATTTCAAGGTGGGTTACACTTTTATAATTAAGTAATAAGCCCCTAATGTTTTTTCCAAACCAAGAAAGTTTGAAATGTTTTCAATTGTGTTATAAATATGCCATTAAGGCTTCTTAAATGCTTTAATAATGTGCTATATGTTTGTATATGAATTGTGTTATTGGTTTATGAAATGAATGATGAAAATGATTTTTGAAAGGAAATTGATTTTTGAAACGATATTATGGTTATCAAATCAAGTTTCAGAAAAATGCCATTGAGGCAATATGTTTACGAATCGTGAAATGCATGATTATATGGGTTTGTGGTGGTCCCCTAAGTTAAGTCAAGTGCAATTTGACAAAAAAGCTTCCCTGCCTGCCCGCTAGTGGCATAGAGCTCCTTCATGGACTCCCATAAGTTCACGACTACGCAAGACTATTAAGTGGGATTGCGATAGTACATTTTGTTCACGGCTCCACAGGACCCTTATGGAAAATATGTAGTACATTTTGTTTTGGATCCACTTAAACCATTTTGGATGTGCCTACGTGTTTATGATTTGTGGACAAATTGATGAATGCATAGATTGTGTTATTTGTGAATTTGTTTGCATGAAGAAAATTTGAGAAATATGTGCTTATGATTTAATGTAAATTATTTCAATGGTTTTGCTTGTTATTGGTTATAAATTTATTACCCACGAGCTTTAAGTTCACTCCCATTCTCCTCCCCCTATTCAGGTGATGAGCAAGAGATCGAGTAAGTCAAGAGTTATGGCATCACTCCGAATTGACATACTTTCGTATTTTTAAGTTATATTTTTGGGAATTCAAAGCTTTAGTCATATTTCAAGTTATGATAGTTCAAATTTATTTTGTAGTATTGGTTTTCAAACTCGATTGATGTATTGTGGCTTGAAATGCCATTAAAGCCTTGTAAAACTCTTGCTTTTGATATTACTGAAATACATGTTTGGTTTTGTCTATGATTTTTCTTGTTTTCTCAAAGTATCCGATTATGGAAATGAGACTAAGTTTTTAAAAACTTGTTTGTGGTTTTTAAGTTGACATATAGTACGATAGGACATTTTGAGTTGTGGGTTCTCCCATAGGGGTTTTCGTTGTGGTGAAGTCAAGAGTTCACCGTGGCGAGACCAAATGGTTGCCGCTGTGAAGATAAAATTTCAGGCTTGTCACAGCAAAGTTCAATCACTCACCAAGGCGTTAAATTCCTGAAGGTTCCAGGGGATTTTCCAATATGTTCGTCGCAGCGAAACCACAATCCCACGATTGCTTTCGAAGGATTTTTCTTTTAAATTTCCAAATTTTAAACCCTCCTTCACGCTCAAGCTTCATGATCCTATGTTTGATGTTAGGCTTTAGAAACGGGGTCTAACATATTATGGTATTAAAGAGACTAGGTTTAGGTATAATTGTAGGACTAGGTTTAGACATGAATGGGGTAGGTTAAGACATGAAATGAATATGCATTGTTTTAACTGAATAACTTGCATTGTTTTAAATTGTTTCACATGATTTGAAATTGTTTTATACAATTTGAAGTGTTTTGTATACTTTGAAAATTATTTTGCATGAACTAAAGGTTTTCAATCGTTTTAAATTAAAGGAGTGAATATGCTGCCTCGAAAGAGAACTCGAGGAGCTATGACTCGATCTCACTCTTGCCATGGGAGCACGAATGAATCTTATATCCCACAAGATGCTGGGACACGTTCTGCTCCGGATTCTGAGGCACCTAGTGTGTAGCATTAAGTGTCACCGCCTCCTCCTCCTATGCTTGAAACGAACCCTATGGATCTGTGATTCTTTCAAGCCTTCACTCAGACTTTCTCATATGCCATAGGCCAAGGGTCACAAGTCCTGATGCAAGCTTCAGTAGATAAAAGTAGAAAGTATGACAAGCTTCGCAAGTATGGAGCGGTAGATTTTAACAGAACTACAAATTTGAAAGAGGCTGAAACCTGGTTGAAGAGGACCGAGAGGGTTCTGATAAGGGAGGCACAGGGGATAAGCACAGGCAAAGGTGTTTGCCATGATAAGGGAGGAAGCTGCAGCCGCACCTGAAGTTGTCACAGGTATGACTCAGTTACTTAATTCTGAAGTATATGTTTTAATTGATTCTGTCTCCACGCATTCATTTGTTTATGTAAGTATGATGTTGCATGTTGTGAATTCAGTGCCTTTAAATAGTCCTTTGATTATTAGTGCACCTCTAGGGAGGAATGTGGTAATCAGCCAAGTATATAGAGGTTGTGAACTCTTCATTGATGGTACTAGACTAGTAATGGACCTCCTACCTCTAGACCTAAAGGGCTTAAATGTTATACTTTGAATGGGTGCCATGGAGAAGTATCAGGTGAAGAAGGATTGTGGCCTTAAGGTAGTGGAATTTGATCTGGGCAACGGAGAAAAGGTGTTTTTTAGAGGGGACAGGAGAGTACCATCGCCAAGAATTATTTCTGCTTTGCAGCTAACAGGATGATGAGAAAAGGGTGTGAAGCCTTCTTGGTGTATATTGTGGATGCTGAGTGAATGAAGGGAGGTTAGAGGATTTTCCGATTGTAAGGGAATTTTTTGATGTGTTCCCAGAGGACTTACCTAGTTTGCCATCGATGAGGAAAATCGAGTTTGGCATCGACTTGATTCCTAAAACTGCACCCATTTTTATGTCACCATATAGAATGGCTCCAGCTGAGTTGAGGGAGCTTAAGGAACAATTGGAGGAACTATTAGGGAAGGGGTATATAAGGCCGAGTTCGTCACCATGGGGAGCGCTGGTTCTGTTTGTTAAGAAAAAGGAAGGAACATGGCGGACGTGTATCGATTACCGGAGACTCAACATAGTGATTGTTAAGAGTAAGTATCCTCTACCTCGGATTGATGATCTGTTTGACCAGCTGCAAGGAGAAAGTCTTTTCCAAGATTGATCTTAGGTCAGGCTATCAACAGCTCAGAATCAAGGATTTTGATGTGAGTAAGACAGCCTTTAGGACTCGTTATGGGCATTACGAGTTCCTATTTATTCCTTTTGGTTTGACCAATGCTCTAGCTGCATTTATGGATCTTATGAATAAGGTGTTCAAGGAGTATATGGATCAGTTTGTCATAGTGTTTCTCGATGACATTCTGGTGTATTCCAAGAGTGAAGAGGAACATGAGGAACATCTCAGAATAGTATTGTAAACTTTGAGGAAGAAGGATCTTTATGCTAAATTCAGCAAATGTAAATTTTGGCTTTATGAGGTGATATTCCTTAGACATGTGCTTTCTAAAGATGGGATACATGTTGACCTGAGGAAGGTTGAAGCAGTGGTGACTTAGTATACACCAAAGATAGTGACAGAAGTGAGGAGTTTTCTAAGTCTGGCAGGATATTATAAGAGATTCGTTGAAGGATTTTCTATGATAGCTACGCCGATGACCAAGCTATTGAGGAAGAATTAGCAATTTATTTGGAGTGAGGAATGTCAGAAAGGTTTTGAGGAGCTCAAACGCAGATTAACAAGTGCTCCAGTTTTGATTTTGCCTACTGAAGATGAGGGTTATACAGTGTACAGTGATGCTTCAAGAAAGGATTTAGGTTGTGTGTTGATGCAGGGAGACAGGGTGATAGCTTTTGCTTCCTGGCAACTAAAGCCATATGAGTTGAATTATCTGACCTATGATTTGAAATTGGTAGCAGTGATTTTTGCCTTGAAGATTTAGAGACATTATTTGTATAGAGTTCAGATGAAGATTTTTATGGATCACAAAAGTCTTAAGTATCTGTTGAGTCAGAAAGAACTGAATCTGAGACAGAAAAGATGGTTAGAGCTAATTAAGGATTATCATTTATTGATTGAGTATCATCCAGGAAGAGCAAATGTAGTGGCTGATGCCTTGAGTAGGAAATCATCAATAGCCCACGTTCAGACAGTTTATTTGCCTTTATTGGAAGAGATGGCTAAGCTTAGAATAAGTTTGAAACATGAGGAACCTGAGTGTATGGTTGCTACTTTCAGAGTGAGACTGATACTCAGAGAGAAGGTTAAGGAGTTACAAACACAGGATACAGAATTGAACAAGCTCCGAGAAGAAATTCAAAATGGCAAGAAGTCTGAAGTGGTAGTAAGGGATGATGGACTCATGACTGTCATAAATAGGCTTTGTATCTCGAATGTCAAGGAGGTAAAGGATAAGACATTGGATAAGGCACACAATGCGCTTTATGCTATGCATCCAGGAAGTACCAAGATGTACAGAGATTTGAAAGAACATTTCTGGTGGAAAGGTATGAAAAGGGATGTAGCAGAATATGCAAGTAAGTGTTTAGTGTGTCAACAAGTCAAGGCTAAACACCAAGCACCTTCAGGTAAGTTAAGGCCATTGGCCATTCCTGAATGGAAGTGGAAAAGAGTGACTATAGACTTTTTGATAGGTTTACCCAAGACTAGTAGGAAGCATGATGCCATATAGGTTATTGTTGATCGTTTGACGAAGTAGCCCATTTTCTGGCAATTAAACAGACTGATTCCCTGCATGTGCTAGTAAAGAAGTTTATTGATGAGACAGTGAAATTGTATGGGATTCTAGATTCTATAGTTTCTGATAGAGATCTTCGGTTTACTTTGAGATTCCGGGGAAGCTTGTAAAAAGCTTTAGGAACTAAATTAAATTTTAGCACTGCTTTTCACCCCCATATGGATGATCAATCTAAGAGGACCATTCGGACCCTTGAGGGAATGCTCAGGGCATGTGTGATGGACTTTAAAGGAGCTTAGGATGAGCATTTTCCATTGGTCGAATTTGCTTACAATAATTCGTACCATTCTAGCATTCAGATGGCCCCTTATGAAGCATTGTATAGAAGAAAATGTAGAACTCCGATATGCTGGGATGAGGAAGGAGAAAGGAAACTGATAGGGCCAGAGTTACTTTAGATGACAGTGGACAAAGTCAAATTAGTTAAGTAGCGACTTAAGGTAGCTCAGGATAGAATGAAGAGCTACACTGATACACATCGAAAGGAAATGGAATATGAAGTCGATGAGAAAGTCTTCCTTAAATCATCTCCTTAGAAAGGAGTCATGAGGTTTGGAAAGAAAAATAAGTTGAGCCCGAGATATGTGAGTCCCTATGAAATTCTTGAGAGAATTGGATCGCTAGCCTATAGGTTGGCATTGCCATAGGAATTGTCTCAGATACATGATGTTTTCCATGTTTCCATGTTGAGGAGGTACAGGTCGGATCCATCCCACATCATTCAGACGACTAAGGTTCAGTTGAGGGATGATTTGACTTATGAGGAGATTCTAGTGGAGATTTTGGACACCAAGGAGAAGGTCTTTAAGACTAAGACAGTTCAGTTAGTCAAAGTTTTGTGGAGAAATCATTCAGCAGAAGAGGCCACGTGGGAGCCATTGGGAACCATGAAGAAGAAGTATCCACAACTCTTTAATGACTCAGGTAATAATTTCGAAGACGAAATTCTTTTAAGAGGGGGAGAAATGTTAAGCCCCAAATTGTTTTATTGATTTTATTAAGCATGATCTGAATAAATTTTGTGGTCTTGTTAGATAAACCATTTTATTTGGAGTTTAATTATTATGTCAAGTTTGGGAGGATTTATTTCATGGAATGATGGAATTAAAGTATTAATGTTGTAAGGTGATATAAGGGCATTTTTGGAAGACCACTTAAGTTTAAATAGACATTAGGTATAAACGGAAGCGCGAATTGGAAATTTCACACTCATTAGAAGTAAAAAGGAAAGAAGTAATTGTAGTCTTGTATTTTTAGAGAAGCAAAGTTGTGAATGAAAGAAGAGAAAGGAGAAAAAGAAGAGAAGAGCTAGGGTTTTGAAGATTCTTGAAGAGTTTGAAGACATTGAGGCTAATCAAGTAAGTATGAGCATTAACCCTTCGTGATTGTTAGATGAAGCATATTTAGGGATGGTTAGAAGTGAAAATAAAGTGAATATGTGTAGTTAGATATTGATGAATGGTTTATGTAAATGTTTTAGTGTTTGGTTAATGATCAAAAATAGATTATGAATTTGTTGTATGCTTTTAGGTTGGAAATGAAGTAGAAGAGACGGTTTAGGGTTATGATGGGTTTATGTCAAAAGTGGGAAGTTAAAAACTGGAAAAAAGTTGCAGAACACGTCTTCGGAGTATGTTTCTGGACAAGTTCGCCGGGGCGAACTTTTAGGTTTCGCCGCGGCTAACTCAATTTTTTCTGCACAAACATGCTTTGGTATTTTGGACATAACTTTTGGTGTAGCTATCCAAATGGACTGATTTTTGATTTGTTGTAAACTAGAGACATAGGGCTATAAATTGTATGAAGGAATAGAGTCTAAATTCAGAATCTAAGCATTTCAATTTCGGGATGGAAGCTGAACATAAAAATTTGTTTCAGCATGAGAAATAGTTTAAATTGTTGAGGTATGACTTTCCGATTTCTAAACCAAATTGAATGAAATTTGGGTTATTGTTTAAGAAAATCAAGTGAGGCAAGAGGAGCAAGATCAAGGACATCCCTAAGCAAGTTTATAAGCAAGGATTTCAAGGTGGGCTACCCTTTTATAATTAAATAATAAGCCCCTAATGTTTCTTCCAAACCAAGAAAGTTTGAAATGTTTTCAATTGTGTTATAAATGTGTTGTTAAGGCTTCTTGAATTCTTTGATAATGTGTCACATGTTTGTATATGAATTGTGTTATTGGTTTATGAAATAAATGATGAAAATGATTTTTGAAAGGATATTGATTTTTGAAAAGATATTATGGTTATGAAATCAAGTTTTGAAAAAATGCCATTGAGGCAATATGTTTACAAATTGTGAAATGCATAATTATATGGGTTTGTGGTGGTCCCCTAAGTTAAGTCAAGTGCACTTTGATAAAAGGCTTCTCCCGCCTACCCACTAATGGCATAGAGCTCCTTCATGGATTTCCATAAGTTCACAGCTACACATGACCATTAAGTGGGATTGTGATAGTACGTTCTGTTCACGGCTCCACAGGACCCTTATGGGAAATGTGTAGTACATTTTATTTTGGATCCATCCAAAAAATTTTGGATGTGCCTACGTATTTATGATTTGTGAACAAGTTGATGAATGCATAGATCGTGTTATTTGTGAATTAGATTGCATGAAGAAAATTTGAGAAATATGTGCTTATGATTCAATGTAAATTATTTCAATGGTTTTGCTTGTTACTAATTATAAATTTGTTAACCATGAGCTTTAAGGTGACCCCCATTCGCCTCCCCCTATTCAGGTGATGAGCTCTTTCGAGTAAGTCAAGAGTTATGGCATCACTCTGAATTAGCATACTTTTTTATTTTTAAGTTAGATTTTTGGTAATTCAAGGCTTTAGCCGCATTTCAAATTCTGCTAGTTCAAATGGATTTTGTATTATTGGGTTTCCAACTCAACTGATGTATTATGGCTTGAAATGCCATTAAAGCTTTGTAAAACTTATGTCTTTTGTTATAAATGAAATATGCGTTTGGATTTGTCTATGATTTTTCTTATTTTCGCAAAATATCCGTTTATGGAAATGAGATTAAGTTTTTGAGAACTTATTTGAGGGCTTTTAAGTTGACATGCAGTAAGATAGGACATTTTGAGTTGTGGGTTTTGCTATAGGGGTTTTCTCTATGGTGAAGCTAATATGTTCGCCGCGGGTAATTAACTTGAAGTCCTTTATTTTGTTGGCGTGGTGAGTTTGCCGTGGCGAAGATAAAATTTCAGGCTTTCCACGACAAAGTTCAATCACTCGCCGCGGTGTAAAATTCCCCAAGGTTCCAGGGGATTTTCTAATATGTTCACCGCGACGAAGCCCGCTTTTTCTTCCGAAGGATTTTTCTTTCAAATCTCCAAATTCTAAGCCTTCCTCCATGCTCAAACTTCATGATCCCATGCTCGATGTTGGGCTCCGAAAACGGGGTCCAACATTCTTTGTCACAATGGGTACATAATAGCAATTATCTAAAATTAACTCTAGCCCACTAAGAAGATACAAAACATAAGTTCCTACGGTTAATGTAGCAACTCTTGTTCCTTTTCCCACAAGTAGGTCTATCTCTCCCTTCTTGAGTGGTCTGCTATGCCTGACACCCTGCATATCTACATATATATGTGAGCCATATCCGGTATCTAATACTCAAATGTTAAGATTAGAAATAATATTAACCTCAATAATAAATAACATACCTGAAGTAGAAGGTGGAGCATCTAATGCCTTCTTTTATTTTAATGACTCCATATAAGCTTTACAGTTACTCTTCCAATGCCCTTCCTTGTTGTAATGAAAGCATATTCCCTTTGGTGCATTATCCTTTGTCTTCTTCTTGGCTACACCTCCCACTGGCTTCTCGAACTTCTTCTTCTTCTTTTGTTTCCTCTTGCGAGAACTAGAAGCAAAGTCCACCAGCATTATAGCCTTACTATCCTTCTTGACAGTTTGCTCAACTGTTTTAAGTAGATTAATCAACTCAGGTATTAAAGTGTATATTTGGTTCATTGGATAGTTAAGCAAAAACTACGAATAACTATTACTCAAACTGGACAGAATTAAGTCTATGCTTAATTCATGATACATTATGAAACCCAAACTAGCTAACCTTAATATATCCATTCATCTTCAGCATGTACTGCACTAGAGATGATCCTTCAGCCATCTTAGAGAGAAAAAACAACCTCGAGGTCTCCAACCTTTCAGAACAAGCTTG
The DNA here is from genome assembly GCA_027478495.1 of Erythroxylum alaternifolium. NCBI lineage: Eukaryota > Viridiplantae > Streptophyta > Magnoliopsida > Malpighiales > Erythroxylaceae > Erythroxylum > Erythroxylum alaternifolium. The sequence goes on along the minus strand of JANIIA010000191.1, from coordinate 36,324,657 downwards.
CCCATCAAATAGTTCCCTTAGATGGTGGACTATGGTATGAGCATCCATAGCCTCATGTTGCTTTTGTAGTTTTGGTGACATGGAGGCCAGCATAATACAACTAGCTAGCTTACTATCATCCAGTAGCTTCTTGTACGCTTTCTGATCCTCATCAGAAGCATTGGCAGCAGGGGGATCGGGAAGTGGCTTATCTAGGACATATCATAGTTTCTCAAATTTGAGAATAATTCTCAAATTCTGTAGCCAATCTAAAAAGTTTGGTCCCATGAGTTTGTTGAAGTCAAGTAGAGAGTGTAAGTTCACACTGGACAAAGATATCGTCGTGATTCAATAACCTAGAAGAATAAGAGAAAGCATTATAATGTATATAAATGCATATCGATAAAGACTTTAATCACTTACATTATGGGTCTTGGTATTTTATCCAAATCTATAGCCCTCACTACGAATCTAAAAAAATTATAATTTTCCTAATGGGTCAATATCTAATATCACTGAGAATGACCTTAGGTTTGCCCAACAAACCACCTTAAGTCAATCTGTAGGTATCATTCATATCAATTGCATTTAGTTATGAAGCTGTCAACTTGTGCCATCAACTGTTGATTTAGCACACTCATTAGGTTATTAACTCTTGATGCATATACATCCTATGTATACTACCCAACTCTGCCTCTATCCACGTTGACCTTGGGTTTGCCCAAAAATCAACGCTTCCAATTAGGACTAACCCATTAATCTGGAAATCTAATTTCTATGGTTTGAACATATTCGTGTAGTTTAGGCTTGAGTTTGCCCAACATCCCAACACTAAAAAAAATTTGATTCTTGCCACATCAATGGAAGGCGTAAGTCCTAATATTTGGGTTGAGGGATTTATTCTTAAGTCTCATCAAGACTTGGATGATAATATATATGTATTTAGATTATGGAAAACTCAGTTAAATTGAGCCTATGTCCATAACCAACCTTAAAATGCATCTAATGCATGTATCACATAAAAGAGGTTTAATTTAGGTTGTGACTTGACTGTGCATCTAAAGTTCATCAATCGATTTAACTCTTGAACCGAATCAGGAAGAAGTGTTAGTCTCGGGTAATTTAAATTATGAATGTGATTCGATTAGGAGCCCTGAAGTTTGATTGTTTAGATGTCTAAATTATACACTTTAATTCCAGTACGCATGCCTTTTTCTAGTTATACTAGAAATGTTATGCTCTATTTGGATTAATTCTAAATTAATCCCTAGGGTTTCCAAAATTCCCAAACATCAATTAGTCATGTAAAACATCCCTAGCTCACCTCAAATTTATCAAGAAAATTTCAGCATAAGCCAAAATTATCTTGATGGCCAAAATTATCAAGATAAATGAGTTAACCTACTAGACACTAAAGAGACTGATTCAATGTCCAAAAATTTTCCCAAACCCTAATTTTAAGCACATGCACTTAACATGCTACTAGCATCAAAATAATATATTTCTTATCTCATTAAAATAATTTCAAGGTCTTATAACCTAAACACATACACATAAGTCATCAAACAAGTCAACCCCATCAGGTTTCAAAAATAATAATTATTAATTTTCTATTAATTATATGTAGGATTCCTTTTAAGTTTTGCAATCTTTACACCATAAGTCTTCTCTATACATATTCTAGTCACTACTGCAATCTTAAATATAATAACTAACTAAATTAACGTAATCAACATTGACAGGATGATGATGACGAAGAGGTGGGAGGCGTCGGAGATGATCATACAGTACCTGAAGCAGATGTGAGGATGACGACGATGATGAGGATGAGCGGTGACGAGGTGTGGTGGCACGATGCGCAATGACCTTCGATTGCCACAGAGATGACTACACTGGCTACCCAAGGATGGTGACACGCTAACGACGCACGACGGCACGACGATGATGCACAATGCGACAACGAGGAGGCGCAGTGGGACAACGACAATGGTGGTCAGACAATGACGACAGATGAGAGAAAATAAATGGGGTTGTGCGTGATGGATGAGGAGAAATAAGGGGGAAGGAAGCAGTGGTAGCTTGAGGTTTAATGAAATCAACGTCGTTTGATGTTAAACCAAATGACGTCATTTTTGTTTTTCTTAAAATGCTTAAACAAAAGCAAATGTCAACATTTATGACTAGACTTTACCAACAGAAAATTTGTCGGTAAACTCTAGCTTTATTTACCCTGCCAAGCATTCCTACTTTCTTTACCAACAGACATATCTTACTGTCGCCATATTCCATCAGAAAATTTGACAAGATGATTTCCCTCCATATTTAATGACAAATATTTTTTGTCTCAAGTCGACATTTTTTCTACAATTTTACCGACAAATAATGATTTTCATCAATAATTTCCAACGGTTCAGTTTCTATCGATAATTATCCATCGCTAATAACTAATTTTCTTATAGTGCTTGAAGACAAATCGTTTGAGTCAACTAACAATTAAGGAATTTTTGTTATTCCCTCTTTCACTAACAATTTGTCCTTAAAAAGGGCATTAATGCATGCAATTGGATTTATTAATTTGATAAATTATTCCTTGTTATTATTTTGCAACAGGTGGCTTACTTATAGACTACAAAACCTTTATACAGGGAAACAAGTGGGAAGCAAGCCACTCATTATTAATTTAGGATGAAGTTGAGCATGAAGGGTACGCCAAGCTAACAAAATTAAAAAAGAGATGATTTGGGGGCAACCTATGGATTTTGATAGGTTTTAGTTTAATTGCATTTTGATTATATTTCATATGTTAGTGTAGGATTTTATTTCATGTTATTTTATGTCATGTTATTTCGATGTTCTTTTTACCCCTTTCTTGTTTATATTTTGCAAGGATGTGGTTTACTATTAGATGGATCAAAAAATTAGAACAAAATCGTCATATTTAGGAAAATACCCTTAAAATTTTTCCTTTATTATATATATTGTGTACATTGGGAAGGGCTTAATGAATTTTTAACGATTTTATTTAAGCTTATTATAATCTTGATTATTAAATTTTATGAGCTGACATTCTGAATTGGTTGAAATATATCCATTAATACTATAATTCATTATTGAATATTGAATTGAATCGGTATGCAAACAGATGATAGTTAGAATAAAATTACCTTTCTAAATGATATTTTAATAATTATTGAAATATTCAGGTTGAATGATATTGCATATTATTGACACACATAATCCCTATCTTTTTCGTGAGCTTTTGAACCTAAGAGCAAAATTTTTAAAATTTTTAAGCTCTTTTTGTTTCTTTCATTTGTGTCGTCATATGTAGTAGAATAATTATAGAACTTGCTTTTATTATGCATATTGAGACCATATTCGTTAAATTAGAAGGATTGATATGATGAAGGCACTTAGATTTAACAACTTATTTAAGCCTATTTCTTTGAAAATTACTATCCTTTAGGAATAACCAAATTGAACTTTATCCTTTTTCATTAATTAAACCCATATATTAATCTTTAGCATATTTTTCTTGGAAAACCTTTTTATTGTTTTAAACCTTGAAGGTTATTTACATTATTTACTTATTGAAGACTTGAAATGCTTGAAAGGTCTAATATTTCTTGAATTATAGTCATTGAATGATTGCAATTGGTTAATTAGAGAGAGAGAGAGAAAGAGAGAGAAGCGTGAATATTTACGGTACCAATAGAGTTGCAATGAAAAGACCTATGGGTATTTAGAAATATATTGTGTACTAAATTTCCTTCAATTTAATCCATTTTATTATCCCAGTCATACCATACCTTAGCCCCATTACAACCTATAGAAAGACCTTTGGATTTTTGTTTCTACTTCATACATAAATGATGGAGATGTAATTTTATTGTAAGCCAATGGTTAGAGTTCTATTATGCATTGATTGAGAGTTTTGATACTTTTCACCCTAAACACTTGAGTGCATTGAATGACATCTTTGTAAAGGTATAAAAATTAATGCTTTTGACTTTAATGAGATTATGATGTGATTACTATTAATATTGCATAGAAAAGAAAATTTTAGGATAGCTTGACTATAATTATATGATAATTTGATTCAATAGGATATGATGATTTATAGTATGATTGGACAGATCAAAATTAATGAGGGATAGAAGTGGTAAAATTTATAATTTTGATTATGATTTGCTTGAGAACAAGCAAAAGTTTAAGTATCGGGATGTTTGATAGATGTATAATTGATCATAATTATATCCCATATTTAATGTTTTTTTTTCTTGATATTTTATACTTTTGTTGTAAATTTGGTACTTAATTTACTCCAAGTGTGTTTATAGGTTGTAACTGCCTTGACAAACTTCAAAGAGAAGAACTCAGATGAAAAAACGATATAAAATGAAGAATTGAAGACATAAGGGATGCATTGGCATGCAATAGCCTGTGCACTTCTCTCAAACTATACAAATTCTAGAATTTTGGAGATTTTGGGTCACAGTTTGATGCATGGTCGTGCATCAACCCTTGCATCTGCCCAAAATCCTAAATTTCAATATAAAAGGATGTGTTCAGCCTTAAATGAAAGGAGCAGATATTAGGAGGCGATTCCAAATATGGAGTTCATTCTCAAGGGGTTACTTTTATTCAAACTGGAAAACACAAAGACATCATCGAAAGATCCATCGAAATACAAGATCAAACCTCTACTTTACAATAACATTTGATATAATTGAATGGGAGATTTAGAATTGTGAATCCTCTATTTGCTATTTGTTTTTTCAGTTTATGTTTGATTTCATGTTCTATCATGTGTAACTAAACGTCTTGTTAATGGTTAGGCAAGATAAACCTTATATTAATACTTTAACAATGTTTTGATTGATATATTTTGATATGGTTAAGTGTTTTATTTAGATCATAATTTGATTTCATACATAGAGATTGAGAAATCCTATTTATAAATAGATCTACCATAATTTGAAGGAGTTGATTGCAACCCTAAAGATAGGATGATATAAATCTTCTGAATTAGGATCAAACCTAATAGAGGGATTCATAAATCGATAAATAATCCTATAAACTTTAACCTTAGTAATTCGATCGAAAACCTTATGATTAGTTGTTATTAGACTCAAGGTTACTATTAACATACTATAGGAATCTCCATGGTCCAATAAATCAATAAAATAATTGCATATTAAAAGATCTATTTGTTAAAGGTTTTACGGGGATTCAAAACATAGATACTAATTTTCTAATATCGATAGTTCATAAAGTGCTTCCTTAATTCTCTGATTCAATCTTAGGACCCATTTATTATACTTGCTTTAGTTTTATTTTCTTTTAAATTAAAAAAATCAAAGCCAATTTTGTAGACTAGATAATAAGTTAATGATAATTACTAGTACTTACAATCCTCATAAGATCGAGTCGTACTTGTTAGTACTAGCTACAGTTACATTGTTCATTGGTTATTTCATAATTGACTAACTCAGAAAAACTCAATCAATACTCTAAAAAATCCTATTACATGTATTAAAGTTGAGAAATCATACATTCACCTATTCATCAAAGTAAGGAAGAAGTTATTTTGAACTATTGCTTATTTGGCAAGATAGAAAAGAAAATTTAGTTTTTTTTAAATAGTTATATAAAAGCAGATATTTTGTCAGGTCCTAATAATAGATCATTCTACATGTTTACAAGCTACAACCAAGGCATGTTCACAGGTATATAAATCTTTTGTTTTTATCAATTCTTTAATAGTTAAGGCATGTTTAATTGAATTTCACTTTAGGGATGTTTCTTCTAATTAATATAGGTTATTGGTGCCAAAAATATAGAAGATATTGTTATACCTAGTCAATAAAGCAATATTTTGAGTTCCATTATGATATTTATTAATGACATTATCAATAATTCTACATAATTAACTGTTACATTATTGTGAATACGTTAGTAGCTCTATACATTCCACTAAAATGAAGTTTAGAGATGTTGATCCTTGGTGCTAAGTTTCAAAGGAAAACAAAGAATAACCTAGAAATAGTTACAAGCTAAAGCAAATGAGACGAGAACATTATTGGCAAGAAGATGATAGTCATCACATGAACAAGTTTCTCAGTTTAGTACAAATAAAAGGATGCAATTTAGCATACAATCAACAATAATAAATGTGATTTCATACATTATTTAGCTATTGCGATGAAAGGAAATTTTTTGGCATATTATTTGGAATATTTAAACATATATCTTTTGGCAACTAATTGTATATGAATTTAAGGTCATATATATTTTGGCTCAACAATATGTAGCCAATGTGATAATATACCAAATGAAATTGCTTAGATCTACTATTTTCTATCAATTATAGGTTTTATTTGCTTTTACCACTTAGCTATATTCTTTGATACATCCAATTTTTTCATCCTAAGTAAATTAAATTTCATCACTTGATTTGCATTCAATAATAACAAATATTAATTACATAACAATTTAACATTAATACGAATAACTTAACATTGCAATCACTGATTACTAAACGATTTCATTATAAATGTCAATAGCCATGCCATTTTTCTATAATAATAGCCACAAAAATACAAAAAACCATAGTGTTATAAGGTGTATTAATATAAAATACAAAACTTTTTCTCTTTTACTAACATATTAATTCTTCCTTTATATGTTTTATTTACTCCTCAGTCTCCTTTTTTTTCTCTAGTTCAAAAAGACAATCAACTTTAATTGTCCTTGTTTTAACCTCCTTCTTTAACATAGCTATTTCTTTCCTTAATGTATAAATTAATTCAATCAACCCTCTTAGTAAATTTTTCGGCATATCACTTTGAAAACTCTTTATCTCCAAACTCATAAACAAATTAGTTCAACCATTTCACATATGGCACATGATTCTTCAATTTACAAACAAATGGAAGTTCACTCATTAGTGGGATATTTAACCCATAATAGTAAACAATATTTTAAGCTGAATGATGTACAAGTTGATGATGGAGATTCTATGAAAATATTGCTAGTTAGTTAACGATGAAGAAGAAAACAAAAATGTTGGTTAATAGTGAGGAAGACCAATAACATGGCTGATAATAAGAAAAGTAAGATAACAAAGGAAGAAGACTAAAACTCATGAAAGGTAAAGCGAAAGCTTCCATTAATTATCTTCCAGACCTAATAGTATGAAGTAATTATTATTTAAAGAGATACAATCCAATTCCAAGCCACATTTTAGACAGATAGTCACAAAAATTTCCCCAATCTCGTACATTAACATAACAACAACTTTCTTTAAGAGATTCCTACAACATATCAGAGCAAGATCTTTGAATCCTCAACAGTGAATTGCTAAAGCCTAACATACGAGTACCCAAATCAAACTCAAGAAGATTATCCTCCAACTGAAAACCTCCTATAACAATTGGGGTGTTGGAGTTCAGCCCTCCATCAACTAACCCCAGGCACATGACGCCATCACTTAAACGTACCATTGAATTCCGCCCATTAATTCTCCACTTTACCATCTTACTCTGCAACGCCAGATCTATCGTAGGAACCACTGCCCCGACTGCCCCGCTTGCAACTTCTTTGGAACTGAAGCAGAGACCAAACGGTGCCACCGGTGCCACTCTTGTTATGTTCATGGAATTTGCGGCCTCGGAATAGGCTTTAACAAATGTGTTATAAATTGAGTTCTCCAGGGTTGTGTACGGCACAACTGAGCTGATTCTCGCCCACCCAATAGCGCCCTCTTGGTTACTTAGATCCAGTTGCTTGCCATTTACGTTGATTGATTTTACTGTGATGAAATATTCTTGTGAGCCACCACCACCAGGCGGGTCAGCAAGAGGGGTGTACAGTAGTGATTTTCTGATTTCCGTTCCAAAAATTGGGTCAACGGATTCTTTTCCAAAGAGTACGAGACCATTTGATTGTGATAAGCAGGTAGTGAATTTCCTTTGGAAGCCAAAAGTTAAAGCAAGCTGTGAAGGCAATGATGTTGTAGTCATTCCCAGGCCTAGCATTCCTCGAGCACCACTTGCTAGGCCATTGAGTAGAAAACTGGGCGCAGAGATGAAGAGAAATTTGTCAAGGTTGGTTATTTTACCAGATTTTGACCCCTTAATGGAAGGATTAATGGCTATTAAATCTTCTACAAGCTCACTTCTAGTTGCCAATTTGGTAATGCTATTTTGTGCAGGTACATCACAGATGTTGCTGTGTGTAGGAGAGAAGCAGGTTTTGACCTTAAGACCAAGGGCCTTGGCAGAGAAGCTGGAGCATTGGAGCGAGCAACTTGGAACCCGGCGAGTGGAGAAGGACAAGAGGTTAGATACAGAATCAACCCAGAGAAAAGGGCCAGCAAGGTCAAGCACAAGCATGATGGGCACAAGGGATCTACCATTGGAAAGTTTGGTCAAGTATTGGAGACTTGAGGGGTCTTTTGTTACAGGAAGAACGACAACATGGTTTGGTATATGTGAAGGTTGAGCATATAAAAGGGTGATAAGGTATAGTAAAGAGCACAAGCGAAGAACAAGGTGAGAAGAAGCCATGGGGGAGAGAAGACAATGGAGTACTGGTGGGATATATGCGGAGGCTTGAAGCAGATGTGAAGATTGGTTATCATACGAGAAGCGGAAAGGATAAGGGCTTGGAAATTTGGGTGGCACTTGCTGACTAGACATGTAAGCTCTTAGCTTTCTTTACGTGGTCCACCACTGGGTGGGCAAGGGCAGCCAACAGGTTGACGTTTATCTCTATACGTAACCAAAATGTGTAATCCCCCCTCGCATGTACATGTTTACACATATAACACACGTAATTGTCACGTGGGCTACGTTTTGTTTTATCAATATACAAAGATTGGACCAAGCGCTCACACAGCTTTCAAAACTAAGGGGGGTTGATTCACGGAAGAAAATAAGAATGGGAATAAGAATAGAAATAAATATAGTGAAAAATAGAAATAAATATGATCATTATAATTATGATGGTTGATTCAAAAGAAGGAATAATTATCATTATCATTGATGATGGTTGGTTTTTTAAAAATATTGAGAAATAAAAATTGTTAAAATTTTATTTTATATAAAATTTTAAATATATTTTAATTGATTATATTTAATTTATGCACCCTATTTATAATGACAAAATGTTTAAAATCAAGTATATTGCGATATTTTCTTTTAGATTCTTGAAAAAAAATACCCTAATATTTTCTTGCATCGATCAACATATCACTAGTTACTTAATATCCTCAAAATATAGTTTAATCATCCAAGATATTATACAATTCATCGATATAACTATAATATCCATCATTCCATTGCTATAGTAAAATCAAGTAACATAGTTTAATACAATTTACATTCTTCTAATAATGCAAATGATATAAAATATCACAGCTATATATAATACCTTAACACAAAGTCTTCAATTGATGCAAAATAACCAGATTAACACTACAAACTTTGTTTACATCACAACTACAAAATTTCCAACTAATACAAAATAACTTGGTTAGGCAACATTAATTACATCAAAAGTTCATAATACTTACAAAATTATTAATATGCTTCCTCGAATGATTCATAAACTAGAAGATGGATAGAAAAATTCAAGTACAAAAGACCTTTTAAAATGACTTGACAACTCGATCATTTTTTGATGATCTTGTTAGATTCTTGGAGTCGTTCACCTACATCATAAGCACAAACATCATTTAATATAAACAAATATATATGATTTCTAACATTGAGTGTCTTATTGCCAACAAAAGTAGCAAAAAGAAATAAAAGCGACAAACTTGGAGATGTAAGACAAAACAAACTTGAAAGAGTGTCATTGTAATAGAAGAAGGGCGTTTACAAAGAAAATCATCAAAGTAGTTCTACGGTGCATCAATAACAAAAGAACAAGCCTTAATCATACTAAAGCACCAATTAGTTCTAGAAAAGTACATTCAGTTGGAATTTAACACAAGTATATATGCACGTATATAATGTGTTCTAGAATAGTACATTCAGATAAGCATAAATATAATGTCTTTTAGGGAATGGTGCTTTTCATTCTTTCTCATTTTTTCTTGTAAAATTTTATGATTGGTTACAAGATTTTACTGGAGTCTAGAAAGAGAGTGTTGGGAAGCCAAAGATTTTCGTGGGAAAAAAAGAAAAAGACAAACAATGATAAAAGAAAGTCCCAATTCTTTGTCAAGATTTTCTTCTTTGTTGTTGAAAATATTTCCAATAATGTGAGTGTTAGAAGGGATTGGTTCGTTGAGCATAAATCAAGTTATCTAGACACACAAACACTCCCAGTCTCTGCAAGATCATAAATGAATATGAAACAGAGTCTCAACAGTTTATGTAAAACTACTATGTGTCTTATTGGATAGGTGTAAGTTTGCATGGACCCACTTCAAACCGAAATCTCACATTTCTCTCATCTTCTCAAACACGTACTCGTAGTACAGTTTCAAGCCAATACAAAAGAAAGTAAACTGCAATTAGTACAACTTAGCATCCAAGGCAAATGAACTTACGCACAAACTCCAGTTGACTCATTTTGTAAGTTTCATAATAATTCTTGATTCAAAACATGTAGGAAATAATGAAGTTCTCAATTAAGCATAAGAAAGATAATGAAAAGTTTAACTGATGATAAACATTCATCTTATTTTAATCTGCTTTGATATTATCGCTCAAACCATAGCCAGGAGTGAACAAAATACGTAAAATGACTCGATATTAAGTGTGATTCAGCATCAGAAAGACTTCATAAGCAGGTGATGCATATACCAAGCATTAAAAATTTCAGATGGTGAGAAATACTTTGAAGAATCAGAGGTTTAGAAAGAACCAAGCCAACTTTTGACATTGTCGGCAAAACAAGGATCAAATCCATATCCAAGAAAATGCAATCCAGAGAAGAATAAGAAAAAAAAAGAAGGAAAAGTAAGAAACTCATCATCACCATCTCATCAACGCCTAATATACAGAAACGTAGGTTTGATAAAAAGTTGTTGATTGATTCACCTACCGTATTGTTACGTAAAGGCAGCAACCACCTCATTTTGGGTTTGAGAAAAAGTTATTGATTAATGGCATCATTTCAGGGTCCTGATGCAAACAAATTTCCTCAAAGCATGCTTGGCGTACTTTTCTCCCTCAGCAAAGTTTTCCAAGACGCCAGTAGCGCTGTACTGCTTGTTCACCCTAACCAACACAGATTTAGAATAAAGATTGCTGCCACTCCATATACCCATATAAATTCGTTTAATAAGCTAGCTTTCCTCTAATAGACGGAGACGTGTAGACAAGAGAAGCACCTGACTTTTGGGTTGATGGAGATGTTGCAAACTAGCTGAAATCTGCAGATTCCTACAGCGATACTAAGGGCAACGATACACCTCAAGAACTAATAAAACTAAAAAATAGAAAACGATTGTTCTTAACAGTAGGTAATACAGAGTGGGCAAAACCTTAACGAAAAAACCTTGACAAAGAAAGTTCATAAAGAAATATATATATTTACCAACCTCCGCAGAAATACTTGATGTTAAAACCCACGTAGAAGACAGAATCTGAAAAAATCTGCAAAAGGAATTGAAGAATTAAAATAGCAAAAGGCACAATCGTTGTTTAAAGAGGATTCTAAAGCAAGAAAAGAAACCTATGCGATTACCTAACTCGTGGCTCTCTCAACTAGCATATGGTGCTCATTCGTTTTTTGTTCCTCCAGCTTCATCATATTCGAGCGAAGAATCACAATGAAAAATGATTTCACAATCGTAAAAACAGAAGTGTGAGAGATGAGGGTATCTTGCAAAATATAAAGGGTGAGAAAAAACAAGAAAATGGTGAAGTCGCAGCAAAACCCGCACTAAATATACATATCTATGAGGCTAAGTAGATAAGGTGGAATGCATATATATTGAATTTCAAAAATCCTAGTACATTCAACTTATTTAGGGTATGTTTGTTTGGTGGGAATGAGAGAAAAAAGAATGGATATCTAATCATATCTCCTTACCAAGCATCATTTTTTATTTCATACCTATTCTTTTTTTCTCATTCCCACCAAACAAGCATACCCTAAATAAGTTGAATGTACTAAGATTTTTGAAATTCAATATATGATTTATTATATGCATTCCACCTTATCTACTTAGCCTAAGTTTTCTTTTGATGTTGATATTTAGTTTTAAATAAAAAACAAGGGAAAACTCTATACAAACAAAAAAGAGAAATTTTGTAATCATCCAATCCAAAACAGTTTGATCAAATTGTAAGATCATCACGGCAAATCATAAGAGTCCAACAAAGCGTTTAAATTAAGTGGTGACAGTACGCAAGAATCTCTGGATCTCTCCCTCAATAAAACAAGCATTTTCCTCTAGTTTCTTTATTAAAGAATAATGTTGCATAACTAAGGCCCAACATTTATTTGGCCCTTTCTCACACTGCAGTTCCTGATAGATTAGAAAGAACAGAAAGAAAAAAGCTTCCAATTTCCGAGGTATGTATCCCCCTCTCTCCCTCTTGACACACAAAATTATTACAATTCTTCCGACGAACAGGGTCTTTCTGTTCTGTAGATCTCCGTAATGAGATTATGTAAGGATTGAAGTTTGATGGAATTTATGCGCCTTCTTTTAGCGGGTGTTCCTTATTTAGACTTGAATCTTATTTGATCGTAAAACCATGCCAAATTTTGAAACTTCAGTCGTTCTGGTAATACCCATTTGATTTCCTGCTTTTCGTCCTAAGCTTGTTATGTATACTGCTTTCGAAATGTGTGTTTGATTCACATTTGTTTTTTTGTCTTAATTGCAATGCATTGTTAACAGTTTGGATCATTTCGTGAAGGGCTTATTTAAACAAAGAGTTGGGAAAAGGTTCACTCTTGGTAGAAATGGATCAGTTTGATGATTCAATTAGGAACCAAATAGCTGCACTTTGGCGGGTTATTAACGTAACTAGAGGCTTTAAGGAGGACACCGTCCCATGTCAAATTGAAGAGGTACTTAAAGCTCGAGTCTTGCCCCATGTTTTGATCGTTTTTCACTTGCCAGGATTCTGTATGATTTGTTTCCATTTCTCAGGGCCTTTTTCTTGGTTCTGTCGGTGCTGCCAATAACAAGGATGGACTCAAGAGCAAGAATATTACACATGTCTTGACCGTAGCTAGTTCGATACGTCCTGCTTATCCTGGTCATTTTGCATATAAAGTCATTGGAGGTGTGGTCTATCATCCTTTTATTTGGTGAAATTCTATGTTTCTGAACCCACATTTGTCCCCTTCATGAATTTCCACCTTCATAATTCTTGATCTATAGCCACTATCACATCAGTTTTTGTAGTCCTATTCTCTGCAGTTCTCATATCTGGTTTTCTTATCTCCGCCTAATGGTTCACTCCTTTATTGTTAGCTATTAATTTGTTGCAACTGCAGTTACTTTTTGACTTTGCTATGTCTGCATACTGTACTTCTGTTCGCTGACTTTAAACTTAGTCCATTTAGTGGAACCTTGTGTCTTCTTAAATATTTCATTTATGGTCCTCCTGTAATACTGTAATTAATTTATTGAAAAAGATTTACCACCATCACGTGTATTATTTTTTTTGAACCTCTGAAATTTTGGATGCAGAACATTTTGACTCTGATAATGGATATAACTTGATGGCTTTATAGACACAGAAATCTCTTTAACTTAAGTGTTTCTTTCTGAGACAGTTGCGGATAGAGAAGAAACCAATTTGAGACAGTACTTTGATGAATGTTTCAATTTCATTGATGAAGCTAAGGGACAGGGTGGTGGTGTTTTGGTTCATTGCTTTGTTGGAAAATCACGAAGGTGATTCCTCTTTTTTTGAATAGGTTAATTTCCTTTTGGGGTCATGTTTTGTTTCATGATCTTGGCATTCATTATCAATATTCCATTGCCACAAATTGGTAAAGCAGTCCTCATAGTAATTCCTTGAAAAAAATCTTTAGCTTCAAAACAATGACCTGGCACATTTGTGGACAAATTTTTATTATCAGAAAAAATAATATTGGCTTACATAACCGTGTTGAGGCTATTGAACTTTATACAGCTATGTTAATCATGGGTACACATGTTTATTCTTTGTACTGCAAATTAAAACTGTGATTATAAGTTCTGTTTGAAAAAGGTTTCTAGGTAAGCTTAGTTCATTTGTTATGCGCCTATAAATTTGCAGAACTTGTTAGCAATACTAGTAACAGTCAACAAAACATATTATTTGCTTGGGACAGTCATCAGTAGCAGATAGTCAATAAATGCCTTTATAATAGCTGGTGGTTGGATAGTTCCCAAAATATTGGGCAAAATGGTTGTCTTTACTTGTATTTAAATAAGTAATGAAAGCCATAAAGGGGAGAACATTTCATCCTATATTACCATTAATTTATTAGCTTATTTAGTTTCTTCCTTAACTTGAGAGCTTTACACGCTTGTAACATTCCATGACAAGGTCGAGGCCAAGTCAAGCGTCCTGTGGATCTGGCACCTAACAAAAAGTTATCAGAGGATGGTTTCGATGAGAGCCACTCTCCAGGAGATCCATCCATACAACCCATATAAGAATCTCAACATCTCACCCTAGAACAATTTCCACAGCTGGAAAAAGTGGTCTATAATAAGTACATTCAGCTATAAACTTTTATAGAAACATTCTCTTCAAAGACAGTAGATGAAGTTTCTTCCAACCCTCCTCCCATTAATCCTCACACAATCACTTACCCAAACTACACTCAAAATAGCCAATCTGGACACATCACCTAAATGTAACCATCTCATCCCACTAATAATCTCCAAACCCTTCCAGTCCACATGTTTTTTGATAAATAAATGAAATTTATTAACTCAAGCAAAAATTGTACATCATTACAATGAATCAATCATAAATGCTACAATTAAAACAAGATGAACTTTAGAGATTCCATAAGTTTCTTGTTCTAGTTCTTGCTTATAGATGATCACCATGAGCCAAGAGGACTTCTCTAATCCAATTGATGTTTTTATCAGCTAGGATGTGCTTATTGCCCAACTCCTTCCTGTGCTGCTTGGAATTGCTCTCTCCAAATGGCATAAATGGAGCAAGTGAAAGCTGTTTCTAGAATGACTCCATCCTATTTCATGGATCTCACTATTTTAATAACCCAATCCAGTATATGTTCCCATTCCCTTTGAGTGCAGGGTACTTGCATTACCAAACACATTTACCAATCACAAACCCATCGATTCAATTAAAATCATGGAACCATTATTCCTTAAGTTGTCAAACTTGATTTCCCACATCATGATGGCATTGAAGATCCTATTAGTTGGTTACAAAGAACCGAGCCTTTTTTTTTTTAAATTTCACAAAATGCCTATCTTCAGAAAAGGTAGCCTTGGTTGCATTCCACTTAGATTGACGAGTCTATCTATGGTATCAAAATCTCAAGCGCACTTGAGTTTGAATGACATGGGACGAATTCAAGCAAGTTATCGATGATCAGTGGCCAACCTTGCATAAGGACTTCTATGGAGAGTTGACGAAACTAACACAAATTGGTATCGTGAAGGATTACTAGCTCGCTTTCTTGCGGAGTTGGGAACTTAACAAAACAACAATAAGTTAGTTGTTTGTTAGTGGAGTAAAGGAAGCTATAAAGCAAATGTTTGGGTTGCAAACCTTGAATTCGTTCCACATGTATCTAGCCTTGGATATCTCTTTGAAATTAGTTATGTTACCCATGACTGTTTTCTAAGGATAGATGAATAACAAGTTGTTTGGTTACTTTGATGAGGACAGATGCCACCAAAGAAGATGATGTATGTTGAGTTGACTGATACTGGAAGTACTTCGTATACTCATCTTAAGATAAGATAGCAGACAGCTGTGTGCTACCCCATGGCCTCCTTTAGCTTGAAACCAGACTGTGCCGGAAGTGCTGACCTATCAATTGTTCTTTAATGGACTCTCTTTAGCTATAGAAGGAAAGAATGTAAAATATACTTCTGATTTGCATCGCCTTAACATCAAAGGGAATGGGCAAAAAAGAATTCAACTTTTCAAATGCACGTTTCAGTTTTTCAAAATATTCAATCAAATTTCCTTCTTGTCTAGACTGAAACAACTTGACAAATATATCATACATGTAAAGCATATCATTGGAATAAAGAATCTTAGTATGTCCCAAGCTTGATTACAAGCACTAACACAAGAGAACATAATTCAGATTTTGGGTTCCATAGAATCGAAAAGAATATGTAGCAATTGTGTATCATCAAATTGCCAATTTTTCAATATTTTCTGATCAATTATGATATCAGATGTGAGATGGGATAACTTTTTCTAACCTTTGAAGAACAATTCTACATTCTTAGACCAGAAGTAATAGTTGTTATCATTTAAACATTGTTTGGTGATTTGTAGATTGGAGGAACCCATTGTTGAGAATGGCTTTTCACTGGAGTCTGACATATTACTGGTGTATTTGACGAATTTGTTGACTAATGAACATTAATAATTCTACTGACATTGCTCTGGAACATATGATGGACTCCACTAATAACATGATCTCAGGTTCTGGTTGAATTTGACATATTCCGAGGTGTCAAAGGGAGGTTTTGGTAGTTTGGGATTAACATGGCTCTGATACCATGTTAAGGATATTAAGGCAGCATTAGAGAATGCAATCTCAAGACCCCATGTATCCATTTTATAATAGTAAGAATCAATTACATAAGAAAAGTTGATCTTAGGAATAAATAGGAAATTATATAGTTTGATTTTTCCTAATAGTTACTATTAATTTATCATCTTATTTCTTTCTTAACTTGAGAGCTTTACTTGTCTATAACCATTCCATGACGAGGTCAAGGCTGAGCTAAGACTGGTGTGAATCTAGCACCTAACGTCTTTACTTTTGCCTGGGAACATACATGGCATCTTTCATAACTTAAGGATACTTTTGAGTCCTATTGAACACCTGTAACTGCATAACTGATAATCAAATAGTAGTGAGCCAGGGTTTATTGATGGTGTATGCTTGAACTATGGTCTCTCAATCCGGGTTGAACATTTTATGTGTAGGGGTGGTGTGCCTTTCAGTCAAGACTCAGTTCAAAATAGGCCTCTCAAATTATTTCTGTTTAGTGATTGTTCCGTCATTCTAAATTAGTAGTTAGAGATTGTATAACATAAAGGTTCCCCGAGACAAATTCTTCTTGTGAGTTGTAACTAAAAAGAAATAATGGAAAAAAAATATATTATGCTATTGTTGAATTTCAGAGGAGGTAGTCAATTTGTTGAATTTCAGAGGAGGTAGTCAATCATACTGAACTTCCAGCTAGACTGAAAGCTTTTACTTCCTGTCTTCTCTTTCAGTGTCACTATAGTTGTTGCTTATTTGATGAGAAAGCACGGTATGAATTTATGTCAAGCCCTGGAATATGTAAAGAGTAGGCGGCCGCAAGCAGCTCCTAATTTTGGTTTCATTTCTCAGCTTCGAGATTTTGAGAAATCTCTTCAAGTTCAAGATGCAGCCAAATAGATTATTTTCCATAATCTTTTGCAAACTTTATCACCACTTTTTGTTGAATGTGGACTTGGGGGATTCATGGATATATGTGTTGTTTTTCTGTAATCAACATATGGAATTGAATGCATATCAGTTCGCGCAAAATGGTGAACAGACATGTCTAAACTACCTGTCTATTTATAACAAAACTCTCTTAAACCAAAGAGACTCGGTTGTCCGAATCTTGCATTGACCTTTCTGAAAGCAGTTTGTGGCTCATTGATACATTCCACTTCTTGTTGTGCAAGTCAGTTCCATATTAATCTTAGCAATGATATTTGCCATCAGTTCAAAATGAACTTATTGCCCAATTTTCCCCTCCATCATCAACAAATTTTAGGAATTATTTGCAAGGCAATCTTTAATAGCATGACAAACAATGTCCAGAAAACGCATGGGAAACTTGCAGAACAAAGTTTCTATTTTTACACTTTGCGGAAGCGATATAAGCAGTTAGATGACCGTATATCGCTTTGAAGATCCTAGTTATGTAATAGAATTGATGTAGATTAAATTTGAGATAAATTTTTAGTAATAAAGTGTATTTTTCTTGAAGCATCTTTCTTTCATGAGCATTTTTTCAAGGAGTAGAGTTTGAATCCATCTCAAATAAGAAGTTTGATTAGTTTCTGGTTATGGCTCTTTCTTATTTGAATGAGTCATATTTTAATTGATCTTATCCATTAAACATTCTTGAGTCTATGAAATGAGCCTTATAATGAATAAATAAATTGGGTCATGCCAAATAAAACAAATCCATTTCATTGATGTGTTAGGGGTGCATCAGTTGCCCTCCTCCCATTTCTTTTTGACGATTAACTTAAAACTGAAACTATCAGTAAGTAAATATACTATGTAACAATTCTCAAGCCTTCCTTAACATTGTCTCATACAGGACAACAAATATCAGACCTAAGATAGCATTGTCTTACTATGATTTTGAATACAAGTATGCTTTGAATAGAATGAGAACAGACATGACACATCTTTTAAAGATTCTCACGCCTATTCCCTTTGGTTACATAAGGAAGTTTATGCTACCCGTAGTGAGGTGAAATATCTCTTACTCTTTAACTGTTAATCACGGTTAAATATTAACCATTAATTTCCCTTTATAAGGTGTCTCACTTTCATCATCTACGCCAATTTTGAGTTTGCTTTCTTAAGATCGTCCTTACTTTCTTTGTTTACCTATTTTCAAGCAAAAAGAACAATGTTTAAGGTGATTTATAGACTTGTTTCATTCTTGAACGTAAGATTCAATTTTTTTCATTTTTTTATAAGATGGAGGATGAAAATGATATTATTATTAGCTTAAGAAGCAAGGCTAGTTCTAGTGGCTATAATGAAATGGATTCTGATTGACTTTTTTCCAAGTTTGTCAATTACAAATTAATCGCAAGAGAACGACGTAGTTGTAACTAATACTGGCAAATATGGGACAATCCCACAAAGACAATAAATACTAGTAGTTATAATTGTCCTATTATCTAGTCTCCAAATTTGATTTTTAATTAAAGAAAATAGAATAAAATAGATAGCAACGTTGAATAGAGAAATAAGAAATCACTTAGGAAATTACCTATATCAAGAATTAGTGTCTAGGTTTTGAATCCCCCTAAAAACCCTTAACTAGTTGATCTTTTATCACGTAATTATTTTATTGACTATTGGACCTTGGAAATTCCTATAGTATCCCAATAGCTCTCTCGAGTCTATTAACTTGTAAACTAAATTAATCAGTTTAAAGTTTATAAAATTGCTCTACCAAGTTGTGAATTCTACTAGTAGGTTTGACTATAATCCGAAGGATCCATGTCATCCTATCTCTAGGGTTGCAATCAACTCATTTCAATTATGGTGGATCTATTCATACAAGAATTTCTCAATTTCTATGTTATGAAATCATTTTACGATCAAATATTCCACATTTATTAAAACATATATTAAGCATATAATTGAATCACAATAGATCAATCAAAATAATTGCATTAAATAAAAGTATCAAAACATGTTCAAGCATAAACACAGGGTTCATCTTACCTATACACTAAAAGAATTTAGTTATGCATGATTGAAGACGAGATCAAATGTAAATAGAAAGAAAGACAAATAGAAAATAATGGGTTTATAATTATAAATATCTCTTTATCTCCTACCAAATGTTCTTTGAAACATAGAGGTTTAATCTTGTATTCACTGGGATCTTTCGATGATTTCTTCATGTTTTCTACTTCTCTAGAACAAAATCACCCTTGAGTTGCCTCTCAAAGTCTCTAAACATCAATGCACATCTGCTCCTCTATTTTGCCTCTGAACACATCTTTTGATGGTAATTTTTAAGGTTTTAAGTGATGCACAATCTAATACACAACTATATACTACATCGTGTATAACCCAAAATACCCATAATTTATAATTTTGCACGACTTGAGAGAAGTACTCAGATTGATGCACAACCGTGTATCTCTTATTTGCTTCAAATCTTTATTTTATGTCACATTTTTGTCTGAATTATAAGGCAATTATAACCTATAAACACACTTAGAGCAAATTAAATACCAAATATACAATAAAAGTATAAAATATCAAGAAAATACATCAAATATTTGGTATAAATATGGTTAATTATACATCTATCAGGTTAAATAATGTTATACCATAAAAATAAGAATCACGAGTCCTTCAGGTTTACTGAAACAATTTCACCCTCCCCCATAATAAATTAGGTCCTTTTATGATAACTTACAAACTTGGTATAATCAAAGTCTCGAAAGAGACTCCTTTAAGGAACTCTTCTTTAGACTCATTGTTTAGGGATTTTGATGAGAATTTTGAAGCAACCATAAAGTTAAATAAATTCGTGAAGCAAGAGTTTTAAAAAATGAGGGAGAGATCTAACATCTTTGATAATATACGATACAATTATTTTAATGTAGATGAGCAAATTTGTTACCCAGTGAAGTGAGATTTTACTCCATTGTCTTCAAGTTTGGGTTGTAGTTTCCAATTCATTAAGCCAACCTACAAATCTTCGACTTAATAAGCCAAAGCCCAAGCCAATTATACCTTCATGGCTAGAGTCTTCTTGGTAGATTCATAGTTGCATGTCAAATTAGAGAGGTGCCCCCATCCCTGATCTATTTAAGTTCATGGATCAGTTTAAGCTTATCACGACTCAAAGTCTCAAGAGTGGATCTTATTTGGTAACCATCCCTGTAGGATTTTAATGAATGGAAAGATAATTTCATTTTTTTAATAAGCGGGACATGTCTATGTTCTTTTAAGATCATTTATATGGTTTTTGATAAAAGGTTTTTTTAGTAGAATAGAAATAATACAATCTGAAGGTTCCTTGGCCAAAAGTTAGTAAATCCAACCTATCACCTTCCACCCCAAGAGATACTTATGCAAATTGAGATAATCAAATTAAGGATGTCTTATAGATAAGAACATCTTTATAGTTCATTTTATTATTATTTTATTTTTCTTACTGTATGTTAAACTTATAAATAAATATGGTATTTTTATGATAGTCATGAACACCAATAAAATGATTGTGAGGAAAAGGCGACAAAGGAGAAATGCATATTAAGTTTGTCCTCAAAGTAGAAAAAGAAGAAAAAGGTGACCTACATTGATGAGGTTATTATTATTGAGCCTATACCCTTAAAGGCATCGATCATTATGTTCATGTCGCCTTTGATATGCTTTCCTTCTGTCATAGAGAATGTTATGACTCCCTTGTACCTTACAAGTCTCCTAGTAAGGAGGATGAGCGCTTCTTTCCTTTATTCAAATTAAAGAAAAGTAATATTGTCTTTACCAAGATAGAGATAGGGTCAAAGATGGTTTGTGGGATGGTGACTATAAAGGATAAGGAGAACTCAGAGAGCATGAATTTGGACTTTATCTATCATTGTTAAGATGCATTTTTTATAGTAAGTTTGCTTATTTTATTTTACATTCTTCTTTATCTCCAAGCCTATTGTTTTAGTTTTTATTTTATATTGTTTCTTTTGTAATCAAGGGCTATAAGAAAGTTTATATGGAGTTGGGTAGAAACACCATCAAAGAAAATGAGGTTGAGATTGCAATCTTGAAGGTTTATAAGGAAGTTGAGGCCTTCTACAAGGAGAATAAGGCTATTAAAGAACAACTCTTTAAACACCTTGATGAGCTATAGAAGGAAAATTAAAGGTTGAAGGATTAGGTAATAGACTTAAGGGGATGCGTAAGGAGCATTAGAGGAAGTCGATGGTGATGACTTTAAATTTGTGATTATCTATTATTAGCATAAGTCCAAGTCTTTTGAAAATGCTACATTATCAAGATTTGAGGCTTACAAAAATTTTAAAGAAGTACTTAAACACTTATCATTTTAGATTTGGACATCGTTGATGCCTCTATAGAGCCTAAACCAACTAGACTAAGGAGCCTATTGAGTTTTACATCGTTGATGGTGATGTTGAGGTCATCAGTCCTAAAGGTAAATCTCTCAACCTTTCTATTATCAGTCATACTTTCTCTAATTGTACTCATATCTCCATATGGGTCATTTGCTTTTCTTTTATTAGGTGTAGTTGTATGAATCATTTAGGCAAGCTTAGCCCTTTTATTTTTATAAGTTTTATTTCTTAATTTGACTAAGTAATCTTTAATGACTTATAGAATTAATCTTTATCTTCATTATTGATGGTTCTTTTGTTATATTTTTTAATATAGCTATAAAATTTTTATTAGTAATATATTACTAATAACTAAGCAATTTCATCTTTCATTAGAAAATAGTGGTTAGTAGGAATTGATCCCTTAAGGAAGCACTGTAGATTAAAAATCCTACAAGTACTAACTAGGCTAATCCAAATAAATAAAAGTGTAATTTTGATGGATTTTAATTAAGAAATAGAAAATAAAGTAAACCCTAAAATGGCAGCTATCAAAATAAAAAATAAGAGAATTTATTATAAGAGAACTCAATCCAATATCTATGTTTATAGAACTTACCATAGGATTATTTTTTTATTTCATGATTTGATTAACCTAAAATGTATATGTTAAATTAGATTGATATAATCTCCTAGACACTGAAACTACACTCTATTGATCTATAGTTATGTGCTCTCTCATTAGTTAATTTTTATCTCTGTAAAGCCAGCACCCTTTCAAATGCACTAAAAATTGTGAATCTCATAAAAGATTTCACCCTAACATTAGAAAGATCATATAGGTCTCTCTCGAGCACTCTGTTCAACACTTATTACTTAATACATGGTTTACTCGTAGGTAGACTCTCTCAAGGCGTCCATAGATTTATAAATATTTATTGGGAAGCTTAACGAGCAAGCAACAGAGGATGGAGATAGAGTGGTGCAACATACCATATAGTAGCTGTTATAACCACAACTACCACCACTCGAGACGTGAGGTGCAGCACCAGTGAAGGATAGTCCAATAGTTCCTAGGGCTAGAATACTGCATCCAGACTAGCTAAAGATAATATTGTTGGAAAGATGGGTAACTCAAGTTTTGGGCACTAAAAAGACTCTCTAAAGAAGGCAAGCAGAGCTTCTGGAGTGGGTAGGACAGCTTGAGACTTTGGTTAAGCGATTACGAAGGCTCAAGACCAGAGTTGGATGGATAGGAGAGCTGATGTTATTAACGGAAAGCTGTTAGGGCATTGATTTCCAGCTCTTACCATCTGGCGAGGGTACTTCCTCAACAACTCCTCCACTCGATCAGAATCATCAACCCAAGGACCCTCCTTTGTCAGACCGGCCTGGATCATATCATGAGGGAGATGCTTGACTTTTGTATTTTCTTACCTTTTCTTTTATTAATTGTGTATGTTTATTATTTTCTTTACATTTTTATTCTATTTTTCTAACATTATAGTTAATGATATTTCTTATTTATTTATTTTTCTGTTATTTTTTTCTGTTATTGTTTTTATCCCTTTTCCTTTTGTTTTGCAAGGATGTTAGTCTAATATTGGATGGACATTTCCAAAATCAGATAATCGTATTATTCAGGGAAGTACTAACTCACTTTCTCACTTATTAATATGTTCTTATATTATGTACATTGAGGATAATGTACAATTTTAAGTGTGGGGAAGGGGTCAATGATTTTAATGATTTTCTTAAGATTATTATAATCATAGTTATTAAATTTTATTAACTAATATTCTTAATTAATTGAAATCTGTCCATAAATACTTGAAATCATTATTTAATATTGATTTGAATTAGTATGCAAAAGGATGATAGTTAGAATAAAATTGCTTTTATAATTCATATTTTAATATAAAATTGCTTTTATAATTCATATTTTTAATAGTCATTGAGATAGTCAAAGTGAATGAAATTGCATATTATTTACACACAAAAAACTATCTTTTTTATGAGCTTTTAAGCCTAAGGGCAAAAATTTCTAAAATTTTTAAGCTATTTATTTTTCATATGGGTTATCATGCATTGTTGAATGATTGTAAAACTTGCTTTTATTGTACATATTGAGATCAATATTTTGTTAAATTAGAAGCATTGAAATACTAAAGGCACTTAGACTTAACACTTGTTTTAGCCTATTTCTTTGATAATTATCTGACCCATAATTTATCTTTAGGAATAACCAACTTAAGCCTTAGCCTTTTTCTTTGATTATAACCCAACTATTAACCTTCATGCAATTTCTTTGAAGCCTTTTCTATTGTTTTAAACCTTAAAGGTTATTTACATTACTTGACTGTTTAAAACTAGAAATTTGAAAGGTTCAATATTTCTTTAATAATGATACAAGACAAATGTGCACAATTATTTTGATTAAAGAAAAAACATCGAGCATAAAGGAATTGTGATTAAATGTATAGTACCAATGGATTTACAATGAAAGGACTTGTGTATATTATGCATAAGTTTTATGAAATGTTCTTTTTAGTAAATTTCCTTTAAATCAACCTAATAAGTGTGACTTGCATCATGTTTTAGGGCTTAGTTTGATATGTATTTAAGTGTTAACTTAATCTTCTAGCATGTGTTTAGGTTAAAATTGTGTTAGTTTGTTAATTAACTGTGTTTAAGTGTTTGTATGGGTTAGTACAAGTCTTTGAGCTTAATTATTATGTCTTTGAGGTACCTTGATGTAACACCCCACTCCCGCTGGACCCGAACCCGATATCGATAGTGATACCTGAATTCATACCCCGCGAGGGTGGCGTGCTACATCACTTAACATTTAAAAGTCGGTATAAATTTTTTTTAACCATAAACATAAATTACAGAAAATCAATAACCAAAA